>CM065296.1:102134578-102656545 GCA_032871835.1 Dipteronia dyeriana | reverse complement strand
ACGTTGACCGTAGGCTCGAGATGAGTTAGCTTAGCCAATCAAAATCAACGGAACACGTAAGGGGGCGTTAAAATAAAAGACCGACTTTTCTATAATTTTGGCGTCTCTTTCTTTCTAAGTTTCTTCTGACTTTAGAGAAGACCCTGGAACAGCTTCGATGGCTTACGTTGAGAGAGGTCACAACTCTTTCTCTTAATTTTCATCCTCGGTTTATTAAATTTTTCAAGTTTTGATCTCAATTTCTTGTTTTGAATCGATAATTAGTTCATTAAAGGGTTTCGAATTTAGGGTATCTTTGACTGATCATACTGAAAATTCTAATTTCTTTGTCACTTTTATTGTTTTTGGAATTGATAATCAATGCAGATAGATAGTGTTTAGATTGTTCTCTTGTTTGTATTGTATTATTTTTGGATATTTGGATGCGATATGATTGAAGGTTTCCGTTTAATCGTCCAATTCTGCACTCGCGTTGACCCCAATCTATTCTAATTTCTATGTTTATTACGAAGATAGGTGCCATGAATCATGATTCGCCTATACTTTTGTAAAATTTCAAGCCAAAATATGACATAATAGTGAGGATCTTTTTTTCTTTTTTTTTTTGTTTGAGGGGAAAAGGTGAGGATAATTTAATTGTTAACTTTTTTTTTTTTTTGTTGTAGATGCCTATTTTGTTTAATTACATGAAAGTTTGGCATTGATTTTTATGATTTTGAAGTTAAATTGTATCATCTGAAATTTCTGAAGTCAAAAAATAAATAGTAGCCATGATAGGTTCAAGGGTTGTAGCTTGTGAGTTGTAACCTTTAGGTGAACTGGCAGGCATAGTTTAAGCGGGCAATAACCACATGTTATGAGCTCGATTTCGTAATTTGCTTTGAAATATTTTCTCTGTGATAATTTATGACTATAACTACTAGCTAATTGTATTGTGGATTGTAATTCACCTGAAGATCACTATTTTCAGCTGATTTACTTTACATAATAATATTTAGTGTCTTTTAAAAAAAAAATCAATTCTTGTTTTGATGCTCCTCTGTATTTTTTATGGAAGCTTTGGGCCAGTAATGATGACTTGAACTCCATATCTCTTTGTCAATTAAAATCATGCACATTAAAACTTTTAGTAAAATCATGTATACATTACATCTTTTTCTTTGTCAATTAAAGTAAAGGGTAAAATCAATGTTTTAAAATTGGCCAAGGTAGCCACCTCGAGGTGCCACTCAGCCACCTCATTCCTTCACTTTCTTGAGGCCGGTGCCTCAAGGCTGTTTTTAAATGACCTCGCCTTGGGCAATGAGGCAACCGCCTCAAGGCTGAACCGACTTGAGGCGGTGCCATATCAATTTGGTTTTGGATGGTGAAACGGTGAATTTTGAATCAGGTTGATCAAAACTCACTGTTTTTGAGGTTGTCTAAGTTAGAATTAATATTTTATAACCCTAACAGCCCACTCACACTCATCAAATGCCCCCACTCACACTCATCAAACAACAACACCTCTACCTCCAAAAACTAGAAAAACACTGTTGCCTAGAAAAAAAAAACCAGAACAACACCCCACCCGAATCTCACACATTCGGAATTTTTTTATTTTTTTTGCATTATTTAATATTTTTAAATCGAGATGGTCGCCTTGCCCTGCTAGTACAAAAGGCCTCGAGCGGTCGAGCCGCCACATACTTTTTAAAACATTTTGTCAAGTTGGCTGATTTAGTTGAAACTTTCTATGCTTTTGTTGGCCATGGATTGTGTGAATAAATGTATTGTGCTGATCAATTACATAGTTTAAATTATCTTGAGGTGGAAGTTCAATTTATGCTGAATTAACCTTGATTTAGAGAATTATCATTGGTTTCTTTGTATCCCAGATCATGTATGTCTTTACTACGAGTACTTGTAAGGATTTTTTTGCTGATTAATAGTTCAGAAAATTGTTTCTTCATTTGGAAGACTTGATGCCATAGTTTTTGTTTTTCATTGTCATAACAAGGCTGTATACCTTCCAACGTCAATGATTATCCTTCACTGTTCCAAATTTCTTCTCATAAAATTAATCTGTCAGTCTGTTCCTGTTTTTGAATAGCTGTTTGTTTATTTATCTAATATAGCTGGGTTAATAGCAGAACAGGGATTCTGAAGTTGCTATCTTGTGTTCCATAATGAACATACACTAAAGATATTTGTGGAAGATTTTAGCTATGTTTGACCACTTGATACTTCTATGAACAGCAATAACTAATTGCTTGTATGCATGTGTTCAGGTGTTGTGAGATCCAGCGATCAATATGGCGTTGAGGACTTTCACAGATTTTTTCTGGGCCATTGTTGGTTTCAAAGTGGCTTTTTTGCAACTATGTTTTCGTAATGGTCATGATTTTCCATGCTCAGTAATATATACGTGTTTCAGTAATATCAGAAGGAATCAGTCTTAAAACCTACATTTATATGTCTACCATGCGCAGATGGAAAAGTCCGATGCTTACAGAAAAGGCTCTGGTTCTGGAAAGAAATCTGATGGTGGTGGCCCAGGAGGTCCTGGAAGTGGACCATATGGTGGTGGTCCAGGATCACGAGGGCCACCCCGTGGACTAGACAATGTGCGAGGGCTAAATGATATTCGAGGGAATGACCATAGTGAGTTCACATTCCCCTTCCTCATACTGATTCTTTGAATGTCCAGAATTTCTTTTCACCTATTCACTGTTTGTATGTATTAATTCTTTCTGCTTATCTTCTAGGTTCCCTACCTGCCTGTGGCTCCTGCTGTGGCTAAGTAGTAGTTGCGCACACACCTGAAATTGCTAGTTGGGTAATGTATCATGAATTGGAAATTTAAAGTGCATATCTCATATATAAGTTGTAAGAGATCAAAATCTGTATGTTAAAAATGCCTGTATAACAAATTGAAGTTTTGATATAAGGCAATGTCATCCAATGTTCTTTAGAGTATTAATAAAAATGAATTTTGATGATGTATGAATTGCGAAATTGTTGTATTTAACGATCTTATTCTTGAGCAAGTGAAAAGTTGGTATTGAAACAAAATTTGAGTTTTATATTATAATCTTTATGAAAGAGAACCAGAATCTATTCAAAAGCATGTATATTATTTAATATTTTTATAATTGAATTTGAAAGAGAGAGATTACAGTTTTGTAAGAATGAAAAGAGAATAGAGAATAGAGGTACACAAAATAACTAGGCTCGAGTCTCGACAGTTTTATTTTATGCAGATGAGAAAGTTTAGATTTATCTCCATCCAACACGTTTGCATGGGATGTTTGTATGTTAATTTGTTATTAGATTATGATATCCGTTTCCTCATGTTGGGAATCTTGGTCGACTGAAGATCCTAACTGAACTAACCTGTCATAAACAATTAAAAGAAATCACAGACAAATAACTAAACCAATTTATAATCAATTAAACTCTAATTGATCTAAAACGAATGAAATCAGAAAAACAAGAAATCAATCAAACACAAATAAAAATAGTAAGAAAAACAGTACACAGACAAATTATCGTGGTTCGGTTAAAATTGGGGTCTACATTCACGTTGAGTCTCTTTGAAGAGACTCTATCACTATAAATAGTATTCTTACAGCCTTTACAACCCATAAACTATACAACAATGCCCTTAAAAGGAGCCCAGAGCCCAGATATACAATACTCTCGACCAACTGACCTAATTACAACATACTGAAACTGAGATAATAACCCAAAATGAAGCAAAAATAGTATCAGTAGATGCACAATAATCTACTCTCTCTTTTATCCTTCTACCTCTCATCGAGATTCACAACAGAGAAGCCTCAAATACAAGATGAACACCAAGAACACATAAAGAATAATAGAGAGGGAAAAAGCTTCAATGAAAACAAGCGAAACCTAGAAATCAGAATTATGATTTCTCTCTCCATCGCTTCCGGTTTTATACCCCTTATCAGATAATGTACAGCTCACACAAAGATAACCAATCAGTTGCTTCCAAGTCAGCAGGAAATCGTGACTCAACAATATAATTTTGATAAGGCACAAAACGACACCGTATTGAGTAAGTGGCGGGCCAGGTTGGGAGCATAAAGGATCTTGGGCTCTGATGGCTTCAACCCATCTTATCATCGGGCTTGGATTGGGCTTGAAGATGGGCTATAACAACAGATTCCACCTAGTCCATCTTTACAGCAAACAAACAGGACTGCAATGTCCATTATATATAGCAACAGAGATCTCTCCAAAGCAAACCTGGCTCAAAAAACATAACAAACAAGTTAACCATAATCACCTAATTTCAGCAAATTCAAGCAATGCTTGAACTTGCTATAGGGAACCACTTTAGTCCCCATATCTGTTGGATTTTCTTCAATGGATATCTTTTTCACCTCAACAATACCTTCAGATATTTCATCTCTAATAAAATGGTATTTTACTTTTATATGTTTAGTTCTTTCATGAAAAACAGGATTTTTACATAAATGTAAAGCACTTTGACTATCCGTGAAAATTACAGCTTTACCACTAAAAACTTTTATTTCTCCTAGAATACCTTGAAGCCAAATAGCTTCTTTTATAGCCTCAGTTACAGCAATATATTCAGCTTCAGTAGTGTACAAAACCACTACTGGTTGTAACTGACTTTTCCAACTTACACAACAGCCAGCAAAAGTAAAGAAATAAGAGGATGTTGATCTCTTTTCAACATAACCTATTAAATCTATAACATAATTTACACAATCATAAACTAACCCTACAGAGGTAGTTGAACTAATATATCTTAATAACCATTTCCAATGACCCTTACCTGGATTGACCATATACCTAGGCAATACACTAATAGATTGTGCTAAATCTGGTCTAGTACTAATCATTGCATACATAACAGATCCAACAACACTGGATTAAGGTATGGATTCCATAAATCTTTTCTCTTCAATAAATCTAGGAGATAAAGCAGTAGACAGCTGAAAACTAGAAGAAAGAGGTATATTGACATGTTTACAATTCTTCGTAGAAAACCTATCCACTAACTTTAACAAATAACTTTCTTGTTTAAGACACAACCTTGACTCTTTTCTAGTTCTAACAATTTCTATTCCTAGAATCCTTTTAGCATTTCCTAAATCCTTCATGTTAAATTCTGTTTTCAATCTTTCTTTTGAACGTTTAATCCTAGACATACTCTTACTAGCAATTAACATGTCATCAACATATAAAAGCAAGTAAATAGAACTTAAAACATTTTCACTAGTGAAATAAAAAC
Source organism: Dipteronia dyeriana (assembly GCA_032871835.1). Taxonomy (NCBI): domain Eukaryota; kingdom Viridiplantae; phylum Streptophyta; class Magnoliopsida; order Sapindales; family Sapindaceae; genus Dipteronia; species Dipteronia dyeriana. Next base: position 102,651,276 of record CM065296.1, on the reverse strand, counting down.
AGTATCAAATTTACTCTTATTAAAACCTAAGTTAGTAATGAAATTATCAAATTTCTTATACCATTGTCTAGGTGTTTGTTTCAGCCCATAAAGTGATTTCTTTAGAAAGCAAACATGAGAAGGTTTAGTTTTAGACTCAAAACCCTTTGGTTGAGACATATAGATAGTTTCATTTAAATCTCCATGCAAGAATGCTGTTTTAACATCTAGTTCCTCAAGTTCTAAATCATAGAAACTAACTAAGGCAAATATAATAATGATAGTTTTATACTTAACTACAGGTGAAAAAATCTCATTATAGTCAATACCTTCTCTTTGAGTAAAGCCCTTAGCAACTAACCTAGCCTTATATCTAGGTGGATCATTCTGCCATAAACCTTCTTTTATCTTAAAAATTCATTTACAGTCAATAATTTTTTATTTTTCAGGTTTCTTTACAAGGGACCATGTTTTATTTTTTTCAAGAGATTCTATCTCTTCCTTCATAGCATTAAGTCATTTATGTCTATCTATAGAACTAACAGCCTCTTCAAAAGTCCTATGTTCAGCTGATTCTAATTCTTGTACAGTATACAAAGCAAAGGAAATAATACCAGCATAGACATACTTACTATTAGGCTTAATAACCCATTTAGCTCTATCCCTAACAAGTTCATAATCAGCTAGAGATTCACTTACCTGTGGCTGTTTCTAGTTTTCTTCCACCTGATCATCAGTCTCTGAATGATCATACCCATGATCCTCAATAGGATCATGTGGGTCTGAATCATTATGAAGAAAGGAGTTGCTAAGTTTCACCTGATTTCTATTATCATCATTCTTAAAAGAATTTAGTTCAGTTTCAGTAGAGAAGTTAGTGGCTTTACAAGGCATTCTAGTTTCATCAAACACAACATCTCTACTAATGATAACTTTAAAACCATTTTGGTCCCTAAGCCAAATTCTATAACCTTTAACACCTAAAAGATAACCTAAGAAGACACCTCTTAGAGACCTAGGTTCTAATTTCCCTTCTGATTGATGAGCATATACAGCACACCCAAACACCCTTAAATGTTTCAGACTAGGAGCTCTACCAGTCCATTTTTCTTCTGGTGTTTTTAAACCTATAGCAGTAGATGAAGATCTATTTATTAAGTAAGTGGCAGTCATAACAACCTCACCCCAGAATTGTTTACTCAAACCAGAACTTATTAGCAAACACCTAACCTTATATAGGATAGTTCTATTCATTCTCTCAGCTATACCATTCTGTTGGGGAGTATACCTAACTGTTCTATGTCTTTCAATGCCATTACCACCGCAGAATTTATTAAATTCATCTTTACAAAACTCTAGGCCATTATCAGTTCTTAGTACCTTGACTTTCTTAAAAGTCTGATTTTCAACTAACAATTTCCAAGCCTTAAAGCTCTCAAAAGCTTGATCTTTAGACTTCAATAGGTATACCCAGACCTTTCTAGTGAAATCATCTATCAAAAATAGAAAATACTGATTTCACCATGAGTTGGGACCTTTGAGGTCCCCCAAAGATCTGAGTGTACATATTGAATGATCTCTTTTGTGTTATGTTGAGTTGTACTAAAACTCAGCCTATGTTGTTTTCCTAAGACACAGTTTCCACAAAATTCTAGATTATTTATCTTATCCCCATTGAATAAATTATGTTTACTTAATTCATTTAGACCTCTCTCACTCATATGACCAAGTCTCTTATGTCATAAGGATGCAATGTTATTAATTTTAGTTGCTACATTAGCAATATCATTAATGACAGTTTCACCCTTTAAGACATATAGACCATTTCTCTTATCACTTTTCAAGATGACAAGAGAACCCCTAGATACTTTTATAACCCCTTTTTCAGCCTTGTAACAGTAACCATCCTCATCTAATATACCCAAAGAAATTAAGTTTCTTTTTAGATTAGGTACATATCTAACATTCTTAAAGATCCTAATCATTCCATCATACATTCTAATAGTCATAGTCCCTATACCTTTTACTTGACATTGTTGATTATTACCCATCAACACACTATTACCTCTAAGTTCTTTGAATTCTGAAAGCCAATCCTTTCTAGGTGTCATATGAAAAGAACAACCTGAATCCAAAATCCATTCAGACTCTATATCCTCAGTTGTAACTGCTAATACTTCACTAGGCTCAAAAGACTTAGAAGCTACAGCTGCATCACCATCATTATGAATTTTTTTCTTGATTCTTTTTCTTAAGCTCATAACAATATTTTCTAATATGATATTCTTTACCATAGTAGTAACATTTTCTAGTACTATTTCTGTTCTTAGATTGAGACCTATTTCGATTAGGAGTCTTACTTCTACCCTTGCCTTTGTTATTATTATTATTATTAGGGTTATGATTATTATTCTCATTTCTTGCTGGCTGTCTACCCTTAACAAACAAGTTTTCACCACTATCATTTTTCTTAATCTTAAGTTCTAGGTCTTTTGATTTTAAAGCAGAGATACACTCTTCTAAAGATAAAGAAGTCCTACCATATTTAATAGCAGCATTTACATCTTTAAAGGAATCAGGAAGAGAATTAAGCAAAATTATAGTTTCATCTTCATCACTAAGTTTTTTATCATCCCCAGCATTAGCAAGTTCTATAGTCATTTTCTTGAATTCATTAAGATTCTGACCAAGATTCTTGCTTGGGTCCATTTTAAAACTAAAAAGTCTTTCCTTAAAATAGATTTTATTAGTTAAAGACTTAGTGAGATATAGACTTTCTAATTTCTTCCACATATTACAGGCAGTAGATTCATCATTAACTTCTCTAAGTACATTATCAGACAAATTCAGGATTATAGTTCCTAAAGCCATTTCTAACATGTCATCTTTCTGTTCTTTAGTTAATGAGTCAAACAATTTATCTGGATCTTCAATGGCTTTGAGTATTTTCTGTTGGGAGAGAAGGGCTTTCACATTTCTTCTCCAAATCACGAAATCCCCAGTGCCATCAAACTTATCTATTTCAAATTTCATGCTCATACCAGTAAAATTAAAATTTCTAAAATTATGAAAGTCAGAATTTTACCTCAGATGCATTGCTAGCAGATTCACTGCTAAAGTCCTCTTCTCCAGTTGAGTCTTTTGAGTTCGAAGGCTCTGCCACTGGAGAAAACTGTTCCTCGTTGTTCGCCGTTGGTCCAGTCTTCAACCTTTGATACCACTGTTGGGAATCTTGGTAGACTCAAGATCCCAACTAAACTAACCTATCACAAACACTAAAAAGAAATGACAGACAAATAACTAAACCAACTTATAATCAATTAAAGTCTAATTGATCTAAAATGAGTGAAATCAGAAAAACAAGAAATTAATCAAACACAAATAAAAACAGTAAGAAAAACAGTACACACAAATTATCGTGGTTCGGCCAAAATTGGGGCCTACATCCACGTTGAGCCTCTTTGGAGAGACTCTATCACTATATATAGTATTCTTACAGCCTTTACAACCCAGAAACTACACAAGAATGCCCTTAAAATGAGCTCAGAACCCAGATCTACAATACACTCGACCAACTGACCTAATTACAACATACTCAAACTGAGATAATAACCTAGAATGAAACCTAGAATGAAGCAAAAATAGTATCAGGAGATGCACAATAATCTACTCTCTCTTTTATCCTTCTACCTCTCACCGAGATTCACAACAGAGAAGCCTCAAGTACAAGATGAACACCAAGAACACATAAAGAATAACAGAGAGAGAAAAAGCTTCAGTGAAAACAAATGAAACCTCGAAATCAGAATTATGATTTCTCTCTCCATCGCTTCCGGTTTTATACCCCTTATCAGATAATGTACAACTCACACAAAGATAACCAATCAGTTGCTTCCAAGTCGGCAGGAAATCGTGACTCAACAATATAATTCTGATAAGGCACAAAACGACACCGTATTGAGTAAGTGGAGGGGCCAAGTTGGGAGCAAAAGGGATCTTGGGCTCTGATGGCTTCAACCGATCTTATCATCGTGCTTGGATTGGACTTGAAGATGGGCTATAACAACACCTCACATGGAATAAAATATATAAATTGTTTATTAATTATTATTATTATTTAATTTAAGATTTGAGGCGCTCAAACATTTTTGGCAAAAGTAATTGGACACTTCTCCTTTGCTTGTATGATAAGGATTCGAGTTCCATATTAAACAAGAAAATCACAAGTTGTGGGGAGATCCTACCCCTATATGTAGCCGGAGTTAACGGCAAAAAAGAATTAAGAGGTCCACTATTGTTTTATTTTTTAAAATCTGACACTATTGTGAGTAATAAATCCGTCGGGTTTTGACGAGATTGAGCTCTAAAATAAGGTTCGAAATATAACTCTCGATAATAAAGTTTTATTTTGAAATCTACAAATACAAGGTAAATGACCATTTTAAAGTCTCCAACCACATGATAAATTTAAAGTGAAAGACACATATATCCTTGGTATAATACAAATTCCTTGAAAAAAAAAAGTATGCTATCATCAAGGAAGGCTTGATGTTTCAGTCTAAAAATTCATTTTCTTTTATAATTTGTTAGGCATTAAAATGATACTTCAAACTTGCATCAAGTATATATATACCAAATAACTTAAAACGATAAATAGGCCATTTAATTTGTAGAGTTAGGGATTGTTTTGCAATTTGACTTTGTACCTTTTTATAATTTGTTATTTGAAGGAAAGAAACATTATAAGAAATGAATAAATGGGAGAATTGCATAAAATCCTCCGTGGTTTAATAAAATTATACGGATATAAAAGTTTTAGTCATACTCATAAACTTCTCCCAACATTTAAAAATTGTTACACAAGTATCCCTTACCATTAGTTGAATCCGTTAATTAATAATTAAACATGTAAAAAGTCTAAAATACCCTATATTTGTATTTTAAATAAACTAAAAAAAATTAAAAACAGATAAAAAAATATTTAAAAATCTTTTAGAAATATGAATTTAGTTTAAATTTGAAACCTAGAAAAAAAATCATCTTAAAAAAAATAGTTTGTGTAATCCCCCCTTGATTTTAAATAAATTTAAATTTAAAATTTATTTATTATTAAATTGTTTTAAAAACTATTTTTTATTTGTAAATATTAACTTTGTTTCCCATATTTCAGATTTAAGATACATTTATATTTTCTAAATTATATTTTTTTTTAATAATTTTTTTACCTTATTCTTTAATTATTTTAGTCCATTTAAAATAAAATAAAAGTTATTTTAGAATTTAGAGTTTTGACCATTGATTAACAGGTTCATCTAACAATAGTAAATATTTGTACAATAATGTTCAAATATAAAAAGAAATTTCAAGCTTTTATATATATATATTTAAAACTGTCATATCTATATAATTTTATCAAACAATACTCTTACGATTCCCCGTAAATAAATCGATACCGGAGAGCAAGAGAGTTGGTGAGAGTTGGTGGCTTAATTCTTTCAAATACGGACATGCAAACTTCGTCTTCTCAAAATTATTAATTAATTTCCAAACAAATTTTGTCCTGTGAGCCAAAAATAATAATAATTAATTAATTAATCAAGCCACCAACTCCACCCAGCCGAGCCAAAAGTTTTGTTAAAATAAGTTCTAAACTTATAAAACTTCATATAAAGCAGCACCTAGAAAAAAAAATCAATCAGTCGGGATGTATAAATATCAAACCAAACAAATCGTCCCAAACAAAATCGTATTGAATACAAGATAAATTTAATAACAACAAATAACACATATTCTTAAAAAAAAAAATAGTAATATAATTACCACGCATTTTGCGGCAATATGATAATTTGAGTTTAATTAAAATTTTAAATAATATAGCAAATAAATAAATAAATTCATACTCTATTGATTGTAAAAGAAAAATCTTAAAATCCATTCACATTTGAATTTATTTCAGGGTGGATTTATATTATATAAGAACGAGAAATAATTTTAGTCATGTTTTTTAATAATAATTTCTTAATTTTTTATTTTATATTCCACTTATGGTTAAACTATCAAATTGAATTAACATCATTTATTATCGAGCTACATTGAGAAACGGTCTTAATTAATAACAATTATATTCAAAATTTCATTTTATCTTAGTTATATAACAATTAATTAATTTATATATATATTTTCGATCTAATATTATAATTAAAACAAAACCGTTTGACAGATAACATGAAATATTGATAACAATTAATTAATATGAGCAGGTATATACCAAACCTAGTAATTAACTGATTATTAAAGTGTGGGAAGGGAGGATCCGACATTCCGACGGTGAAAGGAAAAGCACAAGTTTATCAAAGAATCAACAACATAATCCAAAACCACTCCTAAGTCCTAATCCATTATCTACCCCCGGACCGGACACCGCATAAATAATTAATTCGGCTATCACAAATCACAATCTTGCTTGATAATTTATAATTTAGTGCCTTTATTTTAGGGAACTATATATATATATATATTTTTTAGTGGATGATCAGTGTCGTTAGTCTTCATGAATATATAATTGTGCAAACGTTACCTACCCTTAATAATCAAACAATTAAAGTTAATCATGAACTCTATTGACTATATAAAAGTTTCAAAATGCTCCTAATTATTATTTGATTTGATTTTTATATTTATTTCTTAATATATGATTTTAAAAAAATGATCTGACGGAAGAGATTTGATGAGGATAAATCTCCCCCATCTTATGGAGATAAAATATCGGCCTCCATCAGATCAAAAGGAGGAAATCTGAACTCCTCTGTATGATCAAAATGAGGAGATCAAATCCAGAAGAGGAGATCTTCTCCTCCCTTTGGATTAGACATTTAGATAACGAGAATTTTTGTTTTCCTTTTTTCCATTTTCTTGAGAAACAAAGAATTGAGATGCACATTATCAAAACAACTGTAATATAATTTTTTTAAAAACAATAATGCTAGTCTCTACCATATTCCACCTTATATCGTAACTTGACAAAGTGGGACTTTAATTCAATGACATATATGTGTATTGTTAAGTTAAATGCCACATGTCAGTAAAATTAATGTGACACTTCACACGTTAGGATTTAAAATAGGATAGTAATTATAAGTTTTCAGAATGTTGTAAAATATAAATTAAAAGATCATAAATATTCTTCTAATACATCATTAAAAAGTTTTATACTTTTGAATATTTTTTTTTTTTAAAGCTAACACCATTGTAGATTAGAAGTCTATCGAAACCTGATGAGATTGTGATCTATAAGCATGGTCCGAAATACAACTCCCACTTTAGAGAAGGAGTCTCTCCACACTTTACGATTAAATAGGAAAATGTGGTAATATATTTACATTAATTAGGAGTTTGTGCCTTGGCAAGGGACCCTTGGTATAGAAGTTTTATATATGTTAAAAAGGGTTAAGTATTGAATTTTTAATCAGACAATTATGTAATGCAATCATTCTTAATAAAATGACGAATATAGTGTCATAGAGCGACAAAGTTGCAATAAGCTTGTGCATTTGAATAAGAGAATAACATTATGATGGAGATATCAGTTCAAGGCATAGCTTTGAAGTACAAAGAAAAAATCCCAGAAGAATTCATTAGGTCAAAGGATGAGCAACCTGGCATCACCACGGTTGAAGGCACTGCCCTTGAGGTTCCAGTGATCGATCTCAGGAACCCAGATGAAGAAAAGATCCTAGAGTCGATTGTTGATGCAAGCCAGAAGTGGGGCATGTTCCAGGTTGTGAACCATGAGATCCCAGGTGAGGTTATAAGCAAGTTACAGCTAGTTGGGAGGGAGTTTTTTGAGCTTCCAGAGGAAGAGAAAGAGAAAGAGGTTTATGTAAAGCCCGTTGAAGTTGATCAATATGATGCTGGTACATTGTCATTAGAAGGCTATGGAACCAAGCTTCAGAGAGAAGTACAAGGAAAGAAAGGTTGGGTTGATCATTTGTTCCACAAGATTTGGCCTCCATCAGCCGTCAACTATCACTTTTGGCCTAAAAATCCTTCTTACAGGTTTCTTCAATATTATTTATTTTCTCTTACAATTATTATTGTTATTATCATTATTATTATTATTATTAGACTAATTGCCGCTAGACCCCTGAATTGTAAGCGGAGTTGTAATCTGTCCCATAATATTTTTTTTTAATACGTTAAACCATTCGAATTATTTGAAATTGATAGAAACTGTTTCAACTTGCCTCAAAGTACATAGGGGTTTTGTCTCTATTCCGTCAATTTCTGTCAATTTCTAACCGTTCAAGAGGTTTAATGATTAAAATAAATATTTTAAAAGCAGGTTGCAACTTCACTTATAATTCAGGGAGGTACGATTCGAATACAAGATATTGTGATGTTCAAATGTTTATCATATTCATATTAATACATGATTATGTATTATATATAATATATATATTGATTCTTTACTAAATATCTTTTATTTTAATTTTGATAAACACCATAATTTTAATAAAATTTTATCCCAAATTTTGTGTAAATGATAAAGGACTGTCTGGTAAGCAAAATGGACTTTTTTCGTTTTTTATTTACGATTTTTTTTTAAAAAAAAAAATGTTTTAAAACTTTTTTTTTTTTTTTTCATTAAGAAAAGGGGGGTTTTAAGCATGTTTATCGTTTTGTATTTTTGAAAGAAAAAATGTACGTGTATTTTTTTCTTCGACTTTTTCTTTTTCTCCTTTATTTTCTTGTCTGCTTCTTCTTTGTTCGTGATCTCCATCTTTCTTCTCTTCTTTTTTGCTGCTGCTGCTGCTACTCTATGAAAACAAATTTGGAGGTTTACTCTTCCACCTCCTCCAGCCAATCAAAACCACAAAAATAAAGCTCGAAATCATACAAAATAGAAGCGAATCGATGAAAGGAATGAAATACCTTCAAGAATTTAAAAATTCTCAGAAGATTCTCATTAAAAAAAAAATGAAACTCTAGAATCAACACAGACAAAATTAATCTACAAAATTAAGACCGAATTCGAGGGTTTTAAAGAGACCGAAAATCAATTCAACACGCATCAGAGATCGAGAATTTAGAGGAGTATTCGATCTGCTCATGAAAGCTTTGATTTTTTTTTTTTTTTTGCTTCATTTTTTGTATTGAAATATTTAAAATTCTTTCATTTAATTTTTATTTAATGTCAATTCTTGAAACTTGGGACAAATTATTGGCAATTTTTTATATTATGTGGTTAATCCATCGGATATGTTTTTATTTTCATAATACAGTTTTCTGTTCTACCAGATACATTTTTTAATTTTGAAATTAAAACCAAAAAAACATTTTTCATTTAAAAAAAAACTGTAAATGAAAAACGCTTACAGGATATACCATATTTTTGAGTGATCAAAATTAATTCGAATCGATAGGTTTTTATCAAGATTTTTATCGAAATTAAAATAAGGAATCATTTAGAAAAAAAGACCATACATACATACATACATACATACATATATATATATATATATATATATATATATATATATATATACATACATACGTGTATTTGTATACATATTCATATACATGTGGGATTAGATTAAACCAACTTAAATTTGTGATTTAAAATTTTGATTTTAACATCTCAATTACTCATATGTTGTTGATCCAATGATTGAAATTTGAATGCTTTTACAACTTTTGGATTAAAAACACATTGATGGTTAAAATGTTGAGATCGAAATTTTAAATCATAAATTTAAATTGATTTAGTCTAACATTATATATATATATATATATATATATATATATATATAATGTTATTTTAATTTTGGTAAGGACCGTAATGAAATCATATTGATTTGAATGAATTTTGATCTGAATTTTCTGGTGGATGATAAGATCATTGAAATATACTTATGAATAAAATTTGAAATATTTTCAAGCACTAGAACTATTTATCCTGATTTAAAAAAAAATGAAGGCATAAAAAAAATGGATGAAATGCAAGAAAATTTAAGAAAAATAATTATAGTGTTTAAAAAATTCATAGATTTTATTCATAGGGAGATTTGGATGAACTTATCATCCACAAAATAAAAAAGATAAAAATTCATTCAAATTAATAGTGATTTTATGGTAATTCTTACCAAAATTAAAATAAAAGATCATTACGATTACCCCATATAATGTCAATAAATATGATTTTTGTAAATTTGCTAGTGTATTGACTGTTTTGCAAAATGTCAATAAATATGATTTTTCTTGTATAAAATTACTTGGAAAGTACTATATATATATATATGTATGTATAATATTTGATTATGATCTAATATATATTTTGATTTTGTTATTAATAATGGAAGGGAGGCTAACGAGGAATATGCAAAGTGGGTGCAAGGGGTAGGAGACAAGTTGTTGAAGTGGCTGTCATTAGGATTAGGTCTTGAAGAAGAAGAGTTGAAGTAGGCTGTGGGTGGTGAAAACTTGGTTTACCTTGCCAAGATAAACTACTATCCGCCGTGTCCACAGCCAGAAGTGGTTCTTGGAGTGGTGGCTCATACAGACATGAACAACATCACTATTCTTGTCCCCAACGACGTTCAGGGCCTCCAGGCCTTCAGGGACGGCCTCTGGTACGATGTCAAATGCATCCCTAATGCCCTTGTCATTCACATTGGTGATCAAATGGAGGTACATACCTCTTTCTTTCTCTTTCTAGCTAGCACATTTAATTACCATTGCTAATTACTTGTAATTAAAATACGAGGTCTTTCACGGACATTCTAAGAATTGTTTACCGAATCAAGGTGATGTCTTTGACATTTGTACATCTACTTATTGGATTTTGACAGATTTTGAGCAATGGAAGGTACAAGAGTGTGCTTCACAGAACAAGAGTCAACAAGGAAAAGACAAGAATGTCCTGGCCTGTATTTCTAGAGCCACCAGCGGACTTCCAAGTAGGGCCTCACCCAAAGCTCGTTAATGAAAATAATCCAGCCAAGTACAAGACCAAAAAATATAGTGACTATGTTTACTGCAAGTTGAACAAGATTCCCCAGTAAGTGAAACAGCAGCAGTTGTGCTGCATTAGGTTGCAAACAACTTGCATTGTTAGAGTTAATAAAGAAGATGAATTTGTGATTGCATTAGATTGCAAACTTGTTTATCAATTTCATATTCAAAATGTGTTATTATTACGCTTAGTTGGACGTCGGTTTTGTACTCTAGTTTGTTGTTGTCGTGGCTTTTTAAATTATCAGCTTCAAAAGAAATCAACTATGAATTTTCTTTTGAAAAATGTTTTTCTCTACATGTAAACTTTCTATGCAAGGTGGTCAATAAGAAACATTTTATTATGTATGTCTCCTCATTAGAGTCGAATCCACTTTAACAAAATCTATTTATTGCTCTCAGGTAGATTTACAGAAGAATTGTAACAAATTCTAGTATCATAGCGGATTTAATTTATCCGTGGAAGATACATAAGTTTGGGTTCTGGAACACTATCCTGTACATTTCTACAACATTTGTCTTCTCTTCTTTATGCACAAATTAAACTCTGCATCTTGTGAAGCTGACAATGGTGCTGGAGTTGAAGAAAAGAAGCATCAAAATGCATTTTGATTTAAACATACTACTACTACTGGGTCTAGTATGCCTTTGTCCAAACAGGTACAGAGTATATTAGAGTACCGAGACCAAACGAAATGAGTATTGTGGCAAGGGCGTATACATATGCTCTCCAAGGATGCTTGCTTTGTCTCATTGCGTTGAACTCGGCTATAAAAGTAGAAACAGTGCTCAGACAACCCAAAAATCCCAACTGTATGCCGCTTGCTAATGTGTTGCAAGTTTTGGTATCCACCTGCATCTCACACATCAAAATTTCTCAATGCTATCTCATGTGCTGTGCAAATAAATGATTCATTATTTAGCTCAACTTTACAACATGCATAAACCAAGTCTAGTATTAACCAAAATTCAACCCAAATAATGAGGTAAACGAATTGTCACCACCACACAAATCATGAGATGATGTAGTTATGGAATGAACCACTTACCACATCATTTGGATTGATTTTTGAGCTAATTTTTTAAATTGTCTAGCATTAGTATGCACAAAATCACATTAAGGATTATACAAGAGATTAATGGACGAGAAAAAAACCAATTCACCATTATTAACCAAAATGAAGTGTAGTGTGTGAAAATTGCTTTCATATAGCTTAGATCGTGACATAGAGACCATACCGCTTTCTTCACGATAGCGAGAGTTGCCATGACACAAGCTGCAGAAACATTGGCGATTAGAGTCCCAAATGGAACCCATTTCAAATAACCTGCCTTTCCCAAACCACGTCCGTTGAGTCTAGCTAAGAACCACCTGATCCACACACCTGGAGGTCCAACGATACAAGCCAACCACAGCTGAGCCTCACTGCTACCACTATGAAAATCCTCCTTTGATAGAAATGCACTCACAATCCATAAAACAAATAGCAAAAGCATCAAGGCAACCATTACTGCCAAATGACGTTTATAGCTGTCCACCCTCCAGTTGCTACCACTATTAGAATTTCCTATTTTTGAACTTGAACCCAGTTTTTTAAGAAGCCACCTGAAGCCCTTGGCTGTCTCAATTCCGAAAATTATGGAGTATGCTGCAAGAAACAAGCCTGCAAAGGAACATCATAATGAAACAAAGGTCAGGACAGTGCTTTGTTATTGTAATTGGAATAGGTCCGAGCACAAGATTCACATATATAAAATAGAAATAAAAACACGCCCTTTCTAATGGGCAAGCTTATTTTCAACAACCGTACCTATGATAAAACCGAGAAAAGCAAACACCCACTTGCCATCAACGCTGAGATCAAGCATTTTCTGATTCCAACCACTGAAAGTAGTGAGGCTTCCCAAGTAGCCTGTTGTCAGACCAATGACCAAATAATCGGACACTCTAGATATGTCTCCTTTGAAAACAACACCCCACCAACCCATCAAAAAAGAACCAACCTGAAAGGATGCAAATTAATATTAAAAGAGGAAAAAAAAAATTCAGCATGATTACGAACAAAAGGAGGTGAATAGGCACAAATTATGAAGAATTGAGTTGTGTCTGGGAGTTGCAAGAGCCTATTCTAAACCAGGTAGCAATCAAGTTCTGAATTCTGATTCTTAATTTAGGCAAACCTGTACAGTGTATAGTAAGAAATTGCCATGGATTTGTCAAGTAAAGCTAATATTTTTTGCAATTTTTTTTAAGGCAGAAACCCCCAAGTGCAAGGTGGATCTAACCCCATAAACTCTGATGACTCACTGTACTAATTTAGCGGAGGGTGAAACCAGAAGTTCCCATTTTAGATACAAATTTAAATATTTTTTCATTGGTGATAATTTGAGAAACAATCACACTCTGTAATACTATCAAGGACCCAATAGTTCAGTTTCAGTTCTCATCACAGCAAGTTGAATACCTGTCCCTCTTTATGACATAAATAAACAACTTAACAGTTAACTGTTAACAGTCATGATTGGACAGCTTCAATTTCAAATATAATCCACCCATTATTATTTACTCGGTATTGAATTAAGATTAGGTCAATTTTTTCCTCGTAGTGCCAAATCAGAAATATAAGAATGCATTTCAACGTAACAACAGGCCATTGACTTCAAAACCTGCACCATTATAGAGTCGATCTTGAATTTTCTTTAGCAGTGATGGACTTACTAGTTCATATTAAATTGAATAGGAGGGAAAAAGGCTACATGTGAAGGTTAAATTTACAGTCAAGAGAAAGTATGAACTCAGTATGTAGCATGTTTGTCCAATTACAAATGCACGTATGTATGTTTTTGTGTGTGTGTGTGGGAGAGAGAGAGAGAGAGAGAGAGAGAGAGGAAGAGATACCATATTGGAAGGAAGATCCAGGTACAGAATGCTATGATCACTTGTCACATTAGCAATACTAGGGCCAAAAAGTTTTTGCAGAAGATATCTTGTTATAACCTGCACAAATTTTTCATACAAAACATTTATAATTTACTAGTGAACATTATATACATAAAAAAAAATATCGATAGGAAAAACGTTAGGAGCCTGCTACATCAACTCATTACATTTTATGATATAATAGTTTCAATTTACATAGCATCTCTTTTTAGTAACACCATAGCAACAAGTTTCTGACCAAGAGTTCTAACTAAATGACACTTTTGAGTGGGAAAAAAATACCTATGAAAGAAAATCTTTGAAGGTTCAAACTAGCTGCAATAGCAAAGCTCCCAAAGGCCGTGACAAAGTCAGCATTTTAAGAAAATTGAGCGAAATAAAAGGGAAAACGGAATGAATTGTCAAACTGTAACTAGTGCAATTCTCGACTCAGTTGAACTCAATGCAGCACTAATTTTTTACAACTTATAACCATCTACATAACATAATTCTTCACTACTATTTGAAGTCATATGGTTAATTTTCAAATATCATAACTTTTCTTGCTATCACAATCCAGCAAGACGAAAACTCCTGACACTTTTATTCTTTAAATCATAACAAACCTCCTTAATTAGTCCACCTTCATGCGTCTATTGGCTTATTTTTAATAAGGAGACAGAAAAGAATTACATACAGTGCCTAATCAAGCATTCATTACATGGTACAAATGACAAAGTTCATAAATGAAAATGTAAATAAACCATAACTACTCATGTAATCTAATGAAACCAAGCATCATGCTTGGTCCTAAACCAACGGTCTAGGTTATCCCGCATCTGACCATTAAGCTTCAGTTGTTTTTAAAGAGATTCATTAACATTGTTTTAACAGGGAATTTCACATGATTGATGATTCCGGCAAATATATAGTTTGTAAAAAGGAAGCCAAACTATAGTTTGTTTTAGATGCATTCGGTAACAGAAGTTCATTAACATGATTGAGATTCATTAACATAGTTTGTTTTAGATGCATTCGGTAACAGAGGTGGAGCCAAAATAAGGATCAAATATATGTTTATCACAAAAGGAAGCCAAATGTTAAAAGAGCATACAGAGAATTAAGAGGTAATCAATAAATTGCATATTAGAACCATAGCAATAAGTGTAACATTACAAAAACTAAAAATTTTGTCCAAAAATCAACTCAAATGATGTAACAAGTGATTTGTTCTTACTTTATATATCACATTGAATGACATTGTTGAGAATAAATTACTAACCACGTCAATTCTGGATAAATTTCTTGGTTGTATAACATTACTGAACAATTAATATAAAATCACAAATAAAGGATTTTAGCCATTAAGGATTGCCTATTCTCAACTTAAAAGCTTTCGAGAAATAAAAGTTGTATATAATACCCCAAGAATCCCGAAAACAGCCATATGTATAAGACATGATATATACTCCAATGATTTTGGTATCACTTCCTCTTTTTCCTACAAACACAATGATGAAAAACATAAATTATGTGCACAACAATATGAAGCAACAATAGAAACAGAAAAGCCATGATCTGAATGATTCCTATAACACAAAAGAAATCACGAAAACTCTTAGGTATACCGCTCACTTGTTTTTTCTCCTCAGTGCACACTAATGCCTTGGCGGAACGAGGAGATATGATCTCTTCCGGCAAAGGTGTTACTACTGAGACTGTATTCAAAGCTGTGGGATCGTGATGCCATAAACCATATGATTGCAATAGATTATTTTCCGGAATAGGAAAATTCACTCCATTCTCCAATGCATTATCAATGGATAAGCGGAGGCTACCACTCTCACTGAACCTCTTGCTGTTAAGAGCCCGATCCCCAATATCTCCTGCCTCTGAAACACTCTCACTTTCAATTTCATCATCTATATGAGAATGCACAACACCAGATAAACTTAAGGAACGCCTTCTCAATGAAGAACTTGTACTGCTTGTCCAACTAAATGATCCTGTTTGTCTAGCTTCAGGGTCATTAGTCCCATAATCCATGATCCTCCAACAGAGCCACTTGATTTTCTTGCAAACTTATCAAAGCAGCTGCAATAAAATTATGATATTGATTCAAAAGTCAAGAATATATGACGACAACAACAGTGATGATCTTATTTGTATATTCTATAGGTGATTGTCAACTACTCCATTTTCAATAAACTAACATATACACGTAAAATAAAAACCAACGCCATCATTCATTTAATGAATTTTTGATTCCAAAATACTTCATTAAAACAGAAGCAATTAAAACACATGCTTCTGCTGAAAGGGTTTTTTTTAGACATATGTATGAAGTTGGATAAAACTTTTATCCTACATATATCTTATTCATTTATTTCTTTTCTATTAATTTTGTTCTCGGTATTTATAATCATATTTTCTCACTAACTTAATTCTAAGTTATTTCAATAAACTTCTTTAAAATCAAATATTAATATTTTAAATTCAACTTGTTTAGAAGAATTATTCTTTCAACTTTGACACTTTTCGAGTTTTATAATTAACATTTTCTATCACATAAAAAAAGAAAAATAAATCTCAAGTAATTTTTTAATATAAAGAATGATTTTATAATAAATATAAAATAAAACATCATTTAAAGTTTTCATTTAATGCTTCCAATATCGTTAATCCGGCCGGCACTGGTCGAAGTTCAACTACTAATGTGAAACATAGAACATTGTAATTATATTCTGAAATTATGATACATATAATTAATATAATCAATAGAACCTAAACTTAAAAAAAAAAAAAAACTCAATAAATGACTTCATAAAACAAGTCTTCAACTTAGAAAACAGTAAACTTGGTCCCAGTAAGACAAAACCTATCTTCCTCTTCTTTAAAATATATACAAACTTTCAAGATGCCTCTAACTAGCTTCCAGAAATTGTAATATTAAAACTTAAATTGTTTTTACCTTATCAACAGTGGTGCTAATTGAAGAAACAAATTTTAATTTCCAAGGAATTTTATTCCTAAAAATTACAAATTCATGCACCAATAATTACTAAAATGATTCAATAAACAATTCTACCCAAATCTGTAAGCAATCAATAAAGAATAAACACAATTTTTTATTTATTGTTTTAATCCTTGACAACTCCTAACAACGTAGTTACTTTTTTTTTTTTTTAAAGAACTTGAAATTGTGTAGTGTACCCACCAAAAAGAGTACAACATATGCAAAATTAAGATATTCAAGGCCCACCACTTCAATTTGATTTGATGGAGCTAAAATTCTCAACAGCTAAACTGTTAAAATAATAATCAATAATCGAAAACATGCACAAAAATCCAGTAGCTAAAAGTTAAAAAGTAAACAACCAAACATGAAAAAGATGACTAACGAAATAAAGAAAAGTCAAATCAAATCAAAAGTTAAAGCTAATACTCTTTACAAGATTAAAATAATAATAAAATATACATAAATATGGATGGGAGAGATGATCCGTACCCGAACCCGGCCCGTGCAGAAAATCTTTTAAAAAAAAGTTAATGTCAAACTGAAAAGAGAAAATCTGTGAATGAGGAATATAGGGTTGTGGAATCGGATAAGCAGTGAGTAAAAAAGAACGAAAAATAGAGAGTCGGCGACGTTAACGTGAAAAGCGGATCAAGAAAACGGCGAGATGGGAGGTTTTTGGGATTGGTTTGTTGAGGAGAATAAGGGTTGAAACGTGGAGGTGGAGCGATAATAGAAAAGAGAGAAGGGAGGGAGAGAGAGACTTCGTAATAAATTTGGACTCTTGCCCGACGTCGGCCGCAATATGGTCATGTGATGCATTCAATTTTCAACTTTCTTTTCACTATTTCAAAAGGGCAAATTGCAATAAAATACCTGATATTTATTGAAAGTGCAACAAGATCTTCAACAAATATTCCTTTGACAGTTAAAATTGACTGATATCAGAATGCTAGAAATGTAATAAGTGTCCGTTTGGAAGAGTTTGTCTACTGGTTAAAAGATATTGTGTCGTTTGGTTGTCACATAGTAGAGCTTTTAGATGATTAAAAAAGATGTTTTACGTCTACTTGGAGATGCTCAAATTTTAGGTTTTTCCAAGTAGATTTTTTTTTTAATTTTTTTAATAACACTAAAAAGTTTAATATAACCTTCATTAAAAAACTATTATCATTTAAAATAGTTTTTGAATATTTTGGTAATCTTACCATTTAAAAAAACTGTTTCTAATTGACAACCAAACAATTAACATTATCCGATTAAAAGCTCTACTCGTAAAAGGTCTACTTTAAAAGATCTACTCTTAAAAGATCTACTTGAAGAAGCTCTTCCAAACGGAGCCTAAATCTAGGGGTGGACACTAAATTTGGAACCGAACCGAACATAAAAAAAGGGTGTTTGGTTCGGTTTGTATGATTAATTCATTTAAAACAGTTTAAAAAGTTGAAAACCGAAAAGTATTCGGTTCAAACCGGTTTTAGTTTTTCAAAACCGGTTTGAATCGATTTAAACCGTACATATATATTTAAAAAAAAAACCTATTGTTCTTTACTTTTTCTCTTTGCCTACTTGAGGTTGTTCTCTCATCTCTGCATCTCATCCCTGCCTCAATTCTATTCTCTGATCTCTTACACAACTCCATATTCGATCTACTCATGAGCTCGTCCAAGGTTTGTCATCTCGTCTACACATCTCTAACCGATTGCTCTCCCATCTCAACATCTGATCTGCTCGTGAGCTGGTTCAAGGTTTGTCTTTTCATCGTCACTTTCTCTTGTCTTCTTATCTTCTTGTCTTCTTTCACTTCTCCGATGGTGGACTGGTGGTTGTCTTATTGTTTTTCTAATTTCTTCTTGTCTTCTTTTTTTGTTTCACAATCGATATGTTCTTCGTCATCTCCAATCAAAGCTTCAACAAGACAAACCTTCAGCTCATCCGATCTGCTAATCTTCAGCTCGTCCGATCTGCTCATCCGTGGTTGTTGATTTAGCTTTATTTTTTTCTTTCTTTGTTTGAGTTTGTTTGAGTTTGTTTTTTCTTTCTTTTTTGGTTTGATGTATCAATATGTGATTATTTGTGTCTAATTTGAATCTGCGATTGTATGTGTCTAATTACTTATTGACTTGTTGTAACAATCTGTGAATGCTTGTGTCTAATCTATGATTCAAATATATGTTGTAACTTTATTTATATTTTGTTTGTGTGATATATATGTTTATAGAGAGTAGTCATTGTACCTTTTGTTTTCAATTTTTCATTTACAGCTTTGGTTGAATTGAAAGGAATAAGAGAGAGAGATGGGTTTAGTGGTATGTTTCCACTTTCCATAGGGTTATGGGAATAAAACTAAAACTAGTAAAAAAAATGTCAAAAGGCCCAAAACATATTAAAAAGTCTCACTAAGCCCATCAGACCAATTGGGCACAAAACCAAAATGAACCGAATCAAACCGAATCGATTAAAATCAGTTCAGTTCAGTTCGGTTACTATAGCTTATTCGGTTTAAACCGGTTCATTTTTGGGTGAACTGAAATATTTTCGGTTCGGTTCAGTTCAATTTTGTTCAAAACCGAACCGAACCGTGCCCACCCCTAATAATATCAATTTCACTTCAATTTTTTTTGAAAAAAAAAATATATTTTTTCAAAAAAGAGGAAAACAGAAATCTAGTTTTTTTTTTAAAGAAAAATGTTATTTACAATCCACTAATCTGTATTTTAATTTTTTAATGACAATTTTAATCTAAATTAAAATTACTAAATAAAATAATTAAACTTTAAAGACACTCAAAATTATTATTTTTTCCATATATATATTTTTTTTCTCTTTTGTGTTTTTTTTCCGGTTTTACAAACCCTAAAATATCTTATTGTTTTTTCAAAATAATTTTTTTCTCATGCACCCTCATTATCATAAGTTCCTTAATATCTAATTCAATTAAACATCCCCATAATAAAATGGAGGATAAGGATTGTCTTGAGGCTTAATCCAATTAAACATCCCTATAATAAAATGAAAGATGAAGAGGACTCCTGATGCTTAATCCAATTAAACATCCTCATAATAAAATTGATGAAGAGGATCGCCCACGAGATATAATCCAATTAAACATCTCCATAATAAGATAGAGGATGAGAATCACCCCAATGCTTAATCCAATTAAACATCTGTATAATAAAATTGAGGATGATAGGGCCCTGAGGCTTAGTTCAATTAAACATTCCCCATAATAAAATGGAGGATGAGGATCACGCCCGATGCTTAATCCAATTAAACATCCCCATAAAAAAATGGATGATGAGAATCGCCCCCGATACTTAATCCAATTAAACATATCCTTACTAAAATGGAGGATCAGGATGGCCTCTTCAAAGCATAATCCAATTAAACATCTCTATAATAAAATGAAGGATGAGGATGGCTACCAAGGAATAATCCAATTAAAAACCTCCATGCAAAAATGGAAGTTGGAATGAACCAGAAGATAAGTATGAAAACGAATGCTGATGAACTAAGTACAAGTATAATGTTTGTGTACACCGTAAAATTCTTCTTTACAATCTTGGTTGTGCAAAGAGAAAGCATAACAAAAGGGGGTATTAACATATCCTTAACATCCATCCTGAGGAATAAGTTTGACTCAGGATACGAAATATTTTATCACTCGGGAGATTTCTAAAAAAATTCATAACGTCAACATCGGTCCTGAGGAATAAGGTTAACTCGGGACATAAAAATATTTTACCTCTCGAAACAATTTTTTTTTCCTCCCTAGAACTAAGAGGTAAATGTTATATCTAAATTTTCCAGTACATACGCCATGTCAGTAGCGTTGACAAGTCAATACTAAGCCTGTTAGTGCCACATCTTGAAAACATAGTTGACAAGTCAAGGGTTTCCATAATCGAAACCACTGGGTTGATGGACCAACTTATGGGTCGCTAAAGACTGTTTCAATCATGGGCCAGCGAGTTATAGACCCCAATACCATGATACAGGCCTTAATGTTGCCTCGGGTTCATAACAGTTCACCCAAGTCCCTCGAGACTCATAAATCTCATAAATTCTTATTTAAGTAAACAAGAATTAAGGAGAACTGTTCGTACCACCTTGAAAGATATGTGCCTAGACAGTGTTAGCACCACTAGCTATAGGGACCCACGGTAAATATACATATGATTACCCATATCGACACTCAATGTAAAAGCATGCACATGGACTAATGCATCAAAATGGCTCGTGTCATATCTGTCTGAACCAATGGCAAACCCCGGTTTTTACTTAAGTACTGGTTGGCATTCACGCAACCTGACCTATAAATAGATAAAAGATCCTCTTAAACAGGGGTGAAAAAAAAGGAAGTTCTTGGGAGGAATCAAACATCTCACTTGATCAAGATTAACCCCAGTAAACAGAGTATAAATGACGTCCACGGTCCACAGGCGGTGCTCCACCCCCATTTCCTATTTTCGAAACCAACCAATTTCACTCTGAACCACATCATCCTAACACACATATCATTTTCCTTTCATTGACTATTCAACGATTGCCTACATGTCTGTGTTCAAACTTTGACCTTAGTGTTAGCAAATTCTACCTGTTAACAGTGACACAATCTATATACAAACAAATGTCGTTAATATTATATATTGTGACAAAATATTCAAATTATTAATCAGCACTAAATTTCTTTATAGTGATTAAATTTTTATTTTATCATTAGATAAGGTTAATTAATAATATGTCACCAAAAATTATGATTTATGATAAATACCAAAAATTGTCGCTAATATTTTTAACGACGGAGTAAAAGTAATCAATTTTTAATAACACTTCTATTGTTATTGACAAAATTTGTTTGTCAATGTACATCATTTTTCTTGTACCTCTTGGATTTTATTGTAATGAAATATTTGTTTAATTTCATAATTATTTTTTTTGCATAAATTTCTAATATTTCTAAATAATAAATAAAAAAAATGTTCATTTTTTAAAATCTTATTAATACACATATGAACATATATAATTCTTTATTTTATTTATATTTTCTAATCCTTTTATTACTTAAATAAAATATCATGTCAGATGACTCATTTGACGATGAAGATTTTGCACCACTCTTTTTCAAATATTGGCCTCGTAATGAGAATCCTCAAACTATAATTCATTAGGTAATCATATTATAATTTATATTTATTATTTAAATTCACATTGTCACTAATGTTCATGAAAAATGAGTTATAGATTGATTGATTATTCTAGTAATTTTGTTGTATAAAATATGAATTGGATTTTCATTAAACTTGATGAACCCAACAAAATTGATTTTATTAATTCAAAATATAAATTTTGTTTTAGTCAAATTTTTTTTATATATAAAAAAACAAATTAAATGCGCCTCTCTTGTATTAGAGAATGCATCGACACAAATACAGAATTCAAACCGGATTCAAGTCATGAACATGTGGCATGACATGTTCAAACTGTTGGAGATTTTCGAAACCGATGAATGCGGAATCGTCGTGCCTAATATATGCCCATATCTCATAGGAATTAATAACGCCAATAGTAGAAAAAATAGATGAGAGAAAATAAACCAATCATAACACAAGATATACGTGGAAAACCCAAATCAGGTAAAAAACCACGGGCCGTCAGGACGACAAAGAAAATTCCAGTATATGATAAATTGTTACCACCATATCCCCAAACCACACTCACAAGATCCTCATCAAGAACCCTACAATATCCCCTAGGTCTCTCTTGAATATCACCTACAGATCTCTTACTTGATCCACCAATATTCCCTTAGATCCCTTCCTGGATATTCCTACGGGTCTCTCGCCCGGATCTCTCTACTACTCTCTGATGTTACATGGTGTTCTTTTTTCTCCACACAAAATAACCTAGATACAAGGTCTATTTATACTAGTTACAAGAAATTTAACATAAAAGGAAATCCTACTCCTAAATGTACAAGACTTACTTGTTCCACATAAATATTATTTCCTATTTATGACAAGTCTTCTTGTTAAGGAGAAATCCTTTTCCTTCAAGTACAGGACTTTCCTATTCTTCATGAAGACAAACTCTTTCATTTTCTGATTAGCATAAGAACTTCTAGAAGAAAACATCTTTCCTATTTTCGTGCAACATTCCTAATTTGGGCAAGATCCGTAATTGGCCACCCGCGCCCAACACCACAGACCAAAACTGTCGACCACTGCTCTGAGTACTACGGTCGGTGCATTGCCTCCGCCGCGGTCCACTTCGCATAAATCCACAGAAGTTCGATCATTCCTTGTGCCGCGGTCTGTGCACGTGTCCACACTGCGGTCCAGGCAGCGGTACCTGCCAGACTTCGTTTCTTCAGTTTTTCTTTGTCTTCAAACCTCCCTCAAACACCATCTTCAACTTCCAAACGTTATCCCATATCTTTAGGAAGCTCCACATCAATTGAGTCTTGTTTGGTTAACATTGGGTTCACTTGAGAATACGAGCCAAATCCTAACAATTCTCCCATTTGGCTTGAATTCTCAAGACCTTTGTCTACAACCACGATTCTCATCACCAAGAATCAACATACCCCACCACAAGGTTTAACCACTTAGGAATGAACCATCCTAAGATTTTTTTTCTTCTTTTCTGTTCGTTGTTCCGGCACCATGTCGAAAAATACTTGCTGAAATTGTGGTGACAAGACCCATCCCGACTCATCTCTTGAGTACGGGGGAGACCCTGTGGGCTGAGCTTTTACTAGCATGATAAAAAAGAACTTTCTACTAAAATTTCCAAATGAAATACTTCGCTTTTAAATATAAATAAAAGCGAGGAAAATATTAGAGAGTACAAAATGTATATAATGGCAATTTCTTTTCATATTTTCGTTCGTTACAAAAAGTTTGTCAAAAGTGACCGATCGGACCAAAAACCGACCACTTTAAAAACTAAGTAATCAGTCCATCCTGAGTGGGAAACCGAACAGGCCGAGTAAGAAACCCGAGTAGGCCGAGTAGATCGAATAAGCCATGTGGGCCGAGTAGGTCAAGTGGGCCGAGTAGAAATCCGACCATGTTCTGACCATGCCTACCGCCCCGACCATGCCGACCTCATATTTCTAAATATGTACATGCAAATTTAAAATGCATGACTTTTATGCTTCATGATGTCATCGAGTGGCCCACCTCAAAACTTCTGAGTCCACACAACCGAGCAGCTACCTGGATAAATATTTAAGAGTGAAAGGATGAGCGCTAACGCCCAAAGAGTGAATGAAAACTTAAAAAAAAAACACTTTTCTAAACCCCTTTACAATAAGCATTCAGTAATACATGGTATAAAATAATATATCAACTTTCGTACTTAATAAACTGCATAAACTGAATGCATCGCTTTTCTGAACAATAATAAGATACTTTATAAAATCTTAATCTGCACCAAATTCGTACCGGGGATATCCTCAATACTTAAGCCGAAATGCTTCGGGCAAACGCCGAGTCATGAATAACTTCTGGTCATACCCGTGCAGAGCGACTCAATTACACTTTCTCTGGTCATGCTCGGGCAGAGCGACTCTCTGGTCATACAAGTGCAGAGCGACTCAATTACTCTTTCTCTGGTCATGCACTTGTAGAGCGACTCATGACATACACATGTATAGAACGGCCCCAAAAGCCAACCATAATCATAACTGGGGAAGGTACATACATGGTGCTTTTATAGAAATCATAATCTCTTCTTGATAATTCATAAAAATAATATACTGATTCTGAATGCTAATATAAGCATAAAATATATACTTTCAGTTCTTTGTATACTCACCATCAATCATAAAAAGCTTAAAATGATTTGCAGCAATTAAAGCATAAAACTGTAAACTTGAGTTAAAAACAAAACTGAAACTTAATTCACTCAAAACTTAAAAGTCAAGCTTAATTCAGACTGAATATGCTAGATTTCCTTCGTCTTCTTTCCCTAACAATCACAATATCCAATTAGAAACTGGATATCAAAGAAGAATCAACTGAAATCTATAATCACGAGAAAGAGCTTCACTGACTTCTCCTTCTCTTTTCTTTCTTCTCTTTCCTTTCTTCCGCTGGATTCTACTGCTTTCTAGCTCTCACAACGTTTATCCTCTAATATATATACTTATGGAAGGACACAGCTAAAGTTGTGAGCTAATTAACCAAGCTCACAGCTGCCTGTCAGTCATACAATTCACTTAGGCTTACTCACCTAATGCTTTTTCTGCTTCACGCTTATCCGATTTTTTTTTTTAAAATTGGGTATTTCAATTGGGCCTAAAAGACATGAGTGTTACAAGTGGTGCAACTCCTCACGTCAGATTACCAGGGAGTTTGTCAGCCATCGTCATCCTTGTCCACCACACACGTTGCACACTTTCTGACCAATGCTTTGTGCACAATTATGGACCACTAGTATCAACATTTCCTCTTCCATGGCTAGTGGGGAAAACTGCCAAAAGGATAAACATGTCCTTGCATCACCCAATCCTGTGAAAGACCTTCCGTCCTTGCATCATATACCTGGTGAAAGACTTGCTACTAGAACGGGGAGTGCTTTACCGGATAAGCCCCACACCACCACCAGAGACTTCGAGCGTTCAATTTTTTTTATATTGAATAAACGTCTTGTGTAACCCAGATTAGATCTCCATGACTTGTACCTGCCACCACAAGCCAAAAAAAAAAGTTCTCCTCAATCTCTATTTTTCTTTTCATCAAACCCACCGAGTTCGAAACCGTTTTCAAGACGTATCTCCTTTGCTAAACCATACTAGGCAACCATCATCATCATCATCCCGATTACCACCAAGTCCTCAATACGATCTCCCGTAAAGACTTGTAAAAATGTCATCGCGGAACCAAGGGCTCTGATACTAATTGTTGGAGATTTTTGGAACAAATGAATGCGGAATCGTCGTGCCTAATATATGCACATAACTCATAGCAATTAATAATGTCAATAGCAGAAAAAATAGATGAGAGAAAATAAATCAATCACAACACAAGATATACGTGGAAAACCCAAATCGGGTAAAAAACCATGGGCCGTCAGGACGACAAAGAAAATTCCACTATATGACAAATTGTTACAACTATATATTTCAGGATTCTTTCTCACACCCAAACCCCAAACCACACTCATAAGATCCTCATCAAGAACCCCAAAATATCCCCTAGGTCTCCCCTGAATATCACCCACGGACTCTTACTTGATCCACTAATATTCCTTTAGATTCCTCCCCGGATATTCCCACGGGTCTCTCACCCGGATCTCTCTACTACTCTCTGATGTTACATGGTATTCTTTTTTCTCCACACAAAATAACCTAGATACAAGGTCTATTTATACTAGTTACAGGGAGTTTAACATAAAAGGAAATTTTACTCCTAAATGTACAAGACCTACTTATTCCACATAAATATTATTTTATATTTATGACAAGTCTTCTTGTTAGGGAGAAATCATTTTACTTCAAGTACAGGACTTTCCTATTCTTCATGAAGATAAACTTTTTCCTTTTCTGATTAGCACAAGAACTTCCAGAAGAAAACATCTTTCCTATTTTCGTGCAACATTCCTAATTTGGGCAAGATCCATTATTGCAGCGGTTTGGGTCGCGGTTGGCCACCCTCGCCCAACACCACTGACCAAAACTGTCGACCACCGCTCTGAGTACCGCGGTTGGTGCATTAATTCTGCCGCGGTCCATGCCGCGTAAATCCACAGGAGTTCAATCGCTGTCTGTGCCGCTGTCTGTGCACGTGTCAGCACCATCGTCCAGGCCGCGGTACCTACCAGACTTTGTTTCTTCAGTTCTTCTTTGTCTTCAAACCTCCCTCAAACACTATCTTCAACTTCCAAACGTTATCCCACGTCTCTAAGAAGCTCCATATCAATCGAGTCTTGTTTAGTTAACATTGGGTTCACTTGAGAATACGAGCCAAAACCTAACACAAACTTCAACGGTTGATGATTCGATATCTTGTAAGATTGCAGTAGCAAACAGACAAACAGTAACATATGAAGTAAAAGTCTTTCAAAAAAGAAAAAATGTAACATGCAATGTTAACGGTGGAGAGTGACTGAGTGAGATTTGAGAAGTATTATATTCTTCTTTTGTTGATGGCTACTTGAATGGCTGGAGAAGGTAGAAGACAATAGTTTTAGACCAACCAATCTTTTCAAGGCCATCTTTTAGCCTCAGCTGATAATACTACTGTTGAAAACTCTACCTTACAAACTACAAGCACTATCTATCCAAGTCGGGAGCCTTATACGCGGCTCCATCGCATCCTCCACTTGTTATCCATAGAAAATCTTAGGGCGATTCATGTATGGTGTCTTCTAATTATATATTATATTTGTGAGCTTCATTCTTCCATAACATACTGAATGAGGAAGATATTAAAGGTTTTTTTTTTTTATTGAAATTCTTCTTCAAAAAAAAAAAAAGTATTTGTTTATTTTGGACATTTTTATTGTTAAAGTTTTTATTTATTTATTTATTACAGATTATTATTAAAGTTTCATAAGGCAATTTTGATAGACATTTGTTCTCAATTTAAATGGTTTATTGAAATATTTTTGTTTACAGTTTTTTTTTTCTACTTTAATCAAATTAAATAATCAAAAAGTCAAAAACTAATAATAATAATACAATAGGTTAAATGAGTTGGTTTTAGACCTATGGTATTAAAATTTGAGTGACGATATTTTCACCCCTTAAAAACTGTATGTACACCCACCAATAATTTTAATTCGTTTCCTATTTTAATATTTTCTAATTTTTTTCCTATTAATGGTTTGATATTAATATATAACATAAAAACTATTTCCATTTTAATAAACCAAAGATTCCCTTTTAAATATATTCTCATCCTTTTTTTAAGGAAATATTAATTTATTACTAAGTATGGAAAATAAATCAAAATCATGAGAAAAAATTGGTTGTGAAAAAATTAAGTTTTAAATTAATTTTTATTATTTGAACAAAATCATTATATATATATATATATATATATTTATATATATATATATATATGTATATATATACTTTCAAATTGACTGTATTATTTATATTTTTTTATTTCTTTCAAAAACACTTTAGACTTCTTCTTTTTTTATTATCAATATTAGATGTTCTTTCTTATCAAAAAAATATATTATATGCTCTTCAATTTCATCGAACACCTATTCCTTTTTTTTATATATATCATTTAACACCTATCTACTTCCACATCAATTGAGACATATCATAGATCTTGTATCCTAACAACTTTCTGGAACAGAACATGATTCTCTAATTAAAAAAAAAAATCTTAAAATGGATTTTTAACAAAAAATAGAGTTTGATTTTTAAAAAACCGAGAAGAGAAAAGAAGTAGGGAAGAGAAAGAATAGTAAGAAAATTAAAGGTAAAGTCAAAATTTGATACACTAATAAAGTTGATTAAATAACATAATAATAGTTATAGATGGTGTGTATTTATAAAAATACATTATAGTATAATTAATGAAATGTTATTTTTGACATTAAGTGGAGTTTCATTACAAGTTAAAGATTTTTTAAAATTTTTAATGGGTTTGATTACGAAAGGGGTGTAGATACAGTTTTTGAGGGTTGCTATTATCGTCACTAG
This sequence comes from Dipteronia dyeriana, assembly GCA_032871835.1. Taxonomy (NCBI): domain Eukaryota; kingdom Viridiplantae; phylum Streptophyta; class Magnoliopsida; order Sapindales; family Sapindaceae; genus Dipteronia; species Dipteronia dyeriana. The sequence continues at coordinate 102,622,683 of CM065296.1, read as the reverse complement.
GGGTGGGCGTTGATTGGACCGGTTCAGTTTTTCATAGAACCGATGAAATCCGATTTTTAAAAAAGTGATCCGATCCAATCAAATTGACATTTGCCAACCAATAAAAAACCAACTGAATTGGACCGGTTCGGTTTTTTTGGTTTTGGGTCTGATGGGCCAAAATTCTAAATTTCATTTATTACATAATTAGTTCATTTTTTTAAACCTATTGGGCCAAATTTATTTACATCACAATAAAAACATATTAAAAAACTATAAAATCCAATATAAAACAGTAAACACATTTCAAAATACATGTCATCCAAATTTTTTGTTGATAGCTAATACAATAGTCAATACCAAACAAAGTCAAATTACATTTTAAAATCCAATAAAACATACCTAACAATTGAAGAGTGAAGAGTGAAAGTTAGAATTAGTTTTTTTTTTTAATTTATAGTCGGGTACCGGTTCTTGGAACTAAACCGAACAAAAACAGCCGGACAAAAACCGATCCAACCAGTTTTTTAAAATTAGAACCAAACCGAATCGATAACCTAATCGAAACCGGTAAAAAACCAATTGGACCGGTTTGATCCACTGGTTTGGTTTGGTTCGGTTCATTGGTTTTTTTCCCACCCCTAATCGTCACTATAAAATTTTGATTGAATTTGGGTTCTCATGTTTTGACCCATTACGTTAATGGGTATTGTTTGGGATGAATAAAATTAAATGGACCAATTTACAATTTACATCAGGAAAACCCAATTAAACGCATAAGGGCAACATCAGGTGTAAATCAATTAAATACATCATAAAAAATTAATTAAACGCATCAAGGAAAACTAATTAAACATACCATGGCAACAATAGGTGTAAATCAATTAAACACATGATGAAAAATTAATTAAACACTTCAGGACAACCCAAATTAACACACCGGGTGTAATCCAATTAAACACGGCAGTGCAAATTAATTAAACACGGTAGTGCAACCCAATTAAACACACCAGGACAACCCAATTAAACTCATCAGGGCAACCCAATAAAACACACTAGGGCAACCCAATTAAACTCACCGGAACAACCCAATAAAACACACCAGGTGCAACCCAAAACAATTAAACACACCACAAACCATCTTCTTCAACCTAAATTCATAGCTTCCACTGCAAATGAAATATGAAATCTACAAATGAAACAAATTAACAAAAGGGTTTTAAATACATACCTCGAGTAAAAGGACCAGAATCATCTCGATTCATCATGAAATATGATGCCAAATCAATGAAATACAAAGTCAAATCCAAAGCTCTTATATGGGTTTTGTGTGCATTGTTGGTAAAAAATGGTGAATGTATGAATGGAAAATTGATACTTAAAGTACACTCGCTGAATTGGAAAATAATAAGTCTCACATTAGTGGGAAACATATATCTAGTCAAGTAAATATTGGATTGCTTGAAAGCATGTGTAGCATGTATCACGGACCGCGGGTTCAACGACTTCTGTACAAACACGAGTGCCGCAATGGGTCGAACCACGGGTGCACATATGTGATTATAATTACCATTTAAATGGTGATCAGTTTCCGTTTTGAGTTTCGTTCAAAGTTAAAAGTAAATTTAAATCTTGAATTTAATTGGTCATTATTTCATTGACTTTCTTTCCTCCTTTAAATGCAATTTGTTAAATAGTCTTCTGGTGTTTTGCTAATAAAATGAAAATCAAATACTCACGAGAATCAGAGCAAACACAACCATACTCTTCTTTACATCAAACATAAACATTGTTCTCCTTGTTCATTTTCGGTTATCAAGTGTTTTGATTTTCTTTTTCATGTGTGGTAAGTTGAGACTATAATTTGAATTCACTGAAAGTAGTCATGTTCTATACACTTGTATTTATTGAATCGTTGTATCTTGGAAGATAAACACCAACGACGGAGAATTTATCTTAAGGACATCACGTGAAATGCGAACCTCGATTCTAGATTCCTAGTAAAATATCGTTGGTGTTTGTTTGTTTTTTAAATCGAAACCAATTTGAACCTCAATATTTTGTAAAGGAAATACTGAAAATCAATTTTCCCTAGCGATCTTAAGATAAATTACTTTTTTACCTTGGTTTCCGTATTCATGTGAAAAGTCGAACCGTCTTCAATTACATTTTTTCAGTTGGGTGTTAACCGGCTTAACAGATTACACAATTATATATAAAAATATTTGTATAGTTATTTAGGGCTCAAAAAATAAATAGTACATTTTGGAGGTGACATTTCAACACTGTCACTGCTTTAATAACTTATTTTTAAAAGACACCAATTATGATGAACGGAAAAAAATACCCTCGATAGTTGTTCCATCAGAATCTTTCATTCATTTTTTTACGATGAGAGTTATGAAATAGAAAGAGAAAGTTTCCTTGAAACTCAAACGCTACGTAGAAGAATTCGGGGGTTGAGCTCCCCGCCGAGCTTTTTTTTTTCTGGTCAGTACTTCAAACAAAATATTCTCGATCATTTGAAAAAAATTCTCGATCCTTTGAAAAAAATTCTCGATCCTTTGAAAAAAAATTTGATGCTTTGAAAAATCTTCTCAATCATTTGACAAAAATTCTAGATCCTTTAAAAAATATTCTCAATCCTTTGAAAAAAATCTCGATCCTTTGAAAAAATTTCTCGATCCTTTGAAAAAATTTCTCGATCCTTTGAAAAAAGTTCTCGATCATTTGAAAAATATTCTCGATCATTTGAAAAATATTCTCGATCATTTGAAAAAATCTCGATCCTTTGAAAAATCTTCTCGATCATTTGACAAAAAATCTCAATCCTTTGAAAAAATTCTCGATCTTTTAAAAAATATTCTATATTCTTTGAAAAATCTTCTTGTTCATTTGACAAAATATCTCGATCCTTTGAAAAATATTATCGATTAGATCATTTGAAAAAAAATCTTGATCCTTTGAAAAATATTCTCGATCCTTTGAAAAATTCTCGATCCTTCGACAAATGCTCGATTCTTTCAATTCTTTCAAAAATATGCTCGATTCTTTCAAAAATATGCTCGATTCTTTCAAAAATATGCTCGATTCTTTCAAAAATAAGCTCGGTCATATTAAAAAAAATGCTCGATTTGGCTACAAGTATGCTCGATTTAACTAAACGTTATTTTCAAAAATAAAATGATCGATCATTTGAAAAATAAAATGTTCATACAAAGACTGGACAACAAATCATAACAAATGGATACATTGTTAAACCGCACATAAATATATAAAATTATATAAACGAAGATCACAAACATATATTATCTTCTTCTGAAGAATCCGGAGAGATAAGTTTTTTGGAGAGATAGAGAGGAGTTATCGTTTTCAAAGTGTAGATGGAAACGCAATGGAATTAAAAAATAGATTATTTAAGGGCAATTTGGGTAGTTCACCATAATTGGTGCCTTTTAAACTTAAGTTATTAAAGCGATGACATCACTTGCAACACATAAAAAAATGTGATATATCTCACCATTTCCACTAGTTATTTACTAGTTTTATATGTATATATACTTGTAAGTTCTTAAATAATTTTTTAAACAAACTGATATATACATATTTAGTTATTGTGTTGATTAATTTCATACATAATAATCTTGATTTGGTTAACAAAATAAACATAATACAGAAATATACACATGCACCAGTTGTGTATAATTTCGGTTGTGTTTCAACATTATAACAAAAGTGAATATTGATTTATGCACACTGGTTGTGTATATATTACCTACGTAAACTTTGTGATATTAGACTCTGATCTTTTGTAATATTAGAAAAATATATATAAATATTTTTAATTTTTTTTTTCTCATATATAATGAATTGCTATGGAAAAAAAATCATATCTAGAAAATAAAAAACATTACAAATTACATCCATAAAAATTATCTAATAATACTTGATTTCATCAAATGCATCCAACAAATTTTTGACAATCTGCATGGTTCAAAAAAAATATATCAATAATCAATACAAAATTGATATAAATAATTGCAAGATTTATTTTAATAATAAAATACACAATTTCTCATTCAAGCATTTCTTCAAACAGGTTGTATGCAAGTGTAGGTGGTTTCACATAAACAATTCTTTTTATTAGAGTATAAGTAGATTAATAATTAAAACAAAATATAACAAAAATTAATTAGAAACAAATGACATACCTTTAATCCAAAACAAATAATGAACAAAACCATGTGAAGCCAAGTAAAGAACCGTAAAAATTGAACCAAATACAAGATAATAAAATACAAAACACACACAAAACCCTTTCAACATAAATGAAAATGCACACATAAATACACAAAAAAACACAACAACAACCACCAAAAAGAAAAGAAAGAAGAAAAAGAAAAATGACCCCAATTGCAGTTACAAACTATACGATGGTGGAACTATTTTTTTTATGGATTTGAGGGGAAGGTTTAGGCGTCCATGGATTTGAGAGATATGAAAATTGAAAAAGAAGAATTCGATGAGAAGTGTGGTGGCTGTGTTAAAATAAAAGAGAAGTGTGGTGGCCGAGTGAAACAAGAATTTGGATCCTCTACTAATCTTAGGGATGGGCACTAGGTTCGAAACCGAAATGAACCGATTCGAACCGAACCAAAAAATTGGTGTTTGATTCGGTTCATCGAATTAAATCGGTTCAAACTGGTTTTAAAAAAAAAAAGAAAAACCGAAAAAAAATCGGTTTAAACCGAAAAAAAATCGGTTTAAACCGATTTGGTTTACCAAAAACCGGATTGAACCGTTGAACTATATATATATAAGTTAAAAAAAAAACTAAATGACTAAATCCCTAACCCTAACATTTTTCATTTATTTCATTCTTTGAGTCGACCACCGCTGTCTGCTCAGCACACTTCTCACCGATTCTCAGTTCTCTTCATCTGGACGCCTGGACCGGTGCTCGTCTATCATCTCCGTGGCTCTCATCTCTTTCTCAACTCCTTCGCTGGTCATCTCCGTCGCTCGTCTCTGATATGGTCATCTTCGTCATTCATCTCAACTGCTCTACTGCTCATCTCCACTGTTCAAAGCCGATCGTCTAGCAGCCGATCTTCGCCAGTCATCTCAGTTGCTCATCTCCGTCAGAGTACCGCTCATCTCCGATCTGGTCATCTTCGTCAGCTGACTCTCTGCTCGTCTCAACTCAAACCTCAAAGAAGGTTTGTCACTATTCACTCGACTCACTCTCTTCTTGTCTTCTTATTTTGCTAATTTTCTTCTTCTTCAAACAACTAATTTTGTTTTTGTCATTTTTTCTTACATTCGATGACCACCATCGACCGATGTGGTCTCTACTCAACTGATCCGGTCTCCTGCTTCTCCAGCCAAAGCTTCAACGCCAGCTCCTCCATTTTGCTCGTCTTCTACTCGTCTGAATTAGACGATCTGATTGCTGATTTACTTATTTGGTTGGTTGTTGTCTTCTTCAGCTCTTCTTTCTTTATTTATTCCGAAGCTTTTTTGTTATGGACTTGTCGTTTTGGTTATTTTCTTTCTCTAATGGGTTGCTTGTTGCTGGTTATACTGTTATTTATTATTATTTTTAAAACAAAAATATATGTGTTGTGGGCTGTATATGTGCTGTGGATTGTGGATAACTTGTTGAGTTATATATATATATATATATATATATATATATATATATAATATGTGATGTAGACTATGGATATGGTGTAAATTGAGTTGTGGTCCTTGTGGATAACATGTTGAGTTGTTGACATAAATGTGTTGTGGACTGTGGATATGGATTATTTTATAAATTGGGTTATGGATAACTTCTTGAGTTGTTGATGTGTGGTAGCTTGAAATGTTTAAGTATAGTGGACTATTTATTTGTTTTGGGCAGATTTTCACAGTGAGAGATTGATAGATACTTTGATATGGATAATTGATAAAAGTGGATTCAATTTGTTATATGTTTAATTACATTATACTTTGATATGGATAATTGATAAAAGTGAATTCTATTTGATATATGCTTAATTACATTATCTCACAATTAGTAAAAATAATATTCTATTGGTTTTAATTACTTTACTTATTTTAGTTTTTATTTGTATATAAAATTGTGGATAGATGGAGATTGATCATGTTGATTCAATGAAGGAGAGTAGTGACTCGGGGGTACTGAGACTTTAGATAATTCTAGCTCCATTGGAAATGAGAAGATTTCAAAGGGTATATGGGTAGGTGGTAGGAAAGGGAAAAAAAGTCACAATGTTGGGTACATTTCGAAGAATATGTTAGTGAAGAGGGGAAGAAAAGAGCTAGATGCAAGTATTGTGGTGATTCTTATGCATTTGACTCGGGTTGTAGCACAACAAATATGAACACACATATTGTTAAACGATGTAAAAAATACTGGCTTGTAAATCTAACACAAAAAGTGTTGGTGAAACAACCAACTTTATCAGGTTTTGGGAGTAGTTTAGGGGTGTCAAAATTTGATCAGCTGAAATGTAAGAGAGCCTTAGCAGAAATGTTGATACTTGATGAATTACCATTTAGATTTGTTGAGAATCAGGGATTCAGTAAGTTTTGCTTTGAACTTTGTCCTCTATTTGATCTCCCATCTAGGAGAACCATTGTTAGAGAGTTGTATCAATTATACATTGATGAGAAGATTAAGTTCAAGAAGTATTTTAATCGGAGTAAGGTGAGGGTTTATCTAACCACATACACGTGGACATCAATACAAAATGTTAACTATATGGTTGTCACTGCTCATTTTATTGATTATGATTGGCAGTTGCAGAAGAGGATTCTGAGCTTTAGTCAAATAGTTGATCATAAGGGAGATTCAATTGAAATGTGTATTGAGAATGTCTTGATTGAGGGGGTATTGATAAAGTTTTCACAATAACCGTAGATAACGCAATTGTAAACACCGTTGCCATTGGTTATGTGATTAGGAAATTAAATAGTTGGCAAGATGATGGAGCGGTTTTATGGGGCAAGTACTTGCATGTACGGTGTTGTGCACACATCCTAAATCTAATAGTTGATGATGAGTTGAAAGATTTGCATGACTCAATTGTAGCAATTCGCAATGCAGTGAAATTTGTAAAATCTTCTCAGACTAGAACGATTTAAAAAAGCTGTTGCACATGAGAAGATTGGGACTAAGGGGTTGGTAGTGCTAGATGTTCCTACTATGTGGAATTCAACTTACTTGATGTTGGAAAGTGCAGTGAAGCTTAGAAAAGCATTTGAGCGATTGGGAGAGGAAGATATTCAATATGTGAATTATTTCAGAGATGATGAAAATGAAATTTTGATGATTGAAAATGAAATTTTGATGATTGAGATAATGCTAAGGTATTTTTCAATTTCTTAGCAACTTTTTATGATATTACCTTAGATTTTAGTGCATCATTGCGTGTGACATCCAACATTTATTTTAAGAGGTGGTGCACCATTCGTAATCAACTAAATTCAATGACCACTGAAAGAGATCCGTTTGTTAGTAAAATTGATTTGCGTATGCAGCAAAAATTCGACAAGTATTGAGGGGGTTTAGAAAAAAACCAATAACTTGTTGATCTTGGCAGTTGTTCATGACCCAAGGTACAAATTGGGTTATGTGAAGTTTCGGTTTGATTCCATTTATGGTGTGGAAGAAACCGAATCCATGATTTCTAAGTTGAAAGGTGTGTTGTTAGACTTATATGAATGGTATAACTGATTTTATGGTAGTTCGGGTGGGGGTGCAAAGCAAACCGATGATATGTTCTTATTTGGAGTTGGTGGTAGACCTAGCAATGACTTAGAATTCAGCATGTTAAAGGCAACTGATCAAGAGGATAGTCTGTGGGGAATGAAGCAACAAGAAGAAGATATTAATAAAGGGAAAAGTGAGGTGGATTTGTATTTGTTGGAGCGTGCTGAGAAATTGAATGAGAGGTTTGATGTTTTGGCTTGGTGGAAGAATTCTTTCTGAAGTTTCCTATATTATCAATGGTTGTAAGAGATGTGTTTGCAATGCCGGTTTCAATAGTGGCTTTTGAGTCCACATTTAGCACTGGTGGTCGCATTCTTGATCCATTTAGGAGTTCTTTGACTCCTAAAATAGTTTAGGAGTTAATTTTGACTGGAAATTGGTTGCAAGCAACTTGCCCTATTGTTGAACCGTGGTTGTTCAAGAGCATGCTCAAAATCAAGATGAATCAGTTCATTTGTTAGAACATTATATCAATGTTGAAACCGATAAACATTTAATATTTAGGTTGAATTATCAAATTTGGTTATAGTTTATTAATGTAATTTATTACTATGAAAGTTTATTGTTTTTTGTTTTTGTTTTAATCATAATGTAGAGTATGAAAGTGAAATGACAAATGTTTCTATTGAGGATAAAAATAAGGAAGAATGATTAATGAAGCCATGAAGGTAGGCCTTTAATTGTTTGTATATGCATATAATTGTTTGATAGCATGGATGCAACTTGCTTATTCAACTGACATTACTAATTATTATTTTATTTATGAATGCAAGAAAGCCTAGCAGCCTTGCTTATTATTTATTTTATTTTATAAAACCTAGCAGCCTTTATTTGTTTGATTTAGATTATAATTTTGATTTTAAGCTTGGTTTTGGATTGTAATATTTATTTGAAGTTTGTATTATGATTATAATATTTATTTGGAGTTTGGATTTGGATTGTATTTTTTATTTGGAGTTCGGATTTATGATTAAAGTTTTTATGTTGGACATTTTAATTGTATGTCACTTACTTGTGAAGTGATGCATGTCTGGTATAGTGGTATGTCTTTGAAAAATGAATTTCATATTTATTTAATTTGTGATTTTTTTTTAATGAAGTATAACTTAAATATTATTAGTTATATTTGATTTGGCCTTGGACTATTAAAATTTATGAAACTTTTATCCAAAATTAGAATTCAACAAGGTAACAACAGTTCATTAAAGGTAAAAATATATTTAAAAAAAAAACTCATTTAGCCAATCAATTCAAAAAGGCCCATTAAGCTCAAAACCGAAATGAACGGAACCAAACTGAACCAATTCAAATCAGTTCAGTTCGGTTCGGTTCGGTTACCATTTCTTATTCGGTTTAAACCGGTTCAATTTTGGATAAACCGAAATATTTTCGGTTCAGTTCGGTTTTAGCCAAAACTGAACCGAACCTAACCGCGTTCACCCTTAACTAATCTGATCTTTTTCCTGATTTTATTTAATCTCATGATACATAAACATTACAATGAATGTATGATTAAGATGTGATTGGTTTCTACAACCAATCAACCAATCACATATTTTAAAAAGGTCGGAAAAAAGATCAAATCAGTAGAGAATCTAAATCAGTAAAACAAATGGTTAGGGTTTGGTTTTAAAATTTATTTATAGTACGTTAAGGTATGGGTGGGCTTATAGTATTATTATATAACCACAAATCTCAACATATTTATGGTTTTTAAAAACAATCATAACGTTATATAAGGTTTTTAAAAGCCATCATTACATATTGATGTTTTTTAAAAAAACATCATAACGTTAAGACAGTTTTTCAAAACCATCTAATATTGTGGTGATTTTTAAATACCATCACTATTTTATGTCATGAATCTTATTTTTTCTAGCAGTAAGATTATAGGGGTCTCGAATAGTGTTAAGATACACTATATTTGATATATCGGTGACACTGATATATTTGTGTAAACTGGTGTTGATATATATAAACATTGGATTTAATTATCAATGTTTGATTATATATTAACAAATTGGTTTGTGTTACCGATGATTCATGTTTTATACTAATATCAATGTTTTATATTAGTGGTTCATAACAATATTATATTATTGTATGATATTAATTCTTGTTATATGTTATATCAATGTTGAATATGTTGTTATATATATTTGGTACAATCTGATCAGACATATACATTGATAATATATGTTTGTATAGTTTTTATTATAAAACTAGTAAAATATTCAATTCTGGTGTATAGACCAGATCATAAGATTGACTATGTTTTTGTGAAAGTTTTACAACAATAGTTATTTGTGGTACAACCGTGGAAAGAGTGATTTATACACATATTGTTTATATATTTACTTTTTCGGCCTGAGATATAGCCGTGGTCTATATCTAATAAAATCTTATATAAAAAAATTTAGATGTTCACACGGACCAGATTATATCGGATATATATATATATATATATATATATATATATATATATATATATATATATATATATATATCAATTGATGATATATTGTTTTATATATATTAACACACTGGTTGTGTTTTATTAGTGTTTAGAACCAGTTTGGTATTGTTGTAACTTTTGTAATAATCATTATTAGTTGTGCTGAAGGAATAATCAGCTGTGAAATTAATCAGCAGATGTTTGGCTAATTGTATTTTTCAAATCACTGTATAGCTCAAAAGCAGTATATATATGTTTTGTAATTGTATTGCAAAAGTGTTGAAATTAGTTACAATGACTAAAATATACACGGGTTTAGACCATATTTCATTTTTTTTTCATTAATTACATATATTAAATGAATATTTAAGTAGAATATTTAAATTGGAAAAAACAATTCCATAAGAACAATAAAAATATTTTTAAAAGATTTTATAATTCAAATCAATATTTAAATACAATATTTAATTTTGAGATGAAATAAGGAATGTAAATGATTTTAACTTGATTTCATAAGGATAATAACGATATTTTAAAAAAAGCATTAAATATTGAAATAGATTATTCTATAATCACTTTCAAAAAGTAACCCCTCACACACTTCTCAAAATCACAGTAAAAAATTGCTAGATTATTAATTAATCACTTTTGGAAGTTTTACCAAACATCATTTTATGTTAAAATTATAAAATAATCTGATTTTAACTTTTTAAAAGCAATACCAAACTTGTCCTAATATATATTAACATAATGATTCATATAAATGAGTGACAAATTCGATATATAAGTGTATTATATGTATTATATGTATTATATCAGTGTACTCGTTTGATATCATACTATATTTGAGATATATATAAATTCAAACTGTGATTATTAGTTTTGTGATTGGTGTTCAATGATAATGATTACCGAACCAAATCTCATTGGAAATTCTGTTATGGCGAACCCGGTGGTCATGAACTCTTTTGAGGGTCAACTAAGTACCTCGATGGTGAATCCGTTTATGGTTATGTAGGTTCCTATGAACCATATGGAAAAACCGGAGAAATTCAGTGGTTTGAATTTCAAGTGGTGACAACAACATATGATGTTCTACATGACTGCTTTGAATCTTGCGAGATTCTTGACTGAAAAGCTCTTAATGTCAACAATGGGGACTGGTTTGATGTGCAAGTCTAAAATAGTGATTATCGTGAATATCATTTCTTTTAAACTTCAAAATTGTAATTATCAATTTAGTAGTGATTTATTTCTATTAATTCTAGATTAATGGAAATATTAAATTTTGAATTCAAAACAAAACCCGATTTGACTTTAAAGTTGTCAATTTTAGTGAGGATTAATTTTCAAATTAATTCAGTTGATTTCCTATTGATGTCACATTGTATTGACACGATTCTCGAGAAATTCAACAAGAATGATTTTGGGGTGTTCAGAACACTAGTAGATATAGATCTACACCTATCCAATAATAAAGGTCTGAGTGTCTCTCGACTGGAATATTCGAGAGTGATAGGAAGTTTGATGTACTTCATGAGTTGTATAAGACCAGACATAACTAACACAATTAGCAAATTGAGTAAGTACACGAGTAATCTAGGATCAGATCACTGGAAAGGAATAGTAAGAGAACTTGGATACTTACGATTCACTCATAATTATGGCTTGTATTATACAAGATATCTTGTTGCTCTAGAATGGTAAAGTGATGCAAACCGAATATCTGATATTCTAAATCTAGTAGTGGATATTTGCTAATGATCGGAATGATTTATATACCTATTTGAGGTCCCCATTTTCTAGCTTTTGTTCTTGTTTTTGAGTATATTTTGGTATTTGATATGTTTGTAAGCCTTGTGTAGGTACATGTTCCATACGGAAGGTATTTGAGCTTAATTGATGAGTTTTGGAGGTTAGAAGAGTTGAAATTGGAATGACTCGTGCAAAACAACCAACTTTGAAAGGTCATAACTACGTCCTCCGATTGAACTATATTTCCCATAACCACTTTTTATAAATCTCCGGTAGTCTACTTTCCAACGCACTTTACAGATTACGATTCAAAGGTTTTTTGGAGGAAGTTATGGCCGTTTTTGTAATGGTGCGCAGAAAAGTGCGGTATGCAACCGCGTGAGACCAAGTTGCGTACAACGTTTTGTACCACATTTATGGGAAAAAAGCTCCAAAAAGTGATGTGCAGTATGCCTGTTGATGCGTACCGCGTGACGTACCACATTTTAGCTTATAATTGCACTTTTCAGCCATTTTCAGATAGGTATTCTTATATTTTCACCCCAAAGTCATACCTTAACCTCCCACACTATAAATACCCCATTTTCTCCTCATTCTTTATATCACTTTTTCTCTCTCCCCCTCTTTCACGCCACTTCTCTTCTCTATTTTATCTTCTTCATCTTCTTCATCTCTTCCACAAAATAAGGAGTGATCCAAGCTCCCATGGAGATTTTTCCTCTATGGGAGCTCACCATACACCTCCACCACACCAGTATACACTTGCTCCATCCATCTTAGAGTAGATTACAAAGAAATTAGGAGCCAATGTGGAGCTAGGAAGGATTTAGAGCATCTTTGGAGGGTTTGTCTTCAAAGGTTGTCTCTTATTTGCTCATTTCTTTGTATTTCTTGTTGTCTTTGATGTGTAACCCTGATTTGGAAATATTGTGAACCTTCACATGTGTTATATATGTATTTTTGTACTTAAATTCATTTGGGTTTTATTTTTCTCTTTGATGTATGTGTTTTTATGCTCTTAATATGATATGTATGTGTATGAATTGTTAGAAATCAATATGTGTCCATGAGTGGGTTTAGAAGTAGTTGTAATTTAGAGTAAGAATTAGATGACCAAGATTGTTGATTGATTGATGGATGACTTGAAATGTCATGTATTGAGTAATTTGAGTGTTAGGGATTTTAGCCCCAAAGATTAGAAAATGTTTCAGTTAAGGCTTTTAGTTGCTAAATTGGTCTTGGTTTATATCCTTGTGCTTAACGGTATTTGTATTAAGACACGATTATCCATCATTGGCCGGATTTGGTGATGAATTGATTGTGGGAAAGTTCCCAAATCAAGAGAATGAACCTTTAATCTAAATTGAATGTTCCTAATGATATAACAATCACATTGTTGTATGTAGTTGTTAGGTAAACTTGTTTCCCATGTTTAGTCATCCTAGGGAGTTGACTAAACCGAATCCTTGCCCTAGAAGTAAAGACTACCGACATTTTTCTTGTGCTTGTGTTGCTATATGGAAGTTTTGAATGCTTAAGGCTTTTGCTTAATTGATCACTTTGTAATTGATCTATGGTTGAATGCTATGAACCGAGAGGTGACGTATTTGACAAGGCTTAGATAAACATCCACTATGCTTGACTAGAAAGTGCTAGAACCACTAAACTAGCATATAGGGTTCAATTTGTATTCCAAAAGCTTAATGGATTCATGTATATGGTCTGGATTGCTCGAGAGAGATTTCAGATATATATGGATGCTATCACTAAGACATCGAGAGATATTAGACATTACTTAAGGGGATACGAGCCTATGATAAACATGCACATTTGAGAGATTAGGTGAGTCTAGCACGTAATTAGGAGGATTGTCATGGTTGAGTTGTTTCCCTAGTATAACCACATTTCATGCATATCTCCATTCCATCTATCATTGTATATATTATTTATGTAATTTATTTAGTCATATTATTATTCTCTTTTCCGCACACGCAACACACGAGTCCGTTCGGCGTGTTGTAATAATAGCTAGAACTAGAGACAGTTGGTGAATCCCACCTCCTTGTGGATCGATCCATTGATTGCCGCTGTGCTAGTTTTTGACTTGCGCCCTTGCGCCCTTGCGAAGCCAAACTTAAATGTTCATATTTGACGACACCGTAACAACGTGTCCATCAACTAACATTAGGAGGTGTAGCTATTTCTAGGAAATTCTCCAAACAAACATGTATAGCATGATTCACAATGGAATCTGAGTTTATTGTTCTAAATAAATGGGGCGAGGAGATTGAATGGCTATGTCAATTCTTTGAGGATATTCCAAACTGGCTATGCCTATGCTTGCTATATGCATCCATTGATATGTGTAGTGGCAAATCTAGACATATACGTTGAAGACATAATACCATTAGACTACTACTCTTAATTGATGTTACCTCTATTGACTATGTAAAGTCAAAGAATAACATCCGGATCCGCTAACCAAAGGATTAAATAGAGAGTTAGTTGAGATATCATCGAGGGAAATGAGACTAAAACCCATGAAATAGTAAGTCATACAATGAAAACCCAACCTAGCTAATTGGAGATCCCAAGATCTAGGTTCAATATGACAACCTAATTGTAAGACTTAGTTGGATCATTGTGGGGGTTATCCTCCTACGCATTCCTATGATGAAACAGTGATGACTGTCGAAAGGTTAAGCTGTGCTTTTAATGATTGTTATGTGTCGAAAATCCGTGCGTTGGAAATCTGTGCAGAGTACAGTGAGTTACTCTCAATTAAGAAATCACCTATGTAAGTGAGAAGTGAGACCGCTTCTAAAAGAGAATAGAGAAGGGTTATATTCTTTAGCAATACTCATAGAACCATACAATATACATGGCCAAAACGAACATAAAAATGAAAACCAAATTAGGTCAGGAACGACTCCTGTGTGAGGTATGTTGTCATTTACACAAATGGTAGAACAATTCAAGGACATACTATCCACTGACCAACCACTAAATTAAGCATATTTTCACCAGGGAAGATCCAAGAATTAACCCCTACCTATCCTATGTAGGTTTCGACTATTGAACTTACCATTAGGTCATTCGTTAGGTTATTCTTGTCTCCTAGGTCAATATCATTCATGTGGGGAATTGTTAAAAAAATAGTGAATGTGTGAATGAGAAATTGATACTCAAAGCGCACCCCGTTAAATTGGAAAATAATAAGTCCCACATTAGCGGGAAACATATATCTATTCAAGTATATATTGGATTGCTTGAAAACATATATCTATCATGGATCGGGTAGACATGACCACGGTTTGGTTCGAACCGTGGAACCGAACCGTAACCGTGTGAAATGAACTGTAACCGTAACCGTTACAGAAATCAGTTCCGAAATCGGTTCCGAAACCGGTTCCGAAACCATAACCATGATCGTAACCGTGGGGCTGACGGTTTGGTTCCGGTTCTTCTCTGAAAAAAACTAGCTTGGAACCGACGGTTCCACATTATATATATATATATATATATTAATTTTTAATTTTCTTAAGCTAAAATGTAAAAAAAAAAAAAAAAAAAAACCGGAACCGGAACTGCCGGTCCACGGTTTCAGTTCTAGCTCAGTTCGGAACCGAAACCGAACCGAACCGGAACCGTGGCCATGATCACCGCAGGTTCAACAACTTCTGTACAAATGCAAGTGCCACAACGGTTCGAACCGGGGGTGCGCATACGTGACCAAAACCGATTTTGCTACTTAATTAATTTTCCAATTCAAAATAACAATGTATTAAATGAGTCAGAATCAGTTTTATTTTGAATTTAAGATTATAGTTACCATTTAAATGGTGATTAGTTTCCGTTTTGATTTTGGTTCAAAGTTAAAAGGAAATTTAAATCTTGACTTTAAAAGGTTCAACTGTCAAATTAATAGAGAACAAACATGTGAGACACGGGTCTCGATTCTAGGTTTCTAGTAAAATATCCTTTTTGTTTGTTCTTTTTTTTTTTTTTTGTAAATCGAAACCGGTTTGAACCTCAATAATTTTGTAAAGGAAATACTGAAATTCAAGTTTCCCTAACAGCACCACAGAGAAAAATAAATGGGTTTAGTTTATTGAAAATTAATGAGGAAAATCAATTTTCTAATGTTCTAATGTTATTTTTAAAAATAATAATCTTTTTTCCTATTAATTGTTTGATATTAACATATATTATAAAAACTCTTTCCATTTCAATAAACCCTAGATTTTCTTTTAAATATATTTTCAATCTCTTTTGAGGAAATATAAATTTATTGTTGAGTATCGAAAATGAATCAAAATCAAGAGACAAATTTGATTGTGAAAATTTAAGGTTTTTAAATTAATTTTTATTATTTTTATTAGAAGAACAAAATCATATATAAACAAACTTTTAAATTAACTATATTATCTATATATTTTTTTATTTTTTTCAAACACAATTAGATTTATTTATTTATTAATATTAGATGTTTTTTTTATAAATATATATATATATTAGATACTCTTCAATTTTATCAAACACATGTTTTCTTTTTTAAATAATATCATTTACACATCTATTGGGATATGACACAAATCTTGCATCCCTACAACTCTCAAATAGAAAGTGGTTCTCAAATAAAAAAAAATGTTAAAATGGATTTTTAACGAAAAATAAATAACAATAAATAGAGTTTGATTTTGAAAAAGAATAATACTACTTTACCCAAATTTAGTGTCCAAGTCTAGTGCTTAAATGAAGTGGCATCACTCTGATCCATTCATTTAAATCAAATAAATCTAATACAATCTAAATGAATGGATCAAAGTGAGATTATATCATTTTAGGGATAAATTTGGACAAAATAGCATTACTCTTTAAAAAACTGAGAAGAGAAAAGAAATAGGAAAGATAAAGAATAGTAAGAGAATTAAAGATAACAATAAAATTTAAAATAATATTAAAGTTGATTAAATATTATAGGTGATGTGTACTTACAAAAATACAATACAATATAAATTAAAGAAAAGGTATTTTTAATATCAAGTGAGGTTTATTTATAAATTAATATTTTTTAAATAAATTTAATATATATAATTATAAAAAGAGTGTAGATACAGGTTTAAGGGATGTCAATATTATCATTCAGTGGGCTCCATTTCATCATAATTAATAATGCAATAGGTTAAATGAGTTGGTTTAGGTACCTACTGTATTAAAATTTTGATTGAATTTGGGCTATTTTGTTTTGATTTAACCCATTACGTTAATGGGTTTTGTTTGGGATGAGAAAATTTTAAATGGACCAATTTATAATTCAGACTTGTATTTTACTGATTCAAAGTCTATTTGCACTTTGCAATGCCTCAATTCTCAATATTTAAAAGGGAAATTTCAAAAATTGTCCTTAATAGTTTTATAAAACGCTATTTTTTTTTTGTTGGGTAATTCCACTTAAGTCCCATTTTTGGATGAAATGTCAAATATTTAAATGGCCTCAATTCTCAATATTTAAAAGGGAAATTTCAAAATTTGTCCTTAATAGTTTTATAAAACACTATTGTTTTTTTTTTTTTGGGTAATTCCACTTAAGTCTCATTTTTGGATGAAATGTCACGTATTTAAAATGTCTTTATTATATTACCAACTTTAATCCCTTGTTTTTTTAAAATGCATCACTTTAGTCCTTCCGTTAGTCAAACGTAACGGAATTAGGGTAATTTTAGTCTTTTTATTTTTATTTTAAAATCTTCTTCATAACAACATATAACAACAATTTTAAAAACATTGGTTTAAAAATCAAAATAAAAAAATCAATAAATCTCAACAGTTGGATCTGGATGATCCAACCGGTGGAGATCCATTCATCGTAGAAACAATCTCCATCGTTTCAGAGATCTCGTTTGGCTCACTTTCCTCCTCGCCTCTCTCACGATCGGATCGACTGCGGACACAGAGTACAGCCTCAACAACATACCCATCAATGTCTCGTTCAGTCTCAGTTTCTCCAGCTCATTGCTCTTTACGACGTCCACCGTTACCTGCCGTTGGATCAGCTTCCGCAAGGAGTCTACTTCCGTTTTGACGGACGAGATTTTCTTTGTAAATTATGCATTTCAGGTAGATCCTATAGTGGAATTAGATCATGGCGGCGACTTGCAATTGGAGCTACGGAAAAAGATGAACAATGCTGGGTATTTCAATTGTTGCAGTGGTGGTCGTTGAAGCAGAGAAGACGATAGAGTTTTGGCAATGGTGATCCATCGATGAAGTAGTGGTGGGTATTTCATCTTTTTAATTTATTAATTTTAACTGTTTTTTTTTATATATTTTTTCTGTTTATAAAATAATAACAGTTATTTATTATATTTTTTGTTATCCATTAATTTTTGTCTGTTTTAAAATTCTAACTGATTATTTTTTCAATATTTTTCTATTATGCATAAATTTTTTGTTTTTCTTTTTAAGTTCTTAATAATTTGTTGTGTATGTTGACATCGATTTCTCGATGGGTGAGAAAGTCAACAAAATTGGATTTAGTTGTAACCTGTCAAAGAGAAAGAGAAAGAGAAAGAGAATGTAATTTGAAGCTAGTTAGACACGAGTTTACGTGGTAAAACTCCGGTAATCGGAGAAACGTCCACGGGTGGTTGAATAAACAACCGAGCCAAAATTCACTATTGAAATAAAGAATTACATCACTCGATCTCTCTTTTTTCTCTCTGCTCGTGATTCTGTATATCTCTTTTCTCTTCTCTTCAACAATGAGATTATGGGTCTATTTATATTCGCATAGAACCATAATCCTGGTTGTACAAGTAATAAAAGAATTTTGTATTCAGTTACAATTTGGTTGCTTGTTGGAGTAGTCTTTTAATTCTTTCCTATTTCGGAGATTGTACGAAGATCGAATGGGACTCTGAAGATACAGTCTGTTTAGGACTTTATTTCCTTATAAATGTGCAGTCTTTTTGAAGAAGTAAATTTGTTGCCCGATTTGGAATCTGTTTCCTGTTTGGTACTTTATTCTTCTAAGAATTCTTCTTGACATGGATGTCTTTATGTATTTGAGCATGACTCTTGGTATACGCATGTGCGAATTATGTACTGGACTTCTTTATTCGGGTTTCTCATTTTTGTCCCGAGTAGAATATGACGTCACTTGGTCCCGAGTAGGTCTTGACTTGCCGAATACCTATATTCATACTTACTCGGGTTCGTATTCCTTAGTGATATCTTGAAAGATATTTTCTGGATACCTATTCGGATATCTACCTGGCAATCTTAAGGGATTACCACCTTATCAGTGACGTGTACATTCGACAAAAATATACCTATAATAATACCCCCTTAAAATATTTTTTCCGAGTGGGATTTTGTCCTTGGCGTAAATATTTTAATTGATCCTTTAATATGTATGCCTCGTTAATACCAGAATAACAGTGCCTTGTAATAATGACGTATCTTAATGGCTATCACGTAAATCCCTTCACGCGAAATCTCAATGATTGCGACGTTTCGAAATTCTGACTGCTTGGTTAGTTCTTTTCTTAGCATGTGTCTTCCCACCGCTTCATTCCCCTAGTAACATTTATGAGAAGGGACTAGTGCATCTCTTGATGCACCGCATACGTCATCAAATCCTCCTTTTCGATTTTTTCCCGCTTTTTAACACCCTAGGGTTTTGCGTATTCGTTATTGAATAATCTATTTAAGCCAAAAAGGAACTATTCCGGTTCATTTTCGCATAAGCAAACATTCAACCCTGATTTCTTGCGCAGAGATTCATCTCAAATCTTCGTTGAAGCTTTTCCAAGTTTTTTGCATTTTATTCTAAAGGTTAGTTTTGATGGATTCTGTTTCACGACAACGCCTTTTCGTTGTAGCTTTCAAAGCGCTTGAGTGTGGAGATTTTCAATTAGTTTTTTGTGTTCGTAGATTTTTTGGGGAAATCCCTCCTGATGAGCCTCTTTTTTTAGGTGTTGACGTTTTCAGGCTTGACCCTGACGTTCGTTTAAGTTCTAGTTCTGAATCATCCAGTTCTGAATCTTCTTCTAGTTCTGAATCTATCGTTTTTGATCACAGGATTCCTCTACGATCCAGGATGGGAAAACATAAGAGTAAACGTGAGGTTCACAAACACGGCTTGGGTAACATTCAAATCTGGGAACAAACCGTTGATGAAAGGGATGTTGAAGCGGAGTTAGTGCATCATGTATCCCCTTTTCTCTTGATCGCCCTAGTGGATACGATACCTAGCCGAATGTGGTCGGGGAAGATGAGATCGTGAAGTATCGCGCTCGATTTGACCTAGACGACTCGGTTACAATGTCTCATGCTGGTGATAGAGCCGTATGGAACCCTCCTCCGGGCATGGTGGCGATTTATGAGTTCATGCTCTGTTGTGGTGTAACTCTTCCTCTCCAGCCATTCATTGCTTGGTTGGGATCGCTTCAACCCAACTTGCCCCGAATAGCTATAAGATTTTAATGTGCATGCGGCATATATGGAGCCGAATGAACCTGTCGCCACATTCTCCCGATGAAATCAGGCACTTTTATACACTAAGGCAATCTGGTCAGACATGAACTTATTTTCTTATGTCCAATCTGCCATATTGCTGGGTCCCTGAGGGGACAAAAGTGAACCGGGGAGTTGAAACCTCTTCTGATGCAAAAAAGAGAGGCTTCATGTGGGGATTTTCTTCATCGAACAAGTATTGGAAAAATAGCTGATTCTTTGCCAGAGGGAACTTGGGACTTAAGGTTACTCTCTTGGTTGGGGAGAATCAGATGGTAAAGAAGGTTCCCCATTTCTCCTGACACATGGAACAAGAAAAAACTCGTCTTCACTGATGTTGAGCTGACTAGACTTGCTCGGGCCGCAGTGCGTACTCTGGAAAAGAAGAGCAAGTCCTATCTATTTAGTGAGAAGAAGATGATAGAGCTTGGTTTTTTTAGTCAGATTTCAGGTTATCACATGCGATGTAAGTATAGTTCTTTTTTGCTTCTATTTCACCTCTATTTACTATTTTATGACTTGGTTCTTTCTTATTGTGCTTAGTGTATGGCTCGGACATCGTCTGCGACGTTCAAGCACGCCAGGTGAAATCGATCCTTCAGGCGAGCCAAAAAGAAGCTTCTCGCCAAAGCAGGGAAGGCATTGCTCCGCCCGAATCGGATGAGGAGTCTGATGAGACTGACGAGCAGATTCCTGAGTACGTCCCTGAAGAGGTCATTCAGCCTACTGTGGGGGAATCTAGTGGTCTGAGTGGCCCTGTTGAAACTGCCAATACCCAAAGGTTTCTTGAGGATGAAAGCTGGCAAGAAGATTGTCTTGGCAAAGTGTCTGGTGTGCCGAAGTCCCTGATTGATGAGGTTCCTGCCGAAT
Source organism: Dipteronia dyeriana (assembly GCA_032871835.1). Taxonomy (NCBI): domain Eukaryota; kingdom Viridiplantae; phylum Streptophyta; class Magnoliopsida; order Sapindales; family Sapindaceae; genus Dipteronia; species Dipteronia dyeriana. Next base: position 102,601,324 of record CM065296.1, on the reverse strand, counting down.
AATTTACTGTTGGGGGATAAAGATGGAGCTGGAAAACCTTCAGACGAACAAGTAAATCCTGATTCTGGTTTATTCAAATCTTTTCTTGATGTTCGTGATCAGGATGATCTCATGGCTGATCTCAGCTTCCATCGTACTCGAGCTGAGAAAATGAAGATGGCCGACTCTCCCACTCGTCCTCATAAAGTTCCTTAGGTGGTATCGTTTATCGAATCAAGTGATGATGATACCGATGTTGGAGTTTCCCCAAGCATTCAAATTGAAGCGTATGTGGGAAAAGCGGAAACTTCGAACCTTAACAGGGATTCTCTTCTTTCTGAGGCTGAAGACGTTGGGGCGGGAGCCACGGGTGACCCTTATTCCACTCCACATGAAATGCTAAGGGCAATGTCTTCTGGTCTTCATTGGGGATGACCATTGGAGCCGTTTTAGGGATGGTTCCCCGATCACTCGTCTTGAAAATATTTTCAATGGTGCCTCTTATGTAAGTCTTCTATCTCAAATGTTATCTTAATGCCTGTCAAATTTTTAACTCAACCTTTCTTACAGGTGGTGGTCGAGTTTGCTGAGTTGGTTCAGACGTAACAACATCAAGCCGATTGGATAAGGCATCTTGAAGATCAGCTGAAGGAGAGTGAGGATAGCCGTGCTCGGGTTGAAGCGGCTTATCAAAGGGAGGTAAGCTCTGCCCAGGTGTTTACCGACCATTGTTTGGCTAAGCAAGTGGAGGCCGATGAGAGAGCATCTTTAGCAGAGGAGAAGGTTATGTCCTTTCAAAATTTATTGTCTGCCACCCAAGAGTTAATGCTCAAGGCTGAATAGGAGGCTGAACAAGCCAGGTCATCTTACGAGCAGAAAATCGAAGATTTGGAGCGTCAAGCCTTGACGATCGAATCTTTTTCAAAGGAGGCTAGACTAGAACTTGAGGTCCAAGAGGTTGACCGCTTCAAAAGGTCTTCAGCTTATGATGCCTTGCTTCTTATGGAATTTCAGCGGGGCTGGTCTCGGCTGGTGAATTTTTCAAGGTCAATAATCGGGTAACTGATAAAGCTCGAACCAACTGGGAGTTGTCAATTAAGAACCACGTGGACCGGTCCTTGGAATCTCTTCGAACTCAAATGAAGGAATGACGAGCTTATTATCGTAGTCGAGGTAACGAGCCCCATCCTATTCATTTAGAGGTCCCGTCATAGCATTCTCTCTCGACCTTCAATGCCAGTCAGGAGTCTGGTGTGGATGGTTTGTCACCTGATGTTGGCCCGGTCCCTGGAGCAGACTATAACCAGTGGATGGATGACTTGGTTGACACAATCACATGGCCTTCGAACGAAAGCCTCATTCATGAGTATGAGATGGTGTTTGACCCGAGTATTGGCAAGGGTTCCAAATCCTCATCCCAACCTTAGTCATTTTTGTAAAATTTTCACCTTGTAAAAATTTTGATCAATGAAGTTCCATATTTTTGTGAACTGCTTTATTTAGAAAGCTGAGTATTGTTTAAATCCACTGACTTATTGATCGAGTAACTTCACCGAGTACCGAGTACCGAGTATTTTATTTAACTTGGTTTTGTTACTTGGAATAGCTTTTAACGCCAAGTATCTTATTGAACTGGCTAACTCTGCTGTCCGAGTAACTTTACCGAGTATCTTATTTAACTTGGTTTTGCTTACTCAGAATAATTTTCTAATGGCAAGTATCTTATTAAACTGGCTAATGCAATTTCTTCGTGCCAAGTATCTTATTAAACTGGCTAATATTATTAACCGAGTCATCTTGAAACAAGAAAGTAGATTTATACTCGTTATTTCATACTCGGTTGCTACCCAAACATTACATCAATGCTCACCATGATCATATGTTCGAGTCCTTACACAAGTCACTAGGGACGTCTCCTTAGTTTGGTATGTGCAAGGGTTTGCCGAATTGTTAAGCTTTTAAACTGCTTAACACAGCTGCACATCTCACCAGGATTTTCCCGACGGTGTCCCGAGCTGTTTTCTAGGATCTGGTGCATCGAATTTGCCTTTTGGCTAAGGTCGACTGACCTTGCTCGGCTGATGTGCTCTTTCGAGCTTCTCTGCCCATTCAGGAATTTTGCCAAATTAATGGTCCCGAGAATTCTATTTGCATGTTCTTATTATCATGCTCGTCTTTCATATGTTCTTATTATCATATGCTTTAGATTTTTGAAATCCCGAGTTGAGTTTTTATTTATAACTGTAAAATTAACAATGATTAAATTTCAAAACTAATAACTATTCTGACTAAAGTTGTCCTAACTAAAAAGGAAACAAAATTTCAAGGATAAAAAATCTTCAAATATTGGGCGTTGCATGGTCGGGGTAAGTTCCCTCCATCTGGTCGTGCAATCGAATATGCTCCATGACCAGCTACTCCTTCAATCTACGGGCCTTCCCATTTTGTCAGCCAAGGAGCCTGCAACTTTGTTTTTTATGTTCAGTGACACTTTTTTGAGTATTAGGTCTCCTAGTTGGAATTTTCTGATTCGAACATGAGAGTTGTAGTGGCGAGCCACTCTTTGCCGATATGCCATATTTCGTATTCAGGATTTCCCCCTTTTCTATTCTAGTTCATCTAGACTTTGTAATAACACATCAACATTCTGGTCTTCATCGTACAGTCTGACCCTAGGTGACGGGTACGATGTTTCTACGGGGATAACAACTTCTGTTCCAAACACTAAAGTGAATGGAGTCTCTCCTGTAAAAGTTCTTACTGTCATCTGATATGCCCATAATACCTCATGAAGTTTTTTAACCCAAATACTTTCTTGGCATCTAGCTTTGCTTTGAGTGTGTGCTTGATGATTTTGTTTACTGCTTCAGCTTGCCCATTCGTTTGAGGGTGGGTAGGTGTGGCGTAGTAATTGGTAATTTGGTACTCCTTACACAATTGTCTAAAGTTTAGATTATCAAACTAGATGTTGTTGTCAGTGATGATAGTGCTTGGGACTCCAAATCTTTATAGTATATTTTTCTTCACAAGGTTCGTGGTATTTGCTTCTGTGATGTGTACTAATGCTTCGACTTCCACCCATTTTGTGAAATAATCAGCGGCTATTATTGTATGCTTTGCTCCACCCCTGTCCCTGCTGGCACTGGGCCAATTAAGTCCAGGCCCCACATGGCAAATGGTCATGGGGACGTAAGGCTTCTGAGTTGTTCAGGGGGTTGTCGGATATCGTTAGCGATCGTTTGGCATGCATTGCAACTTTTTGAACATCGATATGCATTCGAGAACAAAGAGGGCCAATAATAACTTTGTCTGAGTACCTTGTGTGCCAAACTTTTACCTCCAGTATGGTTTCCGCATACTCCGCCATGGATTTCATGTAGTATTCGACATGCATCTTTCTCTGATACACATCTTTTGAGCGTTCGGGAAAACCCTCTTATGTACAGTTCTCCTTCGATCAATGTGTATCTTGTTGACCGGTACCTGACACGTTTGGCTTCTAGGGGATCTTTTGGGAGTATGTCTTCTTCTAGGTATCTTTTCAGCTGAGTCATCCAACCGTCTGGCGATGTTCGGATTTATGAGATTTCCAAGTTTTTTGACTCAGCTGTACTCGGTCTGAGGAGATGTGCGACCAGAATAGTTTTTGGCCTGATTATGGTTGTTGTTGATGCTAGTTTGGACAAAGCGTCAACCTTTTCATTTTCTTCCATTGGAATCTGGACAATCTTATATTCCTTGAATTTTTGAATGAGTTGTTTTGCTATGTTTCGATAAGCTATCATACCTTCATCTCTAGCTTGGTATTCGTCCAGGACTTGGTTGATGATTACCTGTAAGTCACTGAATATTTCGAACTCATCTGCTCTGAGAGCTATGCATACTCTAAGTCCAGCTAGTAACTCCTCGTACTCGGCTTGAATATTTATCGCTTTGAAATCGAATCTGATGGCACATTCAACATCATCTCCTTCCGGGGTGCATACTACAATCCATGCCCCGCTGCCATGAGTGTTTGAGGAACCATCAACATATAACCTCCATGAGAAACTCTTGCCTAACATCCTTTTTGTTTCCAGGTTTGATTATGTGAATTCTGCTACAAAATCTATCACTGTCTGGCCTTTGAGGGATGTCCTGGGGACGTATTGAATATCAAATTCACTCAGCTTGATTGCCCATTTGGTTAGTCTCCCTGAAAATTATGGCTTCTGTATGATTTGCTTAAGTGGGCAATCGGTGAGAATCTGGATTGTACGAGTCTAAAAGTATGGTCTCAGCTTATTTACTGCCGAAACCAATGTTAGAACCATCTTTTTTGCCTATGAATACCTGGTTTCAGCTTGAAGAAGTGCCTTGCTGGTATAGTATACTGGCCTATGTACTCCATCTTCTGTTCTGACTAGAACGAACCGAGCATGCTGCTAATTCCGTAATTGATAAGTACAAATGGAGTAGTTCTCCCATTTTAGGTTTTAAAAGGATGGAACCCTGCCCTAAGTACTCTTTGATTTCTAGGAACGCCTGCTCGCATTCTTTGCTCGATTCGAGCCCTTTTCATTTTTTAATTACTTTAAAAAATGGAGCACATCTATCTGTGGCCTTTGAAATAAATCTTCCCAATGAGGCTAAACATCCTGTCAAGCGCTGAACTTCTTTTAGCGTCCTTGGCGAGATCATTTTTTGAAGGGCTTGGATCTTTTCAGGGTTCACTTCGATTCCCCTCTGGTGAACTTGGAAACCCAGGAACCTTCCTGAAGGAACTCTAAACAGGCATTTGTTCGGATTCAACTTCATCTGATATCTCCTTAAGACGTCGAATGTTTCCCGCAGGTCCGAAGCATGCCCATCTGCCGAGATGCTCTTAGTCAATGATCATGTCAAACTACACTTGTTGACTCTCGCAATAGCACGAGGTCGAAATGATAGTATAGTGATAATGTAGGGATCATTCCCACAGGGATAAAGGTTATGATTACTGGAATTCAAATGCTTGTTAACTATTTGAACAATATAAAACATGAGTTTTCAAGAATTGCAATAAAGTAAATTAACTCAAACACAAACTAAATTATCTAACTCAACACTTATAGAAATGTATGGAAAACATGTTAATCCGCTTTAACCCTCCAAATAGCACACTTGACTTCTTTGACTCTTAATTCATGCGTGTACATACTATAGATTCATATTCCCTAAACAAATCTCTAACCTCTCTCGATGTATTTAGAGATAGTATCTATACATATCCGAAATCTTTCTCAAGCAATCCGGACAATATATATAGATCCGTTAAGCTCTTGGAATACAAATTGAACCCTATACGCTAGCCTAGTGGTTCTAGCACTTTCTAGTCAATCATAGTGAACATTTATCTAAGCATTGTCAAATGTATCTCCTCTCGGTACTTAGCATCCAACCATAGATCGATTACAAAATGATCAATTAAGCAAAAGCCTTAAGCATTCAAAACATCCATATAGCTTCACAAGCATAAAAATAGTGAAATCAAAGAGTCTATCAAAAATGAATTAAGGGTTAAGCATCATCTTGTTCTAACATAAGAATAATTAGCTTATTCTATACAAAAATAAACCATAGATGAGCCAACATCAATACAAATCATGAATCAATATAAAGAAACAAGAGAAGAGAAGAGAAGAGTTGAATTGAAGAGATAAAACTAATTTGTAGATTCAATCTCTTGTAGCTTGAGCTTCCCTAGCTTCTTTGGATCAACCAAAACTTGCCATAGCCGATCAAATCTTAAAGAACTCGGTTCAGAATTGAAGAGAGAACCTCTAAAACGTGAAGAAGCAGAGCTTGTCTAGTGTGTTGATGATTTTTAGATCCCCTTTCTCTCTCCTCTACCTCTTTACTTTATAGGCAACAAGAACGCCACCCCCCCCCCCCCCCCCACCCCCACTTGTGTAGGAGGGTCCCAAAGACATCCACTTAGCCTCTAGGAACATCCCCCCTCAATGCTTAATCAGAGACAAGAGAGGGGGTCCCACAATAAAGCATCTACTCTGTTCATGAAACAGAGTATTCAAGATCTGCCATTAAGTGCGGTTCGATGTGCGGTTCACTTTGACACATCGTACCACACATCAGTTTAATTTAAGAGGCTGAATTCATACGCGGTACGAAGTGCGGTTCACGTTTCCTTTTGGTGCGGTTCACGTACCGCACTTGAAGCTTCTTACAATTTCGCATGTCATCCCACATGGTACGCAGTGCGGTTCACTTCGACGCAGTGTACAACACTGATTTCTGATGCTCTCCAGCGCGATACGAAGTACGGTACACTTTGACACGGTGTACCGTGCTTACTTCTAGTGTTTTTTGTTGTTCTGCTGCACGGTATGAAGTGCGGTATGCACTTTCTTATAGTGTGGTTCGCATACCGCACTTCTCGTTCCATACCAAGCTCAAATATTCTTTTTCACTCTGAAAACTCCCGGTTCCGCACAATGATAACTCCTGGCTAGAGAGGACCTGTTTAAGCATTAAGAACTTCAAAAGAAAGATTTTGCAAAGAAAATGTGAGCAAAACTATACAAAATGACGGGTACGTAAAGCATGAAAAATGAGCTTATCAGTTAACATCTCATCTATGTAAACTTTCATGTTTCTTCCTATTTGACGTGCGAAGATTCTGTTGACCAATCTTTTGTATGTTGTTCCTGCATTCTTTGGCCCAAAAGGCATTACTGTGTAACAGTATAAGCCCTGATCGGTTGAGATCGTTGTTTTTTCCTCATGAGCCTTATTCATCCGGATTTGGTTGTACCCTGAGTAGGCGTCCATGAAACTGAGTAATTCTTGGCCTGACGTGGCATCAACCAGTTGGTCTATCCTTGGCAATGGAAAAATGTCTTTTGGGCAGGCCTTATTCAGGTCCGTGAAGTCTACACACATTCTCTATTGACCATTTTTCTTCTGGACGAGGACCACATTGGCTACCCACTGAGGGTAGCTGATCTCTCTGATCGACCCTACAACGAGTAACTTCTCCACTTCTTACTTGATTGTCTGACTTCTTTCGAGGTTGAAAGATTTTTTTTTTTTGTATTACTGGTTTTACATTCGGATCCACCGCAAGATGATGTGATATTACCCAGGCATCTATCCCTACCATGTCTTCATAACTCCAGGCGAACACGTCTTTGTATTCTCTAAGTAGAACAATAAGGTTTTGCTTAACCTTTCCTTCTAAATTGGCACCGATTTTGATCATCTTATTTGGTTCATCTTCCTTTAAGACTATTTCCTTTACTAGTTCACTTTTAGACACTTTCGGCTCTTCCCTCGGATTGAACTCAAACAACAGTGATTCTTGCTCAATCTAATATGACTGTGTTATGGTACACACTTGCTCGCTATTGTCCCTGTCTTTATAAATCGAGAGATTAGCTCTTCTGGCCATCTCCTAGGACCCCTTGACTACTCCTACCTCCCGTTCAGTTGGGAATTTTATCATCAGAGCATAAGTAGCTGTTACTGCCTTAGTTTTATTCAAGAACGGTCGACCTAACAGCCCGTTATAAGGCCAATTGTCCAGACCTACCACTACAAAGTCGAGTAACACTGTTCTCTGACAAGGTTAGGGGTGGGCATTTTTGACCCGACCTGACCCAAAAATGGCAGTTTGGGTCGGGTTGACAGCTAAAATTAAACAGATTCGGGTTATAAATTAACAACCCGCTAGTTTCTTGTGTCGGGTCGGAGTTTTATGTGAACCCGTGACCCAACTCGACATTCACTCACATATACAAAAATTTAGGGTTTTTTTTCTCTCATTTCTCTGATTCTCTCTTTGCTCTGAATCAGTTTCAAAGCAGCCCCAAGTCCCTAACTTTCTCATTTTCTCTTAGTCAATCAGCCATCCTTAATTCGCCATTCGATGTCGTTTCCTTTTACCGATGCCGCTTTTCTGTTCTTCACGTCGACACTGTTTTCTGCCTTTCTCACTTCCAAGTTGTTTCACACATCATCTCTTTTCAGGTTTGAATCTTTTGATTTTTTATTCTTTGTATTTTACACTTGATCAATACATAATGACATATAGTTGTAAGATGGGGGATATGCCGATTTTGTGGAATTGAATGATGTTTGATTGATTTTGCTTGGGTGAAGCCATGAAGGGTCCTCTGTTATTGTCTGATTTTGGCACATTATTTTGCTTTTCTAGCAATTGTTTTGGGCATTTTGTTTGGTGCGTAACGCAGGGTAAGTGGGTTGATGTTTCTCTAGGCATTTTGTTTGTTGGTTTTGAATTAGATGATGTAGATTTTAAATTTTCGATTTAATAATTTTCACTACATTTTCCTTGCAACCAAAAGCTAAACATATAATTATTTCTGTTTGGTTTGAGTCAAATGAAGTCAAAATCAATTGAACCGACAACAGTGTTGTACCTACATTTTTTATTTTTATTCTTTTAAATTCATTCGTTAACTTTTTGCTGTGATGATATATATAATTTGAAAGATGATCAATTACAGAGAATCATTGTATCACATTAAATTGAGTATTTCTTTTGTGTCTTAAATAATGATTCGATATTTGAGTAATTATCGTTTCCTTTATTTTATTCATAACTGATTGAAACTTTTAATTATTTTTGTATTGATATTTATTTTTAGAAAGGAGTAAATTTGTTGTCTACATGGTTAGAAGGAGTAAGGTCCATTGCTTTGTGAGATTGACATAGTTATTCAATCGCTTTGTACTCTCTGTAAGATTGACATCTATTCAATCGCTTTGTGTTGTTGCCTTGTTGGTTCCTCCGTGTGTTCTCTTTCCTTGTTTGAATTCTGATTATCTCTGTTCTTGGTCAGTTTGGCTGCTTTGGCCTGTTTTAAACTTTCTATAATTTTGATCTTTTTGAAAAAAAAAATACATATAGTTCTCTTTACTTGTTATTGTAATGGTTTTGAAATTAAAATATTTTATTGTGATTCTTTTTGTAGATGGATGAACAATTGCTTTCAAACATTGGTGCGAAAAGAGAAAGACTGAAAAGGGGTCCGTCAAACGTGTGGTTGTTCTTCACCAAGTATGGTGACGACAGTAGATGTAAGTGTAATTATTGTGGTGAAGATTATACTTGCTCTAGTAAATCTTGTGGTACTAAATCTTTATGGAATCATATAGAGGGTCAATGTACAAAGTATAGATGTGCAATGGCAGCTGAGGATAAACGACGAAAAGTCTTAACCATGGGAACACCAAATAATAACTTAGATTGTGGTGATGAAATTAAAAATGTCAAATCAAATCTTGTGGTTGTAGGGTTTGATAAGGAAGTGTGTAGAAAGGCTTGTACTAGAATGATTATTGTGGATGAATTGCCTTTTACTTTTGTTGAGAAAGATGGGTTTAAAGATTTTTGTAGAGTTGCTAGTCTAAGATTTATTCCTCCTTCTAGAAGAACACTTGCTAGGGATATTTATGGACTTTATGTAGATGAAAAACTTAAACTCAAAAAATATTTCATTGAAAAATCACTAAGAGTTTGCTTAACCACTGACACATGGACTTCCATTCAAAATATCAATTATATGGTCATCACTTCTCATTTCATTGATTGTGAATAGAAATTGCATAAAAGAATATTGAGTTTTGGTATGATTCCTGACCATAAGGGGGGGGGGGACCATTGGAAAAATTATCGAGTCATGTTTATTGGATTGGGGGATTGAGAAAGTGTTTACAATAACCGTTGACAATGTCTCTGCCAATAAAGTGGCTATAGATTATTTCAAAAGAAAGATGAGAAATTGGAATGAATCCAAGCTTGTGTTAGGTGGGAATTTTTTGCATGTGAGATGTTGTGCTCATATAATTAATTTAATTGTGTCTGAGGGATTGAAAGACATGAATGATTCTATTGTTCGTATTCGTAATGCGGTACAATATGTAAGATCTTCACCCTCAAGACTTCAAAAATTTAAAACTTGTGTTGAGCATGAAAGAATTGAGAGTCAAAGCATTGTGGTTTTAGATCTGCCAACCAGATGGAATTCCACCTACTGCTTTAAAATTTCAAAAAGCATTTGATAGGTTATTGGAGGATGATGGACGTTATGGTTTGTACTTTTCTGAATTTGGTGCAGGGAAGAAAAGGGTAGGATTGCCAAAGGAGGATGATTAGAGTAATGCTAAAGTGTTTGTCCAATTTTTACATGTTTTTTATGACATCACATTGAAATTTAGTGCTTCTTTATCTGTTACTTCCAATATGTTTTTTTCATGAGTTGTGTTCAATTGCAACTGAGTTGCTACATTGGCTAGTAGTGGAGATTTTTTGTTGTGTGAAATGGCGGTTGCTATGAAGTCTAAGTTCGACAAGTATTGGGGCAAAATTGAGGATGTCAATAGATTGTTGATAATTGCACTTGTTCTTGATCCGAGATACAAGTTAGATTATGTGAAATTTTGCTTTGGTGATTTGTTTGATGATAGTAAGGTAACTGAGATGACATATGATCTTAAGGAGTTTTTGATTAAACTTATGAGTTTTACAAAGGAGTTGATAACATTTCAAGTAGTGATCAAGTTTCTAGCTCCGTTCCTTTGGCAAATGAGGGTGATGTGGGAAAATCAAGTGAAAATTCAGATTTTCGCTTGGAAAGACTTAAGAAGTTTAAAAAAAATGAAAGAGAAGAAGGATTTTGTTGATTTAAAAAATGAGGTTGAGAGGTATTTTATAGAGTCCGATAAAAATCTAGATGATGACAACTTTGATCTACTTAATTGGTGGAAAGTTAATGGTTCGAAGTATAAGATTCTATCTCATATTGCAAGGGATATCTTTGCCATTCCGGTATCTATAGTGGCTTCTGAATCCGCATTTAGTACTGGAGGCCATGTTCTTGACTCATTTAGGAGTTCTTTGACTCCAAAGATGGTGAAGATATTGATTTGTTTGCAAAATTGGTTGCGAGCTTCTCAAATTTGTTTTGGTGTTGCACCATCCACGGATGAGATGGAGTTTTATGAAGCACTTGAAAAAGGTAAACTATTCATTTGTTTTCATATAATTATGTTTAATGTTTGATATTTAATATTTATTCTTTAATAATATTTGTTTCCCATTTATGTAGAGATTGGAATGACCACTTCTTCCGATGATATGGTTGTAGATTGATATCATCTTTGATAAGGTGATTATTTTCCTTACATTATTTCTTCATATACTTTTCTTTTGTTCACCTTACATGGAGGATTTAATATAAGAAAAAAAAATGTTTTGACAGTTTTTTTTTTTTTTATGTTCTTTTTTATCAATAGGAAACAACACTAATGGGAAGATAAAAAATGATTGGAAGTGGCTCAATGACAAATGTTTGGACCAAGCTCATGAGAAATTGAATATTGTGTTACTTTTTTGTACTTTGTATTCGTGTTTAACTGGTTATGGATTAAAGTACATTTCAGTTTATTTTATATTAAGCTATTGATGCATATGAGATGCTTGTATTATTTGAAGATAATATTATTAGTATTGATACTGTATGGAATCTTTAACATTTTCACTTAGTTGTATGTATGTAATTGATTATTTTTTAGTCGTAATGACCAACCCGATCAACTTGGGTTGGGTTGGGTTGGGTTGAAAAATAATGTTGGGTTAGGTTGGGATGAATTTTTTTAACCCGAATATTGATCGGGTTGAAAAAATTTCAACCTAACCAAACCCAACCCGAAAACGCCCACCCCTAGACAAGGTGCTACTTCGATTTTCACGGGCAGCTTTACCGTCCCGAGAGACCTGACCTCAACTCTCCTGAATCATCTGAGTGGGGTATGGAAAGGTTGCAAATCCTTTCGGTCCAACCTGAGTTGATCGTAGACAACTATATTGAGAATATCGGCCGAACTACCATTGTCTATTAAAATTTTCCTGACTTCTCTATGGCCAATTCGGGCACTTATGACGAGGGCGTCATTCAGTCGAACATCGACCCCGTGTGAGTCGGCCTCTGTGAATATTATTGGGTCCCATCCTTATTTTATTCTTTCCGGGTCTGGTTCGATGAAGTTGACATCAAAATTCTGTCTTGCCTATAGTGCTTCTCAGATTTCCTGTGTCCGCTCCCGGTTACTTCTCCCAGTTGACTGTCCTCCGAAGATAGTTTGTATTACTTCATTTGCCTCGGGACTGGCCATTTTGTTCGGACCTGAACTATGATCGGCCTTAGTCTCTTTCTTTGTTTCTGACTTCTCATCTTTCTTCAGGATTATATCTTGGAGATGTCCTTCCCGAATGAGGGTCTCTATGTAGTCTCTAAGTTGGTAACATTTGGAAGTCTCATGATCGGTTTTCTTATGGAATCTACAGTATTTTATTGTATATCGCCGAGCAAACTGAGACTGTCGGCGTGGCTCCATTACCAGATTCTTTTCTTCTAATATGGCCAAGATTTCTTCCTGTTTTTTCCGGAGAGGGGTGCAATTTGTGTATTTTCCTCGAATTTCTCTGTGGTCTGGTCATCATTACGCCTGCTTCTCCCATTCTTACTTCTTTCTTTTTTGTTTCCTTTTTTTCCTTTGTGGTTCTGTACCTTTGACTCAACATCTTTTTGTTCGGGTCTTCCCTCATCCATGTAGCATCCTCCTGTGGCTAACTCTTCTTCTTCGGCTATTGCATATCCTTCAGCCATGTCCATCATGTCTGCATATCTGGTTAAACAGGCCCTTCTTAGGTCAAAAGATAGCCGTCAATTCTGTAAATTGTTTATGAATGCAACAATTATTACTTCATCATTTGCACTGCCAATTTCTGAGACCGCCTGGCCGAATCTCCCCAGGTATTTTTTCAATGACTCATCTTTCCCTTGTTTCAACTGAGAAAGGTAAGCCACTGATTTTTTTTCCTATGTACATTGCCCAGAAATTGTCTTGAGAAACTTCTGTTCAACTCACTGAAACTCTTGATGCTTGCCGGGGGCAATCTTCTGAACCATCTTGAGTATGTGTCTCCCAGAGTTTGTGAAAAGTTGAGACATAGTAAAGGGTCGTTGTGGGCATACTAAGCCATAACACTTTTATACCTTCTGACATGTTCTTTAGGATCTGTATTTTTCTTGAATTGTTCCACATGTGGCATCCTGAACCTTTTTGGGAATGGGGTTCGTAGGATGTCTCTAGTGAATGGATTATCAGAATAATCATCAGATAACTCGTTATATCTATATCGCCTAACCAACGCGTTCATTTGTCGCCTGTTGTTTTCGACTTCTCGGGTCAGGCTCTGAATCATAACATCTGTCTCCCACCGGTTCTCCATGACGGTTAAACTACCGGGTGATCGCCATACCTGTTTCCAGCTCATCTTCACCCTGTACCCGAGTCTCGTGAGCTAACCCTTCAGGTGTATGCTTCCATGATGACGCTTGTGATGGTGACGGTCACTATCTTTTGATGACGATGCCCGATCCCTGCGTCCATCATATTTTTGGTGCTATCTCGATCCACCTGACCGTGACTCTGACTTTGGCGTGGTTGTTCTTCGGGTGTTTCACTATCCCTGTCCTGGGTACGTGTTTTACCCTCAGATTGATTGTTTTGATCCGAGTTCCTAGCAGCTATTGGAGCATCTGGTTCCGACCCAACTATAACCGAACGAAGCCTTATAGGCAAAGGGTTTGGTGGATGCACCTCATCGGCAATCAATAGCTATACTCCTTCTCTATCCGCGTATGTCAGTAGCTGTTATAATGCCTAGCAGAAACGACACGCTCTGTCCTCACTGGTAGGAGGAATTTGTTGGATACCAGCCAGGGATACTGGTTGGTTCTCGGTGGTTATGGTAGGATCTCGTGAACTTCCGCCTATATGAGCATTATCTGGAGATTTTTGGATATCCCTAGAACTATTTTTGCTTCCGCTTCCAGTCATTACTTTAAATCAAATCGAAGGTTCACCCCCTCCTTCTAGCTTCAATTGTTGACGTCGATTTCTCGATGAGTGAGAAAGTCAACTAGATTGGATTTAGTTGTGACCAGTCAAAGAGAAAGAGAAAGAGAATGTAATTTGAAGCTAGTTAGACACGAGTTTACGTGGTAAAACTCTGGTGATCAGAGAAACATCCACGGGTAGTTGAACAAATAACCGAGCTAAAATTCACTATTGAAATAAAGAATTACACCACTCGATCTCTCTTTTTTCTCTCTGCTTGTGATTCGGTATATTTCTTTTCTCGTCTCTTCAACAATGAGATTATGGGTCTATTTATATTCGCATAGAACCCTAATATTTGTTGTACAAGTAATGAAAGAATTTTATATTCAGTTACAATTTGGTTGCTTGTTGGAGTCGTCTTTTACTTCTTTCCTATTTCGGAGATTGTACGGAGATCGAATGGGACTCTGGAGATACAGTCAGTTTAAGACTTTATTTCCTTATAAATGTGCAATCTTCTTAAACAAGTAAAGTTGTTGCCCGATTTGAAACCTGTTTCCTGTTTGGTACTTTATTCTTCTAAAAATTCTTTTTGACATGGATGTCTTTGCATATTTGAGCATGACTCTTGGTATACCCATGTGCGAATTATGTACTGGACTGCAGTTGAGCACAAAAAGTCAAACCGCCAACAGATAAATGAACAAAATCTTTAAACCGTTGGATACAATCGGATCCTGAGATAAAAGAACATTTCCACCGTCAGAATTATAACTTCTTTGGTCCCCGCCCACCCAACTGAAAACTAAAAAAAAGAAGTTGTAACTCTGACACAAACTAGATCTCCTTCCTTCCAATCACTCAGGCCTCAGCCATTGAAGAAGCTCAAAGAACAACTTCTAGAACATTCCATAACAACAACATCAAAAAACAGGAAATCTCTTCTAGAGCGTTCTAGAGAATGGCTGAGACTAAGAAATCCACAGGTATTGTGAAATGGTTTAGTGCACAAAAAGGCTTTGGATTTATAGCTCCTGATGATGGCACCGAAGATTTATTTGTTCATCAGACGTCAATCCAATCTGACGGTTTCAGGACTCTCCGGGAAGGTCAACCTGTGGAATACGTCGTCGACACCGGAGAAGACGGCCGTACTAAAGCCATTGACGTGGCAGCAATCTCCAAACCCCGCCGTCCCGGAGGAAGAGGCGGAAGGAGAGGCGGTGGTGGTTATGGTAGAGGTGGCAGAGGCGGCGCGTGTTATAATTGTGGAAGAACGGGGCATTTAGCCCGGGATTGTTATAGCGGTGGTGGAAGAGGTGGAGGTGGTCGGAGATACGGCGGCGGAGGTGGAGGCGGAGGCGGAGGGTGTTATAACTGTGGGGAGGAAGGACATTATGCGAGAGATTGTCCGAATAATGAGCAGAAACATGAGACAGAATAATTTGGTAATTCTTTCATGTTGCCTTGTTGGCTTGTTGCTAGCGACAGAAACAAGGTGATGGATGAGATCAAACTTATAAATTTCGGTTGGCTTATTTATTTGTTTTCTGTTAATTATTGTTTTCACATCAAATGATTTTATTTTACTTGTTTTAATTTGCAAATTGCAATATTAAATGCAAGATCATCATTTTTATTGACGCTGGTTGTTTTGATTTCTTGCATCGTTACCCCAACCCTGGGGTTTTGTGGGATTTGTTGTAATATTCCGTTTATGTCAAACTTTGGACCATCTCCGAAGGGTCTGAGAAATCAAGATCTGTAACATAATCAAGGATCATGAAAGAAGCTCCAAGGGGTCCCTTTAATTGAACTCAGGTGGAGCCACTCTTAACTGCTTAAGAGTTAAGGCTCCACCTATTTTATTTTATTTTTTACTAATGCTCGGTTTGGTACGAAGGAGAGATAGAGGGAAGGAGCAGGTTGGAGAGAGAGGGAAGGGAGGAGAGCTTCAATCCATTGTTTGGTTAAAGAGAAAAAAGACGAGAGGATAAGAGGAGGGATCTCATCTCCCTCAAGCCCACCAAAATGCATCCTTTGCACATGAGGGTAGAGGTGTTTTGGAAAATAGGTCGGTCTACAAAAATTTACAATTATATATCAATCAATCCATTCAATCCTCTTTTCAATACAAAAAAAAAAGAATGAAGACTTATCTTCCATCCTTTCTAACTTACCAAATTAAATAATATAAATAATATATGTTATCCTCTTCATCCCTCCTCCAAAACATAGTGTAAATGCCAAAATCCCACATCTCATTAAAATAAGGGTTAGGCTATATCAATTCGAATTTTTGACTCAATTTTTTGATTTCACCCTCTTAACCATTGGATTAAAGAGCACATGAGTAAATAAGCGGTTGAGATATTGAAGTTAAAAAATTGAGTTAGAAATTTGAGTTGATATAGTATGACCCTTCCAATAATAATAAAAAATTATAAATTAATCATTTCAAATAGTATTATTGGAACACATATCCCCTTAATGACCCCCTACAACAACATTCACCATTAAATAAGGGTGTCTCCAATGGATATCTTTAGAGGTGCTCCCGAATAAGCTAGATAGTATTTTCACTTCTTGAATGCTACCTTATTTGTAAGTTCTCACTAACTTCAATGGTCTAAGTTTTTAAATAGGGTGTAAGGAGTCTTTATTAATCATGAATCTCAAACTATTCCATATTGATTTTTGATGACATTGTTTACTAAAAATAACCGGGAAACAAGTTACATGGATCTCATTAACAAATCAAGAATTAAGTGTTTACCAGAAATTACCTCCAAAATTAAGTTACTTTTCATGATTTCTTTTCTAGTAAAAGTTGATTCTCTTTTAATTTCATTCTTGATTAGTCTACTCACCTTTAATTTTTTTATTTACAAGAGAGATTTACTCCTTAGTGTCACGGTCCTTGAAAGAGATCGAGATTTTTTTTTGAAAGGTAAAGAGATAGAGAACTTGATGTGGTTTGAACATGTTGATCTTGCACTCTTCAGGCTGTATTATAGAAATGTTGTGGACATTCTGTTTTGGTAGGTTCTCAAAGCATAATATATCTAGAGAAGATAGAAATTTGAGGACATAAGACATTGTAAAATTTTGAGATTCATTTAGTGTTTTTCTAGTCTTTTATCATACATTAGCTTCAATATTCTTTGTCAACTTAATTATCAACACTTAGAAGGCCAGACAAAAGCGTCCCAACATGATTAATACTTATCAATTCCCTTTCCAAAAACAAGAGCCATTCATATCTGCGTGGTGACCCTTCAATTGTTTAAGATTCTTATCTTGTTTTAGTATCCAATTGGAGGTCGGCATTATATGTGTTAAGATTATAGCCTTTCCTTTCACGCTTGTGTGTTACTATTGCCTGGACTTTTCTCATGTCTACTTTATGTGTTTTACATATATTCTATCTTTTCTTCAAGACAAGGTGATAAAGCAGAGATGGGTTGAGCACTAAGAACTTACACTTATGGAAATATGAATATGACTGTCTACCATACCTATTGTCATATGTGCTCTTGATGTCCAATAATTGACTGCAGAATACCAATAATTTTATGTAATCTTTTATACAATCGTATTTCAAGTTTCCCCTATTTCCTATTTTCTTGTTGAAATGTCTCAAGACTAGTGTTTTGAGCTCCATGTTTACAGCCTTATGTAGTATTTGTTTAGGCTATCGGTAAGTCGCAAAAGGCCTCACAACTTATGTGTCTGACTATGCATGAAGCCTGCAGAGTGGAAACCAGTTAATTAGTTTCTTCGATCCTATTAGTATTTGTCGAGTTTATAATCAAGAAACTTTGGTTCGATATATATGACATAGTTCGATTATCTTGCAAACATGTTCAGTTGTGAGACATCTTTTTGATCATTCATAAATCTTCTTTCTGTATTCAAACAGAAGCAATAATTTGTTGTTGAATGTTAATGCATTGTTCCTCTGAACTAAACTTGATTGCATTTTAGGAATCACAAAAATTTATTATGCCTAATATAGTGACATTTGATTGCAAAATTTGGTAATGCCAAGAAAAAGAGGCTGAGATACCCCAGCCATAAATGCATCACCATCCTCTGATCTCCTCACCCCAATCATTTTCAGGGTACATGTTCTGATATTTTTATTTCTTGATGAAATTGGGCTGGTTGACTAAAAAAATTCAGAAGCAGGAGAAGAAACAAGATCCATATATCCTGTGATGCCTAGGCTTTATCATAGCTTTTAGTATTAAGAGAAGACTAATGTGCAGGTTCATAAGAATGTTAGCACTCAGGAATCTGATCATTTTACACATTTTACTAATTGTTGATTATTGGTCTCTTGGAAAATTCAAATGGTTTTATTTATCAATCTCAGAGAGAGAGAGAGAGAGACATGTTGGTACGTAGTTGGTTCCCATTGAGCTATAATTTTGATGCTAATAGACACTAGAATCTGGTCGACCGATCGTTCACTCAACACGTACACGTTGGTTAGTCAACATAAGGCAATGTCTCCGAAATGAAGTACACGAGGCACTCACCAGTACTTCCTTGCATTACAAGGCTCTGTTAACCTGGAAAACAGTAAAAGCATTAAGAATGTCAATTGGTAACAGGTGTTTACACTCCCACGATAGTTTCGGATAGAGAAAATTTAAGGTGGTTAGGACAAAGTTTTGCCAAGTCAAAGTCAATGTACTCTTCGATTTATAGGTGAGGTTGATTACTTAATTATAACCCCATATTAAATATATGCTTATTAATGAGTAATGGTAATAAACGACATTTATTGTTTTGTTGAGGTTAAATTGTTACGAGAATATTAACATTGTATCACCTGGACTTACTGCGGCCTTTATTGATCTCATAAATGCATGATTTGGTCATTTATTAGGTGCGCTAGGACTGTATGTATACGAAGCTGAACCACTCCTCTCAAGGTTTCAGCTTCTCGCTACCATCTTCTATTGAACTCGATCCTCAACATCACTGGCCTGTTGACATATCCAGGATTTTAGTTATGGGGCAGGGCCGTCTCCAGATATTTTGGGGTCCGAGCGAGTTTTTGATATTAACAGAAATCGGGATCCTATATAATTAAAAATAAATAAATAAATAAATAATTATTCATTTACTAAATACATTATATTCCATATAAATTAAAACAAAAAAGATTTATCGTATCTAAAAACATAAAAACAAAACATTGTTTATATTTATATTCTTCTTGTTTAATCAACTTCAACTTTAAAAAGTTGTTATCCGTAGGTAGCAATTGTCATTGAAACAATAAAGGTTAAAATAGACTTTGGAACAATATTCTTCAGCTTACTAAAGAGACATGAGACTCTATGCAAAAAGATTAAAAGAATCAAATCTAGAAGATTAAAAATAGCACCTGTAAGGCCGTAATCTACATAACTATATTACATGATGAATTATTTCAAAGCAAAACATGGTATTATTTAGAAGAACTAGGGAACAAAATTAAACCCAAATTAATTTAAACATATTCAGCCATTACATAGAATACAACACACACACTATTCTACTATTGTAAATAAAATAAATAATTAAAAGATGAATCAAAATCAACATGTAGAAATTAATTGAAAACAAAAACCATACCTTTAAATCTTCAATTCTTCAATATTGATAAAGAACAACACACTAACAAAAACAGGAAGGCGTAAACCAGAATCAAAACGAAGCAAATAAATAAAATATATATATATATATATAAGACCAAAAAACAGAAAACGTAAGTAAAGTGAGTAAAGAAATTTGTTTTTGTTTTAAATAAATTAGTGGTATTTAGAAATCTGAATCAGTGAATCACAATGACTAAGTTTATTAGGCATTTGGATTGTGGGCCTGATTTTTTGTTTTTAATTGAATTGATTCATTACAATATTGGGTCGAACCAAGTCTTTATTTTGGACCCTGTTTATATATAAATATACTGGGTTATGAGGCCCAATAAAAGAAAAAGAAAATTGAGTCAGTTGGGGGCCCTAGCAAAATGCTAGGTTTGCTAGGCCCATGGGCCGGCCCTGTTATGGGGCCCAATAAAACTATTCATTAACTTTCATCGTTACCTTTATATACCGAATTTTTAGGTGTTATAATATATATCGAGGAACAGATGAAATAATAGCAAGAAGTTCAAATTATCCGTTATAGTCTTATAGATATTTATGAATAATCAAGTTACGAATTTTATTAACCGGTTTTATATTTGTTTGATACTTTTTAGGTGTTTAGATTAACTCTCTTATATTTTTATTCCTGGTATAAAAAATATCATTTTATACTAGTTTTGTAAGTAAGATTTTTCAAAAAAATAAAATTATCAAGTTAACAAAAAATAGACATGAAATATCCAACTTTAATTTTCATTAAAAAATTCAAATGTAATATATAAATGTAATGGTAAAAAAAAAGCTACAATTAACAATAAAAAAATATATGAATTAATAAAAATATTCCAAATGCCATTGATAAAGTCAAATAACTATTATTACCGGTTTAAATCCCTCACCGTTAATGTGAAAAGAATGTATATTACCACCTATGTTAAAAGACAATATGTATCGAATAACAATTTTTTTATTTTGAAAGAAAAGAATCCATTAAAGAAAGATTACAGAGAGTTTGGGCAATCGCCCAAGACCATGGGAATCACACAAGGAGGAACCTCCTCCATCCGGAAACTATCAGTATCAGATATCAATCCTAACTTAACAAGACAATGAGCTGCCATATCAGCTCTTCGGGGCACATAACCTACACTGCACTCCCGAAATTTAACAAGAAGGCTAAGAATATCTTGAACAATTACACCAACATTAGAGTTGACACTAGACTTGGAGTTTATCAGGTTTACTACCACTTGAGCATCGGACTCGAAAACGCAGTGCCCGCCCCACCCCCCAACCCATGGGAAAATGGGGATATGGGGTTGGGGTAATTTTGGGGGAGGTCCCCCTATCCCTATACCAATTTTCCCCATTTTTTCCTGTTTTCCCATTTCCCCAAAGTCCCCTATTTCCTCATTCCTCCATTTTTCCTGTATCAGTAAAAATTACATATTAAAGAAACACATAAATTCGCAATCCAATAAATTCAAATACAAAATAACATCTCATACAAATTGAAATGAAAGTTAAGTTGTTTAATATGTATATATAGTTAGTAAAATATGTAAATAAATTATATGGAGCTTGCTTGGTGTGTAATTTAATAAAAAATTCAATATGTATATATAGTTAGCTTGCTTGGTGTGTAATTTGAGTTACAGTTTATAAATATATATATATAGTTAGTAAAATAAAAATAATAAAAATATATATTAGTACATTTTTTATATAATATTATAATATTTGGGGAAAATGGGGAAATAGGAATGGAGGCGGGTCCCCTCATCCCCAACCCCATTTAATTTAAATTTTGGGATTAAAAGTCATTCTCATCCCCCCCCTTCCCCATTTTTCCCTAAAAAAATTCCCCCGGGGAGCGGGGGT
Source organism: Dipteronia dyeriana (assembly GCA_032871835.1). Classification (NCBI taxonomy): domain Eukaryota; kingdom Viridiplantae; phylum Streptophyta; class Magnoliopsida; order Sapindales; family Sapindaceae; genus Dipteronia; species Dipteronia dyeriana. Next base: position 102,579,908 of record CM065296.1, on the reverse strand, counting down.
TTGGAACCCCGGGATAAAATAGACATCTCTAGCTTGAAGCCATAACAGCTCCAGAAAAGTCCCTAATAATAATACCAATTCCAATTCTCTTCTTTGCAACATCAATTGCCGCATCGTTATTAACTTTATAACCGCCCAAGGATGGAGGGCTCCATGAAGAAACAACCATAAACCTGTCTGTAGAACGACCCTGAAAACCCCCATTTCCTTTTCGAAAATCAGTCAAAAATGATTCAGCCCAGAGACAATATTTCCATCATAGAGCAAAGTAGAACTGTGTACCCTGCTATTACGTTTGTACCAAGTACACCACATTACTGCACACATGAATTCTATTTCCTCCACATGCAGTTGATTCTTGCAAGCTATCATAAAGTCCAGAAATTGAGTACTATCATTAGCACAAATCCCCTTAACATAAGGACACCTAGACCTAACCATTTTTAAGGAAGGGCAGTTCCATATCGCATGCATTATCGTCTCCTGTTTGTTCCTACAAAACGGGTGCACATACTATCCTTTGTCAGCTTTCGTCTAGTAAGCACAGCAATAGTCTGAAGCCAATTATGACAAGCTCTCTATATTAGCATTTTAAATTTAGCGGGAATTTTCAGTCGCCAAAGGAATTTCCACCAGGATTCGGACATACTTGGCTCCGAAGAACTAGGCCTTGACAGTAGAGAACAACCAAGATGGTATCCACTTTTAATCGAAAAGGAACTTAGCTAATGACAGGTAAGAGAATCACCAGTTTTTGAGTAAACGAGCAAGGAATGCTGAGAATAGAGTCAGCATCCTCTGTTAAAAAAAATTCTCAAATAAAACTTTCATTCCATGCCCCAACGGGCATCTTCAACATCTGCACCCTAGCCGACTCACCCAACACAGGAGGAGATATAACCTTAACTGTGGTTAATTTTGGCAGCCAACGATCTTTATAAATAAGCACCAAATCCCCTCTACCAATTCGCCACCGGAAGCCCACATCCAAATTTATTAGTGGCTATTATAAGTTAATTTTATTTTATAAGTGCAATGATAAATTTTAATTATAATAAAAAAATAACAATTAATTATATGTTTTTGTTATAATTTAAATTTATCATTGTACTTATCAAATAAAATTAACTTATAATAGCAACTGATAAATTTAAATTAATTAATTTATATATATATATATATATATATATATAATTTTATTAGAAATTGAAGAAATAAATAAAATTAGTTAGGATAAGATAATAAATAAAATTAACTAAAAACGGATGATATAATTATATCTATATTTTATATATTAACATGTTATCCGGTGATTTGACTTTAATCCATCCCTTTGATCTAGACGTATGTGAACTTCTATCATTTAACGAAAAGATGATTGGTATACCAGTCGAGAATTTTATACAACAAAAAGATTTGAGAAAGTTACGAGAGTTCCGTATATTAAAAACATTCAAGGAAATTAACAGTCTGTACATAAACAAATTCACTTGCCTGAGACCTACATTCGACTTGATAACTACAGCAGCAAATTACATATTGTTATATGTATATTTTTATCAAATATACACGCCACTGACAAGGTGGATAGTTTTTTAAAATTGCTAGGTAGATATCCGAATAGTCATCTAGAAAGTACCCTTCAAGACATCGTAAATGAATAGGAACCCGAGTAAGTGAGGATATAAGTATTCAGAAAAGTCATAACCTGCTCGGGACCAAGTGATGTCATACTCGGGACCAAGTGATGCCATACTCGGGACAGATACGAGAAACCCGAATAAAGAAATCCAGTACATAATTTACACGTGGGTGAACCAAGAGTCATGGTCAAATACGCAAGACATCCATATCAAGAAGAATTTCTAGAATAATAAAATACCAAACAGAAAACAGGTTCCAAATCAAGCAACAACTCTACTTCGAGAAGACTGCACATTTATAAGGAAATAAGTCCTAAACAGACTATATTACCAGAGTCTCATTCGATCTCCATGCAATCTCCGCAATAGGAAAGAAGTTAAAGACGACTCCAATAAGCAACCAACTGTAATTAAATACGAATTTTGTCATTACTCGTACAACAAGGATTAGGGTTCTATGCATATATAAATAGACTCATAATCTCACTGTTAGGGGATATAGAACGAGAAGTACACAAAATCACTAGCAGAGAGAGAAAAAAAGAGATCGAGTGGTGTAATTCTTTATTTCAATAGTGGATTTGACTCGGTTGTTTATTCAACCACCCATGGATGTTTCTCCGATCACCGGAGTTTTACCACGTAAACTCGTGTCTTGTTCCTTTCAAATTACATTCCTTTTCTCTTTCTCTTTGACAGGTAACAACTAAATCCAATCTTGTTGACTTTCTCATCCATCGAGAAATCGACGTCAACAATTAGCGCTAGAAGGAGAGGGCTTAAACCTTCAATCTGATTAAGTAATGGCTGGAAGCGGAAGCAGAAATAGTTCTTGGCATATCCAAAAGTCTCCAGATAATGCTCATATAGGCGGGAGTTCACGAGATCCCGCCACAACCTTCGAGAACCAACCAGCATCCCTTGTTGGTATCCAACAAATCCCTCCTACCAGTGAGGACATATCATATCATTTTCGTGAGGCACTGCAGCAGCTATTGGAGGACGCGACAAGAGAAGGAGTAGATCTATTAGCTGCGGAATAGGCGCATCATCTAAACCATCCTCCTACAAGGCTCCGTTCGGTTATAATTAGGTCAGAATCGGATATACCAAAAGCTGGTAGAAACTCTGGTCAAATCAATCAAGCTGAGGGAATAACACGCAACCAGGACAAGGATCGTGAAACGCCCGAAGAAGAACTACCATGTCAGAGAAGGAGTCACGATCATGTGGCCTATGATAGGCTCCGCAAGTATGACCGGTGTAGGGATCAGTCATCGTTATCTGAGGATAGCGATCAACACCATCACAAACGTCGTCATGGAACCATACGCCTGCAATGATTGACCCACGAGACTTGGGAATGAAGTGAAGAAGGCCTGCAAACATGTATGGTGATCACCCGATAGTTTAACCGTCATGGAGAACTGGTGGGAGACAGAGATGTTATGATTCAAAGCCTGACCCGAGAAGTTTAAAACAACAGGCGTCAAATGGACACGTTGGTTAGGCAATATGGATTTAACGAGTTATCTGATGATGATTCTAATAGTCTTTTTACCAGGGACATTCTGTGAACCCCTTTCCCAGAAAGGTTCAGGATGCCACACGTGGAATAGTTCAAGAAAGATACAGATACTAAAGAACACATCAGACGGTATAAAAGCGTTATGGCTCAGTATGCCCACAACGACCCTTTGTTGTGTCTCAATATTCCATAAAACTCTGAGAGACACAGGATCAAGATGGCTCAGAAGATTGCCCTCGGCAAGCATTAGGAGTTTCGGTGAGTTGAGTAGAAGTTTCTCAAGACAATTTTTGGGAAATTTACACAGGAAAAAATCGGTGGCTTTCCTTTCACAGCTAAAACAAGGGAAAGATGAGTCGTTAAAAAAAACACTTGGGGAGATTCGGCCATGCGGTCTCAGAAATCGGCAATGCAAATGACGAAACAATAATTGTTGCATTCATAAACAACATGCAGAATGGACGACTGTCTTTTGACCTAAGAAGGGCTCGTCTAACCAGATATACAGATATGATGGAAATGGCTGGAGGATATGCATTAGCCGAGGAAGAGAAGTTAGCAACAGGGGGTTGCTACATGCATGGAGGGAGGCCCCTAACAGAAAGATGCTGAGTCGAAGGTATAGAACCACAAAGGAAAACAAAAAGGAAACAGTAAAGAAATAAGCAAAGATAGGGGAATTGGGCGTAATGCTGACCAGACCACGGAGAAGTTCCAAGGAAAATACATAAACTAAACCCCTCTTCGAAAAAAATAGGAAGAAATCCTGGTAATATTAGAAGAAAATAATCTGGTAAAGGAGCCACGACGATAATCTCAATTTGCTCGACGAGACACGACAAAATACTACAGATTCCATAAGTAAACCGGTCATGAGACCTCCAAATGTTACCAGCTTAGAGACTATATAGAGACCCTCATTCGGGAAGGACACCTCCAAGATATAACCCAGAAGAAAGATGAGAAGTCAGAAATAAAGAAAAAGATCAAGGTCGATCATAGTTCGGGTCAGAACAAAAGGGCTAGTCTCGAGGCAAATGAAGTAATACAAACCATCTTCGGAGGACCATCGACTGGGAGAAGTAAACAGGAGCGGACTCAGGAAATTCGAGAAGCGGTGTAGGCAAGATAGAATTTTGATGTCAACTCCGTCGAACCAGACCCAAAAAGAATAAAGGAAGGCTAGGACCCAATAATATTCATAGAGACCGATTCACATAAGGTCGATGTTCGACCAAATGATGCCCTCATCATAAGTGCCCGGATTGGTCACAGGGAAGTCATGAGGATTTTAGTGGACAATGGTAGTTCGGTCGATATTCTCAATGTGGCTATCTACTATCTACGATCAACTTAGGTTGGACCGAAAGGATTTGCAACCTTTCCATACCCCACTCAGAGGATTCGGGGGAGTCGAGGTCGATCTCTCGGGACAATGAAGCTACCCGTGAAAATCAGAGTAGCACATTGTGATCGGAACGATTTATATACCTATTTGAGGTGCCCATTACCTATTTTTTATTCTCATTTTTTAGTATATTTTGGTATTTAATGTGTTTGTAAGCCTTGTGTTGGTACATGTTCCCTACGGAAGATATTTGAGCTTAATTGATGAGTTTTGGAGGTTAGATGAGCTGAAATGGAAATGGGTTATGCAGAACACCTACATTACGGGGACCATATCTCTCTCCTAATATTGAAACACATTTTAAATTACCAATTTTCGGAAAGCACTGGATGTCTTCTTTCCAACACACTTTACGGATTGCAATTCCGGCTTTTCTAGAGGATGTTATGGCCGTTTCCGTAACTGTGCGCGAAGCTGGAAATGCTGAAACATGATTCCAGCTCGTCCTAAGGGCAGTTTTTGGCCGAAATTGATAGGCAATCTTGCCCTTTCACACCCCACTTCGTGACCTAACCTCCCTACATTATATATACCCCTTTTTTCTCACCTCTCAAGACAGAAAACAGCCCCCACACTCTAAAACCTAACCTCTCTACATCTTCTTCATCTCTTCCATCTTCTTCACCAAATAAGTGAGTGATTCAAGCTCTCATGGAGGTTTTTCCTCCATAGGAGCTCACCATACACCCCCATACCACCATTTTACACTTCCTCCACCCATTTTAGAACCAATTTTAAGGAAATAGGAGTGGTCTTAGGACCAAAACCGAGCTAGAAAAGATTTGGAGCATCTTTGAAGAGTTTGTCTTTAAGGGTTTGCTCATTTTTACTCATTTTCCTTGTATTTTCGTTTCTTTAATGTGTAACCTTGAATTGGGAACTTGTAAACCTTTCACATGTGCTATATATGTATTTTTGTATTTAAATTCATTTGGGTGGGTTTTGTTTTGCTTTGCTCTTGGAATTATATGTTTTAATGCTCTTATTATGATATGTATGTGTATGAATGATTTGAAATTGATATGTATGCATGATTGGGATTAGGAGTAGAGTAATTTAATGTAGGAGTAGATTAATTTAAATTCCCATGATTGTTTGTATGTTAATGGATGACCAAAATGCCATGTATTGATGATTTGAGTGATTGGGGATTTTTCCCCCAAAGAGTGGGAAATGCTAGTTCATGCATTTATGTGCTAAATTGGCTTTGGTTCATTTTCTTGCACTTAATGGATCCTTTTAGGACACAATTGCCCTTCCTTGGCCGGATTGGGTGGTGAATTGGTTTAGGGATAATTCCCAAATCAAGAGGATAGACCCTTAATTCATATTGAATGTACTTAATGTCTTAGCAATTGCATTGATGCACATTAGTGTTCGGTGAACATATTTTCCATTCATATTCATCCATCTTAGGAAGTCTAGAGAGATTAGGAGAGAGCTCTCTCTTGTTGAGGGGGTTGTGCATTCATGAGACTGGAGAACGCCGTAGTTGTCCAATGGTGAGGACATCTCAGATTGACACCCGAGAAGACCCGGTGTTCGATTCCCTGTTATGGATGAAGGGTCTCCTTTCTATCTATTTTGTATTTCTTTCCTTGTATATTTGTCTTTTTTTTTATGTGTACTTTCATTCATTAGGAATTTGATATAAACCTTGTATTGTTGCCTATTTCGTTGCATATGCTTGATATTGGTTGAGTGGCCCTTCAAAATGCTTAAAGCCTTGAGTGGTTAGCCACCCCTTCATTGAACCTAGGTTGTGTGTGATGGATCGAGAGGTGAAGCACTCAACATGCATTTAGTAGATTGGCTACTAAGTATAGAGCCTGCGCGCGTTTTGGCACGTATTGTCTCTACATGTGTCTTATTGTTCTTAATGAACCGAGTGCAGTCGGGCAACCATCGAGAGATAGGTTGTTGGTGCATTTCGGTATAGTCGATTGTCGCTGGAGTGAGGGCAATTTGCGAGGATTAAGTGAGCACATCATTCATCCTTGACTATGCATGTTGTATGAAATTGTGTGATTGCTATGGTGGAGTCATTTGCTTAGTGTAACCATTTACATTCCATATCACTCCATTCCATCCTATCATTGCATATATTGTTTATTTCTGTAGTTTGCTAAGTTAGTTTAACATTTACTTTTCAACATATTCTTTCTCATATGCAACACACGAGTTCACTCAGAGTGTTGTAATAATAGCTAGAACTAGATACCGTCTGTGAATCCCACCTCCCTGTGGAACGATCCTTGCTTACCATTGTGCTAGTGTCTGTGACTCGCACACTTGCGAGACCGAACTTAAATGTTCATATTTGACGACACTGAAACGATATGTCCATCACCTTGTTAGAGAACAGTGGTACTCGACTTTGTAGTGGTAGACTTGGACAACTGACATTATAATGCGCTGTTAGGTCCACCATTCTTGAATAAAACTAAGGCAGTAACAGTTACCTACGCTCTAATGATCAAATTTCTAACTGAACGGGGGGTAGAAGTGGTTAAGGGGTCCTAAGAGATGGCCAGAAGAGCTAATATCTCGGTTTATAAAGACAAGGACAACAGTGAACAAGTGTGCACCATAACATGATCAGATCAGATCGAGAAAGAATCATTGTTTGAGTTCGATCCAAGGGAAGAGCCGAAGATGTCTAAAAGTGAACCAATAGAGGAAATAGTCTTAAAGGAAGATGAACCTGATAAGAAGATCAAAATCGGGGCTAATTTAGAAGAAAAGGCTAAGCAAGACCTTATTAATCTACTTAGAGAATACAAGGATGTATTCGCCTAGAGCCATGAAGATATGGTAGGAATAGATGCCCGAGTTATATCACATAACTTGACAGCAGATACAAACGCAAGACTAGTAATACAAAAGAGAATGTCATTCAATCTTGAAAGAAATCGGGAGATTAAGCAAGAAGTGGAGAAGTTACTCGCTGTAGGATCAATCAGAGAAATCAGCTACCCTCAATGGGTAGCAAATGTGGTCCTAGTCCAGAAGAAAAACGGCTAGTAGAGAATGTGCATGGACTTCACGAATCTGAACAAGGCTTGTCCAAAGGACAATTTTCCACTCCCAAGAATAGACCAATTGGTCGATGTTACATCAGGCCATGCGTTACTCAACTTGATAGACGCTTACTCGAGGTATAATCAAATCCGGATGAATAAGGCTGATGAAGAAAAAACAGCATTTGCAACCGATCAAGGCTTATACTATTACACAATAATTCCTTTTGGACTGAAAAATGCTGGAGCAACATACCAGAGATTGCTCAATAGGATCTTTGCTCGCCAAATAGGTAGAAACATAGAAGTTTACATAGACGACATGTTAACCAAAAGCATCTCGGCAGACGAACATACTTCATACCTGCGGGAAACATTCAATGTCTTAAGGAGATATTAGATGAAGTTGAACCCGAACAAATGCCTATTTGGAGATCCTTCAGGAAAGTACCTGGGTTTCCAAGTTCACCAGAGGGAAATCGAAGTGAACCCTGAGTAGATCCAAGCCCTTCAAAAAAATGACTTCGCCAAGGATGCTAAAAGAAGTGCAACGCTTGACAGGATGCTTAGCTTCCTTAGGCAGATTTATTTCAAATGCCACATATAGATGTGCTTCCATTTTTTAAAGTAATCAAAAAAGGGAAATTGCTCGAATGGAACGAAGAATGTGAGCAGGCATTCCTGATAATCAAAAAGTACTTAGAGCAGGCTCTCATCCTTTAAAAACCTAAAATGGGAGAAATATTCTATTTGTACGTATCAATTACAGAATTAGCAGCAAACTCGGTTCTAGTTAGAACAGAAGATGAGGTACAGAGGCCAGTGTACTATACCTACAAGGCTCTTCTTCTGGCTGAAACCAGGTATTCACAGGCATAAAAAATGGCCCTTGCATTAGTTTCGACAGTAAGGAAGGTGAGGCCATACTTTCAGGCTCATACAATCCAGGTTCTCACCGATTGTCCACTTAAGCAAATCTTACAGAAGCCAGAAATTTCGGGGAGAATAACTAAATGGGCGATCGAGCTGAGTGAATTCGATATTCAGTACGTCCTCAAGAAATCTCTCAAAGGTCAAGCAGTGGCAAATTTCATAGCAGAATTCACAGAACCAAGCCTGGAAGCGAAAAGGATAATGGGCAAGAATTTCTCGTGGAGGTTATATGTCGATGGTTCCTCGAACACTCATGGCAGCGGGGCAGGGATCGTAGTATGAACCCCGGAAAGAGATGATGTTGAATGTGCCATGAGATTCGACTTCAAAGCAACAAATAACCAAGTCGAGTACGAAGCATTACTAGCTGGACTTAGAGTATGCTTAGCCCTCAGAGCAGATGAGGTCGAGATATTCAGTGACTCGCAGGTAATCGTCAACCAAGTCCTGGATGAAAACCAAGCGAGAGATGAGGGTATGATAGCTTATCAAGGCATAGCAAAACAACTCCTTCAAAAATTCAAGGAATATAAGATTGTCCAGATTCCTAGGGAAGAGAATGAAAAGGCAGACGCTTTATTAAAACTAGCATCAACAACAACCACAATCAGGTCAAAAACTATTCCAGTCGCACATCTTCTCAGACAAAGTATAGTTGAGCCGAAAAACTTTGAAATCTCATAAATCTAAAAACCGTCAGACGGTTAAATGACTCAGCTAAAAAGGTACCTGGAAGAAGGTATACTCCCGGAAGATCCCTTAGAAGCCAAACGTATCAGGTACCGGTCAACCAGATACACATTGATTGGAGAAGAACTGTTCAAAATGGGGTTTTTCTGAACACTCCAAAGATGTGTATCAGAGGAAGATGCATATCAGATACTACAAGAAATCCATGGCGGAGTATGCAGAAACCATACTGGGGGTAAAAGTTTAGCACACAAGGTACTCATGCAACGTTATTATTGGCCCTTTTTGTTCTCGGATGCACAACGATGTTCAGAAAGTTGTAATGCATGCCAAAGGATAGCCAATGATATCCACCAACCCCCTGGACAACTTAAAAGCCTTACATCCCCATGGACATTTGTCATGTGGGGCTTGGACTTAATTGGCCTAATGTCTGCAGGGATAGGGAAGGAGCAAAGCATGCGTCAGTGGCCGTTGATTATCTCACGAAGTGGGTGGAAGCAGAGGCATTAGTACACATCATAGAGGCAAATACCACAAACTTTGTAAAGAAAAACATACTTTATAGATTTGGAGTCCCGAGTACTCTTATTACTGACAACGACACTCAGTTCGACAATCAAAAATTCAGACAGCTGTGCAACGAGTACCAAATTGTAAATTATTATGCCACACTTATCCACCCTCAAACCAATGGGCAACCTGAAGCAGTAAACAAAGTCATCAAGCACACACTCAAAGCAAAGCTAGATGCTAAAAAACTTCCTAAGGTGTTATGGGCATATCGGACGATAACAAGAACTTCTATAGAAGAAACTCCGTTCTCTTTGGCATTCGGAACAGAAGTTGTTATCCCGGTAGAAACATCGTACACGTCACCTAGGATCAGAATATATGATGAGGACCAGAATGTTGATATGTTGTTACAAAGCTTAGATGAGCTAGAAGAAAAAAGGGAAAAATCCCAAGTACAAAATATGGCATATCAGCAAACAGTGGACCGGCACTACAACTCTCTTATTCAGATCAGGAAATTCCAACTATTAGACCTGGTACTCAGGAAAGTGTCGTTGAACACAAAAAACAAAGTTGTAGGCTCCTTGGCTGACAAATGGGAAGGCCCATACAAGATTGAAGGAATAGCTGGTCATTGAGCATATTGGATTGCCTGACCAGATGAAGGGGTTTTACCACGGTCATGCAATGCTCAATATTTGAAGACTTTTTATCCTTGAAATTTGTTTCTTTTTTAGTAAGAACAATTTTGTTAGTCATGATATTTTTTAGTTTTAAGATTTTGTCATTGTTAATTTTGCAGTTATAAATAAAGGCCTAACACGAGATTTCAGAAATCTAAGCATATAATAATAAGAATATATGAAAGACGAGCATGATAATAAGAACATGCAATAAAAAATAAAATGCTTGGGAACATTAATTTGGCAAAATTCCCGAATGGGCGGAGAAGCTCGAAGAAGCACGCCAGCCGAGCAAGGTCAGTCGACCTTAGCCAAAAGGAAAACACGATGCACCAGATTCTGGAAAATGGCTCAGGGCTCTATCAGAAAAAAACCCGGTGAGATGCGCAACTGTGTTAAGCAATTTAAAAAACTTAACGATTCGGTAAACCCCTGTGCAGACAAACTAGGAGACGTCATCGGTGATCTGTGTAGGGACTCTAACATATGATCATGATGAGCCTTGATGTAATGTTCGGGTAGCAACCGAGTATGAAGCACAAGTGTAAATATGCTTACTTGTTTCGAGATGATTCTGTTAATAATATTAGCCAGTTTAATAAGATACTTGGCACAGATTGCATTAACCAGTTTAATAAGATACTTGGTATAGAGGAATTGCATTAGCCAGTTTAATAAGATACTTTGCGTTAGAAACTGTTCGGGTAACGAAACCAAGCTGAATAAAATACTCGGTGAAGTTATTCGGGTAATAGAGTTAGCCGATTTAATAAAATACTTGGCATGCCGAATAAAGCAGTTGGCTAAAATAAAACTTCATTGATCAAAATTTTTACAAAGCAAAAATTTACAAAAATGACTAAGGCTGGGATGAGGATTTAGAACTCTTACCGATGCTCGGGTCAGGCACCATCTAATACTCATGAAGGAGACTTTCATTCGAAGGCCAAGAGATTGTGTCGACCAAATCATCCATCCATTCGTTATAATCTGCTCCGGGAACCGAACCAACATCAGGCATCGAACCATCCACACCAGATTCCTGACTAGTATAGAAGGTTGAGAGAGAATGCTCTGATGGGACCTCTAAATGTGTAGGATGGGTCTCTTTACCTGGGCTGCGACAGTAAGCTCTCCATTCCTTCATCTGAGTATGAAGAGACTCCAGGGACCAGTCCACATGGTTTTTGATCACCAGCTCCTAGTTGGATCGAGCCTTGTCAGTTGTCCGATTCTTTACCTTAAAGAATTTACCAGTTGAAACTAACCCTCATTGGAATTCCCTGAGGAGAAGAGCATCATAAACTGGAGACCTTTTGAAGCGATCAACCTCTGGACCTCAAGTTTTAGCCTAGCCTTTTTTGAAAGGGATTCAACCGTCAAAGCTTGGCGCTCCAAATCTTCAATTTTTTGCTCGTAAGATGACTCGACCTATTCAGCCTCCTGTTCGCCCTTGAGCATCTACTCTTGGGCAATAGATAATAAATTTTAGAAGGACACAGTCTTCTCTTCTGCCACTGAAGCTCTCTCATCGGCCTCTATTTTCTTAGCCAAGCGATGATCGGCGAATTCTTGGGCATAGCTCACCTCCCTTTGGTAAGCCGCCTTAACCCGAGCACGACTATCCTCACTCTCCTTTAGCTGAGCTTCAAGACGCCTTATCCGACAGGCTTGATGTTGTTGCTTCTGAACTAACTCAGCGAACTCGGCCACCACCTGCAAAGAAGATTTGAGTTAAAAATCTAACAGGCTTTAAGATAACAGTTGAGATAGAAGACTTACGTAAGACGCGCTGTTGAAAATATTTTGAAGACAATTTGTTGGAGAACCATCCCTGAAGCGGCTCCAATGATCATCCCCAATGAAGGCCCGACCAGAGGACATTGCCCTTAGCATATCCTGGGGAGTGGGATAAGAAGGGTCACCCGAGGATTTCGTACTTATGTCTTTAACCTTAGGAGGTAAAGAATCCCAGTTCAGGTTTGAAGTTTCCGCTCTTCCTACAGAATCTTCAACTTGAACGCTCGAGGAAACTCTAACATCAGTATCATCATCACTCGACTCAATAAATGATACCACCTGAGGGACTTTGTAAGGACGAGCGGGAGAGTCGGAGATCTTCCTTTTCTTAGCTCAAGTACGATGGAAGTTGAGGTCAGCCGTAGGATCTTTCTGATCAACATCTTGAAAGGATCTGAAAAAACCAGGATCGAGATTTACTTGTTCATCTGAGGTTTTCCTAATTTTATCTCCATCTCCAACAGCGAACTGCTCTGTAGGAACCTCATCAATCAGTGAGTTTGGCTCTCCAGACACCTCACTGCTAAGACGACCTCCTTGCTCGTCTTCATCTTCAGGTAACTTCTGGGCATTGGTAGTTTCAACAGGGCCACTCTGACCGCCTGATTCCCCCACGATCGGCTGAATGACCATTCAGAAACGTACTCAGGAATTTTCTTATCAGCCTCATCAAACTCTTTATTCGATTCATCAAGCGGAGCAATACTTTCCCTGTTTTGGCGAGAAGCTTCTTTTTGGCTCGCCTGAATGATCGATTTCACTTGGTGAGCTTGAACGTTGTAGATGATATCAGAGTCATATACTGCACAAGTTAGGAAAAAACCAAGTCACAAATAACAGCGTAGGAAGTAAATTAGAAATGAGAGATTCTACTTACATCGCCTGCGATAATCAGAGATCTGATTAAAGAAGCCAATGTTAATCACTTTCTTCTCGTTAAAAAGATAAGACTTGCTCCTCTTTTCTAAGGTACGCACACCCGCCCGAGCAAGCCTAGTCAACTTAGAGTCAGTGAAAATAAGTTTCTTCTTATTCCAGGTGTCAAAAGGAACAGAAAAAATGGGGAACCCTTAGCACCTCCTGATTTTCCCCGTTTGAGAGATTGACCTCAAGTCCCAAGTTTCCCCCGGTAAAGAACCATCTATTCTTCCGATGCTTGTTCGAAGAAGGGAATCCCCATATAGCCTCTCTTATTGGCATTAGAAGAAATATCAACTCCCCAATTCACTTTCATCCCTTCAGGGACCCAGCAATCTGGCGGGTTGGACATAAGAAAATAAGTCTCAGTCCAACCAGATCACCTTAATGTGAAGAAATGCCTGATTTTGCTAGATGAGGGTGGCGACAAGTTCATCCGACTCCACATGTTCCACATACACACTAGTATTCTATAGTTGTTCTTGGCAAATTGGGCCGGAGCAATCCCTGCCTCGGCAAGGAACCCAGCGATGAACGGTTGGAGAGGAAGAGTTACACCACAGCAGAGCATGGACCTATAAATTGCCACCATGCCCGGAGGTGGGTTCCATACGGCTCTATCACCAACATGAGTCATTATAACCAAGTCATCTAGGTCAAACCGAGCACGATACTTCTCGATTTCATCTTTCCCGACCACATTTGGCTCGGTATCATATCCACTCGGACGATCGAGAGAAAAAGAGATACCAGATGCACTATGTTCCTTCTCAACATCTTTTTTGTCAATTATTTGCCTCCTGATTTGAAAACTGCCTTAGCCATGTTTGTGAACTACACGTTTACTCTGATGTTTTCTCATCCTTGATCGTAAAAGAACCCTGTGATGATCAGAAACAGAAGATTCAGAACTAGAAGAAGATTCAGAGCTAGAACTAAAGTGGCGTCAAGATGAAGCCCGAAACATCAGCATCCAAAAAAGAAGGCTCGTTAGGAGAAATTTCCCCCAATAATCTATGAACACAGGAAACTACATGAAGGTCTCCGCGTTCAAATGCTTCAAAAGCTATAACAAAAAGACGATGACGGGAAGCGGGATCCATCGAAACTAACCTTTAAAGTAAATGTAAAGAAACCTGGAAAAGCTTCAATGAAAAGTTGAGATGAAATTTCTGTGCAAGAAAATCTGGGTTGAAAATTTACTTTTGCAAAAAATGAACCAAAGTAGATCCATTTCGACTTTTTAAAGTTATTTAAAAATGAAAACGTGAAACCCTAGAATCTCAAAAAGCGGGAAAAATCAGGATTCGATGACGTAGGCGGCGTATCGGGTGACCCATAAGTAGTTTCTCATAAATGCTACTAGGGGGATGAAACGATTGGAATACACGTGTCAAGGAAATAACTGACCAATTGAACATACAATCACGATTAAATGCTCAAGGCTAACCTAGAGGAGGGGGGGGGGGGGGGGGGTGAATAGGTTAGACACCTTTTTCAACTCCCTTAGAAACAAACAAAAGTTTGTCCCTCTAGATTGCTTGTATCACAATATATATATTAATTAAAGACAATTAATCAATATATAAACACAAGTAAAGTGTGATACAAACAAATAATTATAACACATACACAATCTATAATATAGAAAGGAAGTCAACATATATAAAGAGTTCTATCCACAATACAAATATTAGAGAGATAGGGATAGAGAAAAGTTGACACAAGATATAACGTGGTAAACCTCTGAAGAGGAAACATCCACGGGCTAGCTGTCACCGGCAAACAAAATCCACTATTAGATAAGATAAGTACAATCTCTCAAGTGACCTCTTCACCTAGAAACTACCCTCCTATCCTACTCTAGAAGTTGCCGCCCTATGCTCAACAATCTGAGGCTTCACACCTCTTGTCAAGACTTCCTTGCTCACCTTATCCGGATCTTCACGACCCAAGTCAAGACTTCTTGCTCAACTAAGTCCTTACGACTCTAGTCAAGACTTCCTCGTTCACCTATCCGAGTTCCCCTAACTCTAGGCAAGACTTCTTGCTGGACTATCCAGATCCTCCCGACCCTAGCCAAGACTTCCTTGCTCGACAATCCAAGGCTTCATACCTCTTGCCAAGACTTCTTGCTCAACACCATAGGTCTCACACCTATTGTCAAGACTTCCTTCTCATAAGGCATCTAGGTGATCATGAATGCAAAACGCAAACAAGCACGCAACATAGAATGCTATGATTAACACATCATATGGAAAATACAAGACATGAGCTTGAATGCACAAATCACATATAGTCTAGTTTATTATGCATGTGTAATCAATCTAGATTATGTAAGATATGTTCAATATTAATCACAACCTAGATATATACATAGATCTAAACTTGAATCATAAGATATGTTCAATAAATCACAAGATCAAGTTTAAATCATACAAACAAAAAACATGCTAAAATCATTTGACAAAGTTAATTAGATTTAAGCTAGAGTTCTAGAGCATATTCCTAATCATAGATTCAACAAATCACATGAATAGCTCAAAAGAACATAAGCACATGTATTATGTGAGGATTTTGGCCAAGAGAGCCTATTACATGTGAGGAACTATTTTTTCTCAAAATCAATCAATCAAAGATCATCAAATAGTCCTAGAATCAAAGCTAGCACAATACAATCCCAAACATGTGATAACATAGGCAAAATCAAAACCTAACTCAACATGTTTGATTTCAATTGAAACTCAATCTAGCTTTGAAAGTGTTCAAAACACAAATCAAAACACTCACAATATACAAATATATGTAGAAGAAGAAAACCCAAGGCAATTGACCAAGTTTTAAAAGAAAACTTTAAGAGAAAATCAATACCTTAGTTGATTTAGGTGTAGTCCAGTTTTTATATGATTAGACACCAAAAAAAGCAGAAAAACTTACTTAAACCTTCATAGAAAAGATGGAGGATGAATAGAAAAATACTCTCAACTTAGAATCACTCAAATCTGAGTTCAAATGAAGAAGTTATGGTGTTTGGAAGGTGAGAAAATTTAGAGAGAAAATTTCTGCACACTTGTTTTAAATTTCTTCTTAGAATGAAATGTGAGAGGGAAAGAGTTTATAAATGAGTGGGAAACTTGGACATGTGAAATGACCAAGAGGGGCAAGAAGAAGCCAAGCAAGCTTGCTGCCCAAGATGGCGCGTGGGCATCTCGGGCATCAAGCCTTCTGCCCCGAGATGGCCACGCGCCATCTCGGGAAAGAAGTGCCTTGCTTGCTTCTTTCTCCTTCGACCTTCCTTTGCGTTCTTTGACCGTTCTCCGTCCTCCAAACTCGGAATTCTAATCCGTTTGTGGATTACAAACCCTGACTCTCACACGGACATGGAAATATAAGATACTCAACCCAGAAAATAATAATTTGACTCAATATACCAATACGAAGATAATATATGCAACATAAGTTGAAAGTGTAGTATCTTTTGACTTAGAACTTGAAATCAATAGTATGAGTAACCGTAATGACTGGAACTCAATCAAGAATGATTTAAGACTAAATCCAAGTTCAATATCCATGTTATACAAACATATACACACACAAACACAATTCACACTAGAATGCAAACTATATAGAGATAGTTTACAATCATGCATATTTCAAAACATGTTATTTCCATACCAATGCATGAGCATTCATCTTCAAGTGTGTGAATGTGTTATACATGGTGCACAACGATGCAGGAACACATATGAATGAATTGTATGTGTATGCCTATAATGGTGCACAACGATGCAGGGACACAAATGTATGATATGTGTGTGTGTGCATAAGCCTTGTAAGAGAAAGATAAGGTCTTAGTATACCTTTGTAGAATCAAATTGCATCCTTTCTCTTTGAAGACTTAGAACTTGCTTTGACTTGTTTTTTCTTCTTCCTTGAAGCTTGAATCATCATGAATCTAAACAACTAAATCATTACAAGTAAATATCATTTTGATATGGAATTAATGCCAACACAAATTAAAACCTAACACCAAGCCGTCAGAATTCCAAAACGTTGCAATCACTGAGATTTTGCGTGAAGAGGCAAATTGCATTTACACGGTAGCCTTTAAGACACGTCATTACTCCAAGGCGCTGTTTATAGATTATTATTCTGGTATTAATAAGGCATAATAGATTAACGGGTCGATTAAAATACTTTTGCCAAGAACCACGGTAAAAATATTTTAAAGGGGTATTGTTATATGTATATTTTTGTCAAATGTACACGTCACTGACAAGGTGGATAGTCCTTTAAAATTGCCAGGTAGATATCCGAATAGTCATCCAGAAAGTACCCTTCAAGACATCACAAAGGAATAGGAACCTGAGTAAGTGAGGATACAAGTATTCGGAAAAGTCATAACCTGCTCGGGACCAAGTGATGTCATACTCGGGACAGATACGAGAAACTCGAATAAAGAAATCCAGTACATGATTCACACGTGGGTGAACCAAGAGTCATGCTCAAATATGCAAGACATCCATATCAAGAAGAATTTCTAGAGGAATAAAATACCAAACATGAAACAGGTTCCAAATCAGGCAACAACTCTACTTCGAGAAGACTGCACATTTATAAGGAAATAAGTCATAAACAGACTATATTACCAGAGTCTCATTCGATCTCCATGCAATCTCCGCAATAGGAAAGAAGTTAAAGACGACTCCAATAAGCAACCAACTGTAATTAAATACGAATTTTGTCATTACTCGTACAACAAGGATTAGGGTTCTATGCATATATAAATAGACTCATAATCTCACTGTTAGGGGATATAGAACGAGAAGTACACAAAATCACTAGCAGAGAGAGAAAAAAAGAGATCGAGTGGTGTAATTCTTTATTTCAATAGTGGATTTGACTCGGTTGTTTATTCAACCACCCATGGATGTTTCTCCGATCACCGGAGTTTTACCACGTAAACTCGTGTCTTGTTCCTTTCAAATTACATTCTTTTTCTCTTTCTCTTTGACAGGTCACAACTAAATCCAATCTTGTTGACTTTCTCATCCATCGAGAAATCGACGTCAATACACATTACTATGATTATTTCATCAGTAGAATCTATAGTTCTTATTCTAATGCATTCTACTTTTTTTCGTGATGTTAAAACTATTAGCCAATAGGTATTTAGTGAAATTCTGTTTTTCCCAAATTCTCCGGCAATGTCTGAAAAATCTCCGATATTAAATGACGATATGAATTGAAGTACAGAGGCTTGAAAATGACTTAGGTCCTGTTTGATTTTTTGACTTAACACTGAATGACACTTAATGTGTTTCATTCAGCTGTTTTGTTTGATTTTATAAGTGCTAAAATCACTTGATGAGCCATTAAAACCACTTTTTTTTAAGGTGATTTTTTTTCACTTTTCACTTAACACAAATCCAGTAGAATTAATTACAAACTTTTACTTCCAAAACTATCTTCACTGATTTTGTATATTTCCAATTCTGTTTTTGCTAAAGCCCTAATCATATTAAGTGGAAATTGTGAGGAATGTCACCTTTTTTTTTGTCCCTTACAGTGATGTCACTGTTATAATAAGTTAAGTTTAAAATGAACCTATTATGGTGAGCTACCGAAATTACCCTTAAATAATCGATTCTTTATTCTTTAAAAGCTATCGTCCAAAAAAATTGTCTGAAAATCAATCAACTACTCTATTTTTTCTTCAGAAAACGAGCTCCATTCCAGATATTGCACAAGAAGGTAAATTAATATTTCTAATCTTCATTTCCATTTTTTATTGTATTTCTGTGTGGTATAACACTGTATAAACATTTATGAACATGTTGTCTCAATTTTTTTTGTTTATGTCTAGGAGTTGTAAACTTTTAAAAAATAATGAATGAGCATGTATGCATATTTTTTTGTATATATATTTGGCCGAGTTGAGTTGAAGTGGTGCAAACAAGTTTAAAATCTTGGGCATAAAAGCTGGTAAGCATTTAAAAAAAGCTTGAAACATTTGAAAAAAAACTCGATCAAATTATAAAAAAGCTCGATCCATAAAATAAATGCTCGATCCAAAAAATAGATACTGGATACGTCAAAAAAAAGCTCGATCCCTAAAAAAAAAACTCGATCCCTAAAAAAAAAACTCGATCCCTCAGAAAAAAAACTCGATCCCTAAAAAAAAACTCGATCCTTGACAAAAAAAACTCGATCCCTCACAAAAAAGCTCGATTCCTCATAAAAAAGCTCAATTCCTCATAAAAAAACTCAATCCCTAAAATAAAAAGGTCGAGCTATATTTGAAAAAAGCTTGAGTCATATGAAAAAAAAAACTCGAGCCATATTAAAAAAAACTCGATGATGTACAAATAGAGCTCGGTCTTGAACAAAAAAAGCTCGATCCCTTTAGAAAAAACTCGATCATGTACAAAAACGGTTCGATTATGTATAAAAAAAACTCGATCAGTTAAAAAAAAATATTCATCTCTTACACTTCTGATTTTTGTTTAATCCTTTATAATTGTAAATTTAATATTAAATATTTATTTTTTAATAATGGTTTTTGATGATGATTTTGACAGGACAATGGATATGGTGAGAATAGTCATATCTTACATTGGTCGATGGGCGCAATTACCCGATGGAAATCAGAGGTATTTAGGTTCCGATAACCAAGGTTTGTATGTGTTAAAGAATTTGAGTTACGACTAACTGGTGTCGATCGTGCAAATCATTGTGAAGTTTGATGAGAACAAATACAATGCTGATCTACAGACTCTATCAATTGTTCTTAGGACTACATGTCGTACATTTATAAGAAACAATGATGATGTTCAGTTTATGCTAGGGAAAGATAAGGAGATCCCTCAAGTATGTGTTAGTCTAATCGAGAGGCCAGTAGGAGGTGTCATTGGTGAAGATATCCCTGATCGTGATAACACCCAACAATTTCGATCGTCAGGCGGAAGCAACCAGTTGTTCACAGAAAGAAGTGGGATTGATGGTCGGGAAAATATATGTGCTGTCCCACCGGAAGTAGCCGCCCATGATAATATACCGGGACCTCAATTCGACAATGTATTTGGTTGTCAAATTGAGATGAATGGTAGACAGTACAACCACCAATACAATGAGATCTACAATGACATCAACAATGAGTTGAATACAGCACTGAATGTTGGGGTGATTCATGAGGTGGATAATGAGGGCAATTTCAATTCTGTAGAAAATGTAGAGGACAATCAGGATGATGAAGAATCTATCGAAAAGGAAAGACGTGTAAGACATGTACACAGATTTAGTTCCAGTGCACCAGATATAGCTGGGACCTCCGAGGGGAGGGCTAATGTAACTCCAGATGATTCTGATAATGCCACAACATAGGTTATTCCAGAAGCAGAATCATACTCGTTTGGTATTGGTGGAAGCAGGAACTTGGTTGAAGATGAACCTACAAGCATGCCATATAAAGGGTAATTTTTTCCAACGAAAAAGGATTTGAAGAGACTAGTAGGCCATTTTGCAATGCGACAGAACTTCGAGTGGAATGTGAAAAGGTCCAATAAGACAACATTACATCTAGTTTGTTTGATGGGAAATCGTACGTGGAAGTTAAGAGCGGTGAGGAGAGATGAAGGCACATACTTTCAAGTAAGAAGTTTTGTCAACGAACACACTTGTCCGTTAGAGGAAATTCATTGCCGGCACCGATAAGCTAGTGCAGTTATAATTGGAGAAGTTATTGCACCTAGACTTCAACAATAAGATGGTCGATTAATGCGTCCGAAGGACATAATCGCCGACATGAAATCAATGTATGGAATCAAAATCATGTACAGTAAGGCACACGCCGCCCTCGATTATGCTTTGTCACTGACATATGGAACGCATAAGGAAACCTTCCAATTGCTTCCATCATTTGGTTACGTTTTGGAACAACAAAATCCTAGCACAATCACTGACTTACAGTGCGACGTAGATGGTAAATTTATGTACTTCTTCATGTCAATTGGTGCCTCACTTAGAGGATTCTGGACGTGTATGCGTCCAGTCATTGCCGTTGATGATACCCATTTGAATGGACGATTCCGGGGTACAATGTTGTTGCAACAACATAAGATGGGAACGAACAGGTGTATCCAATTGGTTTTGGGTACGGCGACTCAGAAAACAACCTTTCATGGGAATGGTTTTTGGGTTGCTTGAATGGTGCCCTAGGTCATATTGATGAGCTAGTTTTCATTTCCGATAGGCATGCAAGCATTGAAGCAGGGATTTCTAAAGTGTTCCATTATGCCACCCATACCATATGTTGATGGCACTTTGCTGAAAATATTAAGAAGCGATTTCATAGGAAGGATGTTGCCGCAATAATGGACAAAGCAGCCCGTGCATACACCGAGTTTGAATATAACCTGCATATGGAAAAGTTAAGAAACTTGCACCAGAATGCATATGATTATGTAATTGATGTCGGTCCACACAAGTGGTCCCGTGTACACTGCCCGGAAAGAAGGTACAGGGTGATGACAACAAATGCTGCAGAATGTATAAACTCATGCCTAAAATTTGCACGCCAACTGCCTATGTTGACTCTGGCTGAGTTCATTAGGAATATGTTGCAACGGTGGTTTCACGATTGCTATAGAGCTGCACAAACCACGAGTCATCAGTTGACTGACGCAACACATCTTGTGCTCTTAAAACGTGTGGAGAAGTATGGGTTTTTGACCGTAAAATCCAGTAGACTGTAATATTTTCTCGGTCAAATGGTCTGGAAAATAGTGGACTGTTGATTTAGACCGTAAGACTTGTACTTGCAACAAATTCCAAATGGATCATTTTCCATGTTCTCACGCTCTTGCGGCGGCACGGTACATTACTTCAAGTTGTACTGTGAAGTGATTATTACTGAAACGTGAAGCTGATCGCTTTCAATGTTTTTTACATGAGCGAAACTTGGACTTAACAACTTTGTGTTCGGACTACTACAAGAGACAGACACTTATTGACGCGTACTCGGTTCCTATTATGCCGGTGGGCCATCATTCCACTTGGGTTGTGACATCTGATAATGCTCAGAGGGTAATTTGGAATCCAAACTCCAGGAGACAAACAGGACGCCCGAGGGAGGGTTGCCATGTCTCGTCTTCGGAGAGGACAACTACACAATCCTGTAGAAGATGTGGACAACCAGGACATAATTCCAGGAGATGTTCTAATCCACCTATGATTAATGAAGGTACAATCAGAGGTGTTCTCGATGAATACCACCGCAAGTGTAGCATCTGCCATTCAATTGGACATAGCAAACAGACGTGCCCTAACATTGACTCTAATAGGAAATGAATGACAAAGTTTTGATCACATTGTAAACATTTGGAATTGTATCAGATTGTAATAATTTGGAATTGTAATAATTACTTATTAATGAATGAATTAATATTAATGAATGAATAATGAATGAATTAATATTCATGAATTAATTACATGTCTTTGTACATAAAAAATGGTAATATACAACTAATCACTAGGCGGGCCTGGAGTTACAAAAAATCTCTACAGCTATTTTCTCCCGAATGATCCCCATGTCGTCCTCTAACCAATCAAAAGGCCTTCGACCCACCAGTATGGGGACCACAATTACCTCTGCAATTCGACACATAAAACACCTTTAGAAATCGTTCATAAAGAATATCTAAGCACGTGAATGAAATAGAATGTCTTACGATTTTTTTTGTTAGGGGACTGTAGAAGTAGGCACCAGGCTGACCGAGAAGGGCTTATTTTCTCGAGGGAACGCCCGACGACTACCTCGTCATGTAATGTGGAACCCCGCGTCACTCAATATGGAGGGTAAAAAGCACCGTAATGGCCGGGCCTGCTGGTGCCTAGTATAATAAGGGACTTCCTGTTTTTTGACCAATCTTCCCGAGAATAAGGTCGACGGTCACCACCATTCAATGTTGGCCTCCAACGTTGCACGGAATCAGGATATGTAATAGTATGCATACGGTGTTAGGTCAGGATATACGAATAGTTTATTTTTTAAATCATTTCCATCATTTAACACTTACCAGGTCAACCTCATGCCATGGGCTGTTTCCACTCGTGGTTGCACCACGGACCGTCAGAATGTCCTCTTCCAACCATCGGGACTGTAACACATTCCACCTTTCCGTGGTCACTCACGAGACATCATCCTCTCCCACATGTACAACATAAGTGAATGTACATACAAGCATTGACAATATCGTATTAATAATACAAACCAGAAAATACGATTCGATTCCAAAAATTTAAAACTACTTACATAAAATTTTGTATCCAACACGTTGATCCTCTGGTTGTACACATTGGGGAATCCTCGCTGACGCTTGCGAAGATTATGGAGGTATGCGTCCATATGCTGACAAACAATAAAACCACTGTAATTGTTAACAATACAACATTACTACCACAAACGTTAATATGAAAATCACGTAAGTACGTACCGTTTCCTCTAAGTCCATGAAGTTGGACTGCATACGCACGAACCATCCGGCGTCCACTGGTGCCAGCACGTCCACATCACGTCTATTTAATGATTGAATTAACTTAGCTTTACATAAATTTGAATACACATTAAATATACAACCATTTTTATTAGAAAAAGTTGGACTCACAGTTCCCCGTTGATGTTCCTCTTGAAGGCTTTGTATGCTGTAAGCTGGTCAGCGTCCACTAGTCCGTGGGGGTCAAAAATGTGTTCTACGGACTCGGGTCGTGTTCTTAACCTCTTTGGACGACATGGATCTATGTAAGGGCTCATCAACTGCCATCCGCGCTTAACTAAATGCTTTGATGTAATGGCCGATGGAGGGGACCGCAGACTCTGGGTCGTCATGCTATCCGGGGGAGGGGACCGCTGAGCCTGGGTGGACATGGTGGGTGGTAAAGGGGACCGTTCCGACGCCACAGATGTGCTGGGTGGGAAGTGGACTGCACAGATGCCACAGACGTGCTGGGTGGGGGAGGGGACCTTTGTGGCTGAATCGATGTGCTGGGAGGTGGGGGGACCGCTGAGCCTGGGTGGACCCAGATAGGATAGCTGGGAGGTCCAACCAGACTGTTGTACGTGAACCAAGCCTACTATCGCTGGTATGCGACTGAGGTTGCCTCTCCGGACCTACCCCCCAGTAGGCGGGTCCTGACTAAGTCGAGCTGTCATATCTGTCCCCCCACGTATACCTATCAGTCGAACCTCTGGGACTAAAGTCTAGATCAGGAGGTGGGGGGCGATTCCGATGTGTATTCATGGTCGACCCCTGAATCTCCCGGATCATATCCAGTAACAATCGGTGTTTCTGCTGACGATCCTCATCACTCTTTCGGATCATATCCACCAACTCCAAGTGTTGACTCTTTCGATCCTCCTCACTCTTCCGGAGGGCTTCAAGCACATCGTTCAACATATCTACCCACGGAGCCTGAAATCATGTCTACATTGTTAGTAAAAAACTATCACCACGTGTTAATAAAAAACACTAAACTTTGTTTTCAAATTACCTCTCCATCACGTCCAACGCCCCCACGGGAATCCCCTGTAGATGTACCATGTCCGGGGGTGGTAAACCGAACCCGCCTATGCCTATGCCTATGCCTATGCCTATGCCTATGCCTATGCCTATGCCTATGCCTATGCCTATGCCTATGCCTTTCTCGTTGAGGGTCTGTCTCATATCCCTCACTGTCACTGGGCCTTAAACCCCCAGCAGCGGGCTTAGATCCCTCACTGTCACTGGTCCTGTCTGTTAAACCCCCACCCTCTGTACCACTGATCCCGCCAAAGGTAGTCTGATCAAGGACCTGGGGCGGCATATCATCCATGTCATCTTCTACATTCAGGCTCCCCCCTCGTTTATCCAGGCATAGTACGATGCATGTCTCTCAGTTGGTGTCGGCACCAGTTCCTTCCTCACAAACATCTGAAATATTAGTTAGAACAATGTAATTGTACAAATACTAACTAATACAAACATTAACAAATTAAATACATACCCTAACTTTGAAAATCTTTGCCAGCTTCTTCCCTCTCGGTTGTTTGGTCAACTCCCACTTCAAAATACGGGGTGTCAGATCAGTAACCCTTCGGGCACCGAACTCTTTGGCTAAATCAGGGATCACCTCCAAAGCAAATATCTGCATCAAAGATAAGTACGATAAGTATCCATAATATTTAGGACACCAACAATAAAGTACAATTTGTAGTTCGAAGTTCTTACCAATAAGGCATGAGAAAGACCGTATATGTTGTAGATCTCTACCCTGTGTACATCAGCGCCCTTTTCCTGCTGGCGTCGCTCGAACCTGTCTCGTCGCCCGTCAAGCGCATGCTTGAATGAGTAAATAGAATGCCTGTACACGTGGGCACCACACGGGAACGCGTCGAACGCATCGAGATCCTCAACCAGCCGAAACTGCCAAACTGGAATCTTGAATCTCTCATTCACCCCCATCAATATTCAGTTCAGCATATATATGAGGTAGAGCTTGACATCATCATACGCCTTTCCGAACTCTGCATCTATCACAACACCCCTAATCTCCTCCAACGACACCTCATCGGCTCCAGGAAAGTACCGCTCATATATGCCATTCTCCACTGCTGCATACTTGGTCGTGTCTGGTACAACTCCAAATCGTAGTCCGGTGATCAGGCAAAATTCCACATTCGAAAACCTCACCGACTGGTTCCCTAACATGAACTGCATCTCATCTGTTTGGGCCGTTATGATGCAGCTCCCACAAAAGCAACTGATGGATAATATCACCCGAAAAATTTATCTCTCGATGCATCGTCAGGAAATGCCTGAAACATGACGCCATGAACCGACACCAATCTTCATCTGTAAATTCTAATGGGAAACGGTTCAACGCGTCGTCTATATGTCTAAGGGCATCAAAATGGTTGTGTCGAGTCCTTCTGCAGTTTTAAGTGAATCCCTCAACCTATTTCCCATCTGCAATGTAACAGAAATACAACATCATTAAACAGAACAAATTTCGTAACCAAAATTAAAAGTCTCAATCCAATGTCAAAACAGCTCGGTCCTAAAACAAAAAGGCTCGATCCCAAGAGAAAAAAGCTCGACTCTTTTCAAAAAAAGCTCGATCATATGACAAAAATGCTCGATCTCATAACACAAAAACTCGATCCAAGAGCAAAAAAGCTCGATCCAAGGACAAAAAAGCTCGACCCTTTAAAAAAAACTCGATCCTATGAAAAAATACTCGATCCCATAACAATAAAGCTCGATCCTATGTAAAAGCAGCTCGATCCTATGTAAAAAAAGCTCGATCCCATGGTGAAAAAGCTCGATCCCTTTCAAAAAAACTCGATCTCTTTCAAAAAAGCTCAATCCTATTCAGAAAACGCTCGAACCCTTATATATAAAAAAAGCTCGACCCACCAAAACCTAATTATTTCAAGAAAATTTAGAAAAAAAACTCGATCCTATGAACAAATAAGCTCGATCCTATGTAAGAAAAGCTATATTTAATTAAAAAAAAAACTCGATGTCATGATAAAAAAGCTCGATCCAATAAAAAAAAACTCGAACCTTTTCAAAAAAGCTCAATTCCTTTCAATCCTTTCAAAAAATCTCGATCCCTTTCAAGAAAAGCTCGATCCCTTTCAAAAACGCTCGATCCAATTCAAAAAAAGCTCGAACCTATTGAAAAAAGCTCGAATCCTTTTTATAAAAGCTCGATTTGTTTTCAAAAAAACTCGATACAATTCAAAAAAAGCTCTACCCTATTGAAAAAACTCGATTCATTTTCAAAAAAGCTCGATCCCTTTCAAAAAGGCTCAATCCCTTTCAAAAAGGCTCAATCCCTTTTAAAAAAAGCTCGACTTACCAAAACCTAATTTTCACGAAAATAAATGCTCGACTCAACAACAAATAAACTCGATTCTCTTGCAAAAAGTCTCGATAACCCAGATTTCATCTTCCTCAACTGATATTCAACCTAATTACAAACCCTAACCTAAACCACAATCATTCTCACATCTCTATTTTAACCGGTTTCTACAATTCCTATCAACAAAACTCAATTCTAACATGTAATGCAAGTTAATAACAACAAAAACGATGAAAAAATAATAATCTTACCTTTCTCAATCGTAGCTCTTCTCGTGTAATCTCGTTCCGGTCACTTCACCGTCGATTAGTTTCCCGTCGGTTTGACTGTTGCTTCTCTCTAACTTAGAAACGACAAATTCCTCACTGTTTTAATATTTCGGGGTATTTTCGTCTGAACACGTTAAATGGTGCCTTTTAAACATACATTAGTAAAGTGGTGATATTTGCACAACACCCCCCTCAAATAGTGCCAATAATTTTTTGACCCCATCATATTAATACTCTTTATTCTTCTCACTGTAAAAAACTTTAACATCAAAAAATATAACTTCTTCAAAACAAAAACAATTGGTGACTGATTTTCCTAACATATTCCGGTAAGAACTCTTTCTTATTTCCATAATTTGATAATTAGTTTTATTAATTTTATATTATAGTTTGAGTATAAATTTTTCACTTGTTCTAAAAATTAATTGAAGAATGGTTTTCATGATGACTTTTGAGTTTTTTTTTTAGATGTTAATTTTGGGAAGAAAAAAAAAATTATATATATGGATGAGATGCACCGGCCTATGCTATTTGGGTCAAAATCAAGTAGTAGTTAATTTTTATTTTTATTAATATTTCTTGAGAAATTTAGAATGCTTCACCATCAAATATTATGTTCATTTTTAATATAATTCAACAAATTGAATAATGTATGAAATATTTTTAATAACTAAATAAATTTATTTTAGAATTAATTTACATGTTAGAGTTGTCCTTAATATATTAAAATGTAAATATATAACAAATAATAGTTAGAATGGTATAAATGTAAAAATATTTATTTTCAGATATTTATAACTTAAAAAATAAACAATTTATCATTTATATTCAGTTTTCAGTGAAAAAAAACAAATATGTTTTTCAGTTTTCAATCACTATTCAGTATTTAGTAACATTCAGTACTATCCAGTATTCAAATAAAAAAATCAAATGGGACCTTAATATAATTTATAAATCGTAGTCTACTTTTATTTTTATTTTATATTTTATATTTTTTTTGATACCGCATTATATCCGTGGAAAATGAGTTGCCACACTTAACATCGGTGATGATTAAGTGATGGATATTATTAAACCTCTAATAATATTTACTGCAGATTGACATCCTCACATATAATATGCTGTAAAAACGATTTTTTTTGGTAGTGAATGTAATTGTCACTCTAGTTGCAATTCTCTACACCTAGTTCTACAGTAGCTAACATGTTGTTACCTTTATTGAAGCTCAAGGTCATCATAATGGATCTCTGAATGATCCAATTAACTTATTAGTTATTACCGCTAACACAAGTGTCCTCTTTTTATCTAAACTATTCATAATCCTTTTACACATCAGTATTATTAATAATGGAGGGTTATTATTGATTTTCTTTCTATTTATGAATTTATAATTATTATGTTTGATTGTTGCTCATATTTATAAGACTAGAACTGTCTAGAAGGAGGCAAGGAGCTTTGACAAATGACAAGGACAAGTCTGAAGAGGAAAATGAATAAATTATGAGTGAACTTTTAGAAGTGTCAGCCTTACTACAAAGTAGTAGGTCTGATGGATGATGATCCCTTTACAGTTTGACTAGCAAATATGTAACATCCCTCTCTTATCTCACTTTTTCTTTCTCGTTTCCGGATCACTAGTTACATACACAGAAAGCTCAAAAAGATCACCAGAGATTAAATTATCAAAGTATGGACCAGGCAGCAGCTAGCTAGCTGGCCTTTGCAAGTCGCTCAAGTTTCTCATGGATGACAACGGATCGGATCCGGACCAAATGAATATGATATATACCTTAAATCAATTTGATTAATGCTCCAAATCTGTCCCAAATAGAGTGGGGGTGGGTCGGTTGTTATACTCTAATATTTCAACATATCAATTATGTGATAACAGCAAACACAGAGATCAAGATTTAGGTATTGTATGTCGGTTGTTATTGTCTAATATGTCAACATATACACCGGACCAATCTTTCTTCACATATCAATTATGTTATTTGCTTGAAAATAAATAAATTAAAGAAATTTGACTATTTCAGCATTTCTTTGATGCTTAATAGATAAATACCTTCAACTAGGTCGGAAAAATTTCAAGCACAAAATCGTCGATTTCTTGTTCTGTGTTTTTCTTCTTCTTCTAGCAACGATTTCTATAATCGTTATAGGTTTTGATTGCAAAGAAAGAATTTAGATATAGAAATTTTCGAAGGAAATGTAATAAAGGTAATAGTATAATTAGATGGTTATTTCTGAGTATGAATGATTAAAAAAAGTTGTTTTATTGGAAGGAGGTTAAAAAAAATAGTTTCAATCAATCATTTTTGACAATTTCCTCTTATAAAACAATTTTTGGATTCTATTTTATGAAATACAGTAATTCAAAATGCGCCCTTAAAAGATGTTATACATATGTCTACATGTTGATAGTGATAATATAATTAATTAAACAAACAACTGAAATGCAGAATTTGGTTGAGATTATATAGTTTTTATTACGGGAAAATAATGAAGATTGGCATAACTTTAGGAATGAGATTTTCTAATTATAGGACTGTATATATGTAATTAATTTTTGATTGATTGTAATTGATCGTTTCCTAGAATAGATTGTTGATGTACTGTATAATATTCACTTTCTTTTTGTAATATTTCTCAATTCAATACATACAAAATTTCTCAGTATTCAGTTTCTTTTACATGGTATCAGAGCACCAAACCTGGTGAACTCTAAAATATTTCAAACGCTTCCGCAACCAAATATTTTGTTACAATCGTCACCATGGGAGACAAAGGCAACAACGAAACAGAATCGACACCGTCTAAGACTAGCCTAGGAGTCTCAGACGTTTACTCTTTACATCACTCGGATCATCTAGGTATTATTCTCATCTCTAAAGTGCTCGAAGGAGACAACTACAGCACATGGAGTCGAGCTATGCGAATTAGATTGAGTGCTAAGAACAAGATTGGATTTGTCACAGGTTCAATCAAGCCACCTGCTTCAACAGATGATAGGTTCCCTTCATGACAATGATGCAATGACATGGTTTTGTCATGGCTATTGAACTCCATCCATCCTGACATAGCAAGTAGCATGATTTATGCCGAAACTGCAGCAGAAGTCTGGGCAGACCTACAAGAATTTATCAGATCAAACGAGAAATCGTGGAACATAGGTAGGGACAACAGTCTGTTTCAGTCTACTACACAAAGCTAAAGGCTTTTTGGGTTGAACTTTCATCCTATCATGAGGCGCTATCCTACAAATGTGGTGGGTTGGAGAAACTCAACAAAAGGGATGAGAAGGAGAAAGTTATGCAATTTCTCATGGGATTAAATGATAGTTATGCAGCTATCCGTGGACAAATCTTATTGATGCAACCTCTGCCTGATACACGTCGAGTTTATTCGCTTGTCCTTCAACAAGAAAAGCAAGTTGAAGTCTCTCTCAATCGTGGGAACATGAACCATCATGCCATGCTTGCATATCAGAACAACAAAACTACTCAAGCACATCAGGTTCAAAAGCAAAAGACACCATTGCACTGCTCTTATTGTGATCGAGATTATCATAGTATTGAGAAGTGTTACTACCTACACGGCTTTCCAGTAGGCCACAAGCTTCATGGGAAAAATGTGAAACCTCCTAATCAACGTTACTCAAATGCAAACAATGTGAGGGTGGAAACATACACTGCAGATGAAGGACCAAAACTCACAATTGAGGAATATAATCAATTGATGGCCATGATTAAAAAGAATGATGGTAACTCACAACACTTTGTAAATGTCACAGATATCATCACACCATCATCTAAAATTCCAGTTGTCCCACATTCGAATTTTTGTTGGATTATTGATAGTGGAGCCACAGATCATGTGACTTTTTCAGCTGAATTATTAGACCAGAAAAATTTGCCCAAGTCAACCATCATTAGTTTGCTAGATGGTAGTCAGACACATATTGAGTCAATTGGTTCATTGCATATTACACCTTATATCAAACTTGATAAAGTCCTCAAAGTTCCACAATTCCAAGTTAATTTACTATCAGTTAGTAAACTAACACAAGCATTAAAGTGTACGGTAACATTCTTTTCTGATTTTTGTGTTGTGTAGGATGCTGCTACGAGGAAGACGATTGGCCTGGGCAAGCAACATAATGGCCTTTAATACCTAGCACAAGGCCAAAATCCAGCCTTAGCAAACACCATCCGTAAACATTCCAATCTTTGGCACCAGCGTCTTAGGCACCCATCATCCTGTCCTCTTCAAATTCTTACAAAAATAAATCCTGTAATTTATTTTGATTCAAAGCATGCTTATGAAATTTGTCCTTTGGAAAAACAAACTCGCTTATCTTTTCCATCTAGTTTAATTTCTTCTAAAGTACCTTTCGATTTGATATATTGTGACATTTGGGGACCACATCGAATAAATTCTCATTTTAGGGCTCGTTATTTTTTGACAATTGTTGATGATTTTACTCGATATACTTCGATATACTTCGATACATCTCATGAGTTTTAAATCTGAAACACAAGGCATATTGCAATCGTTTATTTCTTGGGTGGAAATACAATTTAATTGTCGCATTAAAACTCTTCGAGCTAATAACGGTGTTGAATTCGTATCTATGAAACATTACTTAGATACTAAGGGAAATATTTTTCATCATTCATGTCCTTCAACTCCCTAACAAAATGGGGTGGTTGAGAGGAAACATCGACATCTTTTAAATGTGGGAAGGGCTCTTCGTTTTCAAACAAACTTGCCAATGAAATTTTGGGGAGAAAGTATTCCAACGGCTTGCTATTTAATCAATCGTTTACCTACACCTCTTCTTTCTCATAAAACACCATATCAACTTCTCCATAACAAGTTACCCACATAGAACCATCTTCGAACATTTGGGTGTCTTTACTATGCCACCAAACTCTTACCCACACATAAATTTGATCAAAGAGCTCGTCGTTGTGTTTTTCTTGGTTACCCTCATGGTCAGAAAGGTTATCGGGTTTATGACCTTACAACCCATAGATTATTTTCTTGTAGAGATGTTGTCTTTTATGAACACATTTTCCCGTTTCACACTCATCCACAAGAACAACAACATGATATGATTGTCCCCCCTTTGCCACACACCTCAGATCCACCAATCACAATAGATACAATCAGTCCACAAGTAGTTGACCACTCTTTATCTCCACCAGGCTCATCTTCATCGCTTGTACTTACTTCAAATGATCCTATACCTGACCATGTCTCCACTGTGCCACCATAATCTCCAGACGCTCGACATTTCGACCGTATCAAACAACCAAATGTCAATCTTTGAAATTTTCACCTCTATCACACAGCCTTAGTCGATCCCAGTCAGTATTCTTTCTCGTCAGGTACGCCATACACGTTACCCTTTAACTCGGTATATTTCTTAGGCACAACTGTTACCCAAATATCAGAATTTTATTTGTACCATTACTACACTTGTGGAACCTGTAACTTATGAACAGGAAGTCTTGGATCCAAAGCGGAAGGAAGCTATGGCTGTAGAATTACAAACTCTTGAACAAAATCACACTTGGACTGTCACACATCTCCCTTCCGGTCATCATCCAATCGGGTGCAAATGGGTGTACAAAATTAAACATAACTTCGATGGCACAGTTGAGCGATATAAAGCACGATTGGTGGCAAAAAGAGTCACTCAACACGAAGGAATTGATTATAAGGAGACATATACTCTTGTGGCCAAGTTAACTACTATTCGTTGCTTACTTGTTGTAGCAGCTGTCCGTAATTGGCCACTTTACCAAATGGATGTCCAAAATGCATTTCTTCATGGTGATTTGCTTGAAGAAGTATATATGCAGTTGCCTCCCGGTTTTCGTCGACAGGGGGAGACACCTATGGTATTTCGACTCAACAAGTCTCTCGTAGCTGGTTTCAGAAATTTTATACTGTTATTCAACAAGATGGCTTTCATCAATCTAGAGCAGACTATTCACTCTTCACAAAGATCTCTGGAAATTCTTTCACAGAAGTGCTCATCTATGTAGACGACATGATCATAACCGAGAATGATGAAATTGCAATTGTTGCTCTTAAAGAATTTCTCCACACCAAATTTCGTATCAAAGATATTACGATATTTCCTCGATGTTGAAGTTGCTCGTTCTACTGATGGTATTTCAATATCCTAACCAAAGTACACTCTTGATATCTTGGATGAAGCAGGCTTGCTTGGAGCCAAACCATTACCGACACCTATGGAAGAAAATATTAAACTCATGCCCACAATAGGGGATCTATTGAAGAATCCATCCAGCTACAGAAGAATGGTTGGACGACTAATTTATCTTACTATTGCAAGGTCATAGATAAGTTATTCGGTCCACATCCTAAGTCAGTTTATGCAAGAACCAAGAAAACCTCATTTAGATGGTGTCTATCATCTTTTGCGATATCTTAAAGGTGCACCTGGGCAAGGATTTTATTTTCCAGCCAAAGGAAATTTGCTATTGACAGGATTTTATGATGCAGATTGGGCTCGATGTTCGATTACAAGACGATTTGTGACTGGTTATTACATTTTTCTTGGAGAAGCTCTCATTTCATGGAGAACCAACAAACAAACGACGGTGTCAAGGTCCTTAGCAGAATCGAAATATCGAGTCATGGCTTCCATTACGTGTGAGCTTAATTGGCTCAAGTACTTGCTAGATGACTTACGAGTAGAGCATTCACAACCGGCCAAGCTATTCTATGATAGCCAAGCAGTGCTCCACATTGCTACCAATCCAATTTACCATGAACGCACCAAACATATAGAGATCAATTGTCATGTTGTTCGAGAACAAATTCAGTCAGGTGCAATATTAACTGCTCATGTTCCATCAGCCTATCAATTTACTGATTTGTTTAATAAACCACTTAGTTCATCAATATTTCATTCCCTTCTCATCAAGTTTGGCGTCCTTGATGTACACGCTCCAACTTGAGAGGGAGTATTATGGGAAAATAATGAAGATTGGTAGAACTTTAGGAATGTGATTTTCTAATTATAGGACTATATATATGTAATTATTTTTTGATTGATTGTAATTGATCATTTCCTAGAATAAATTGCTGATGTACCGTATAAATATTCACTTTCTTTTTGTAATATTTCTCAATTCAATTCATACAAAATTTCCCAGTAATCAATTCTTTTATGGTTTTTCTTTTATACATATATTTATTCAAATCGTTCAAACCTAAAATATTGTGATATTAAATAACCAGAGCCACATGGAACAATGAATATGTGAGATTATATAGTTAAAAGGGTGGTGCTAACTGCTAATGGCATTTTGTTTAGTTGGGGATTATCAAGTATATATTTATATAAACTTGATAACATGATTTTGCGTTTTGCCAGAGACAGTCACACATAATGATTTGAGAAGGTGACTTCAAAAGCTGAAGCTTGAGGAATCCAACCACATGATGACACGTATAGTTTCAAGTATGCTTGAGGTCAAACCAGGCCCCACACACGTGCGCCATATCCACACTATTTGATTTTCTAAGAATATATATCGAGATTTTATTCTTCTTACAACATTACTACATACAAATTAGCTTATGTATGGATACATAGGTCTCTGCGTTGTTGATTATTGTACAAATCTCAACAACTCTAAGAAGAAAATTAATGCATGCCTTTATATTATAAATATAATTAGAACAAATGAATAATCTGTTTAATATATACTTTAATATATATCTCATTTGATTTTTGTTGTTGTTGCAATGTTTTCCTTTATTTACAAATTCAATTAAAAAAGCTCACCCCCAACCCATTTTAACAGACAAGAGAAGAAGATTGGAAGCCCCATTAAACTTGGAAGTTGAAGTTGAGAAGGTGGTGGCATGTGGTGGTCAAAAAGCAATACCTTTTGAAGAGATATCCAGATTCATTGATCATGGAGAAAGAAGAAATAATTGAGCATTCCATGAAAATGACCAGACATTTCTTTTCCTGTGAATTACTTAAAGAAGATATTAATGGTCCCAACAGCAACTGATTATCCTCTAAGCATACCCTACCAGCTCTGCCCAGTTCTTCACCTCCATAATCCATCTTCTTTGGTCAAACCTACCCAACTCCAATACTCTATTATATATTTCTTTACATCATTTTTCATCAAAATTTTCCTTTTTATTTCATCACCATTAAAGCTCTGTGTATAGATATATTGCCAACCAATATACTAAAAAGTTTTTTTTTTTTTTTTTTAATTGAATACCTAGCAACTAATAAAAGATTTACTCCCTACAAGCTCTATGTATTTGAAAAAACACTAAATTTCTCAACTATTATTTGTATTAATTATTAACAAAAAACAATTAATATTCAAAACTCCCCTTAATCTATCTTTTATTCAACACATTAATTAAATTTGGAACTATAGATTATAGATGGACAGTACAACAAAAAAAATACCAATGATAAACTATAGAGTAGGTTATAGTCGGAAATACGCAAATCTGTAAAGGATATATATATATGTTTTGGTTTGAAATCCAATCATATAAATAGCTGTTCACTTCAGCTCTTTATCATCTCACTTTTTCGATGAGTTTGGTCTGGCTAGCTAGAAAATGGAATATTGCTTTTGAGTTTCGGGAGAGGACTTTTTTAAGAGAGGTGAGTAGTCAGTGAGTAGTGAGTGGGCATGATCAGTAGAGTGAGTATATATTGATTGCCTAAATTTGCCTTTTTTGTGACTTTTCTCTCCATGTTGTGTGAGTTGTGACCATTTCACTTTTCAGAAATATCAAACTCACTTTAGCTTGGAAGATATCTAGTCATTATAATTAACCACACCATACTTTATATTATGGCCACATTTTCCTTTTACCATCCCCACCCTTCCCTTTCTTTATTGATTCACTTCTATCTTGGATCCTCCTCAGATAATATCTCATCATTTTAATCTTTTATAGGAATACATTCTCTTTAATTCTCTCTCACACATAATATCTCAATTTATTTATTGAAAACTGACGCTATTGTGGCCGGGTCGAGGGACTACCGAAACTTGAAGTGATTAAGCTCTACACGTAAATAATGTAACTCCCATTCCTAAAGAGGGATCTCCCTTACTTTAAGCTTTATTAATAGGCAAAAAAAATGATATTATATGTACAACATCAAGATTTTGCGATGGATTTTCATTTTGAAGTTTTCAACCATTTAGACAAAGGACACTTTGGTATATGAATACATTTTAATTTTTTCACTCAAAACTTTTTTCTGATATATATGAAATTTGTTTAAAAGTTCTTTTAAAATATTTTATTATCTTTTAAAACAATTTATATATATA
Source organism: Dipteronia dyeriana (assembly GCA_032871835.1). Classification (NCBI taxonomy): domain Eukaryota; kingdom Viridiplantae; phylum Streptophyta; class Magnoliopsida; order Sapindales; family Sapindaceae; genus Dipteronia; species Dipteronia dyeriana. The sequence goes on along the minus strand of CM065296.1, from coordinate 102,543,227 downwards.
TATATAAAAAAATTTATCATGAAAAATAGAGCATGATTGGTTTATGATTCATAAAAAAATTTAGAAAATATAATGAACCTGAATTTTGACAAATTGGTATGTATATATTGAAATTATTCCTTTTAATAAGAAGTAGGAAATTATAAGAATGGTATGAAATTACAGAGACCTTGGGTCACACAAAAAAGTAACTGAAACTTGAGTTTCTCCGATCCCTCTGTCACGGGTGACATTAATTGAGACCAATAATTATTAATGTTCCATTCACATAGTCGAGCCAAATGACTAAATGCTCAAATTCACAAACTGCTATTCACATTTTCATTTGTCCTTTAAGACATGTACAAACAGACCATGCACATCAAATTAGGCAACTGTCCTATTGAGTTGATAATTATGTGATGACGACCAAATTAATAAGCCATTTCAAATGCATGCCATAAAATTAAACTCTCTCTTGGAGTATGTGTGTGATCATCACAGCCACAGCCGACATGTACACAGTATTGCCTAGTAATTTCACTTTGCACACCTGTACGTTCATCAGTTCATCATATATATTTTCATTTTCACCAGTAATATTCGGTGCCGAAATTGATACAAGATTAGCCATTTCAATAAACTGATAAAGTGAACACAAAGCCAGACATTCATATCTATGGCACTTTTTCAGATTGGTACTAGTGTTTTGTCACTTAACTGTGTATTTATATGTATTTTTAAGCAATTTTTATAAAAATAAAGGGTGGAAATTTGTTTTAAAAACACATGTTAACTATTTTGTTGATTCTTGGATTATGTCTTACTATCGTTTTTTTTTTAATCTTTTAGATGACTTGTACTCTAATTTTTTCGACAAAAAAAATCCCCTTAGGTTTTGTCCCAAGGGTTAGCAAAAAAAAAAAAAGGCTTTAATTAGCTAAGGATGTGTTTGTAAACGAAAAGTAATAATTAAATTCTATTGGAAAGATAATGAGAAAAGAGAACTATAATTGGAATGGGGTAATTGAGTTCTCTCCAACAAAAACTTAATTTTTTATGTGTGTAGAGCCCATTAAATTTGATATCACAGATTATGAATTAAGTTACTTGAATTTTCGATAAGAGTAATGTAGGTTTCTGATTTTTTTCTCAAATTCTTTTCCAAATGGTGTTGACATGTGAGTTGTTAACATCACATCAATCACTATATGATCTCATGATTTAAAAAATATAGACACGTCACGTGTCAACCGCTATTTGAGAAAAATATTGAAAAAATAAATTGGGAAGTCTAATATTAGTCTATTCGATAAATGCAACCTAAAAGTGTTTTTTTATAGTATTGCATACCCAAAAATTAAATTCTGATTGTCCAAGTCATGATTGTTTGGTTTCAATGGTGTAAGTGAGGACAGGAAAGGTAATTTACCAACTCAATCTTGCCTTAATATAGCATTATTTTGGTTCTTAAAGATCATTCACATATCATTCAATTTTCTTTCTAAAATGAATCATATTAATAAAACTATATATGGGTTATAATATAAGTAAGAAAAAATAAGTAAATCCCAAAACAAAAATGAAGGGAGTTTGCATTAATTTCTTAAAGAGATTAATCAACACACAAGTTACAAATCTAGGTCTCTATAGGGGTGGCCATCATGATCGCCATCACACCTTCTCTGAAAACCATCATCAACAATAATAGCTCTTACAAGAATAATAAAAAGATAAAATTAAAGGGAGAAAAAAAGAAGTTACAAATGGCAATCTTTACACACTTACATATATGTATTTTATATATATATATATATATGTTAAAATGGGAATAAAAGAGAATTGTTTTTTGAAATTTCTCAAGCCTTGTGTGGTTTGCATTGATAGCACTTAGTGAATAAGCCAAATGTATCAATTTGTTGTATGAAATTGAGCATGCTTGCCCATCCTCCAAATCCAAATCCCACTATCAGAACCCATACCACTACAAACATGTTCATGGAGTACAACCCTGCCCAACCTCCAAGAAACTTTGGTGGTCTCTCTACTGCATTCTGTATGTAGAGAAAAAAAAGAATGAAAATTAGTTATTAAATCATTTGTATCCAAAAAAAATCTCAGATGCAGAATCTCGGACGTAATTTACGTTCATAACTGATACCAAAGCTTTTTGGTGCCCACGAGAAAATCACTTCTTTAAAAAATAAAAAAGTAAAGAGAGTTGTTAAATATAATTGAAAACGCTTTTTGAAAAAGCACATAAAATATAGTTGGTTTATTGGTTACCAAAAAATTAAGAAAAGAAAAAAGTTACTTTTGACCAAAAGGAAATCAAGAAGAAGAGAAAATTAATTAAATGATGATAAAGGTGTATAACCAACCTCTCGAGCCGCCGCAGGAGCGAAAACAACCATATGAGCTAACGCAGGAATGATGTAAACAGTGAAGCTGACAAGAAGCGATCCAACGGTAGAGTTGATAGGGCCAAAGAAAGGGAAGATAATTGCTAGAAACCATATTGGTATAACAACTGGAAGCCTAGTCAGTGCCCTCTTGAAGATGCTCTTGGTTTTATGTACACCAACGAATTTCTCCCAAACAAAGTATAGTGGAGTGCATGCAAATCCAAACGTTATAAACTGCAAAACATACGTACATATTCTTAATTCAATCACAAAATTAAGATTACTACTTATTAGATCCTCAAGTTTAAGTTGATAGAAAAATGCTTCTAATGGAGATACAGATTACAAAAGAAATACAGAAACAATTAAATACACGTAAGGGGACTCGAATATAGAACTTTTAGATCAAACCTAACTCTGATAATATGTTACTAACATCAGAACTAAAAGCTTAAGTTGAGGAGATGACCTAATAATAGTTTATAAGAACTCCAATGCTTATAAGGACAATAATTATCTCCCCCCTTACATTTGTCTAATTGTTGTTTAAACCCCCTCACATTTCAGGAAACGTTAATTCACCTGATGAATGAGCATGAGGATGACAGCAGAATCTCTGAATCTAGTCCTTGGGAGCAATGATAAAGCATTGGAATGAGTGAGAAGCATGTCTCCAAAAGCCCAGTACACAGCAGAAGCTGATGGTAATGTTAGTGTCAACACATACAGTGTTGCCAGTAAATATATCGCCTTGAATTTCTGTGGCTTCCACATTGCATGCATGATCTCCCTGTATTTATATAATCGATTGATTTCATATATATTTACTCAAAGCTAGCTAATTGATCGATATATAATTAACATGGGGGATTGAATAATGAATCCTCACACTGTGACAGCATGTCCACCAAAGGTGTAGAGAATGTTAGTAGCTCCAGTAAAGTAGAGAACCATTTTGCTTGGTCCTGAGTGCTTCACTCCTTCAACCTTCAAACAGTATATAGTACACATAAATTAAAGAGAGAGTATATAAACTATATATTATATGTTAAATGAATTGATTAATATAGATTAATTACCTGTCCGTGAATTATGGAAGCAATTGTTAGATACCAAGCAGTGTAAGTAGTCATGAGAAGGCCAATAAAAGACCAAACTCTATAATTATGAAAGGAAGGGACGAACACAGTTGTTGCACAACAGGCTCCAAAGATGTAGGTCCATGTTCTCTTGTCCAGATTGTCGTTTATGTAGTATATGTTGCTGCACCAATTAATATTAATCAATATATACTAACACACACACAAAAAAAGTATCATCTGTTTTATAATAATCAATAGAACCAACTTAAATAATACCTAGCACATGCAATTAACTGAATCACAGATCCAAATAGCAGAAAAGTGCAGTTGAAAAAAAGGCCTATATTCCTCCAGTGTTTGCCCAATAGCCCATCCAGAACTTCAAACCACTGCAACAATTAAAAGTTTATCATCAAAAGCACTGTTTAGTGTTTACTATTAGTAACCCTATTTCACTTTCTGTGCAATTTTACACAGATTATGTTTTGTTATTTAAAACATATGATTGAATTAATGAAGTACTAATTATTAAAGAAAAGACATTATAATAAATTTATAATTACCTGAATGACATGATTCCTGAAATCAACTTTTTCCCTCTCCTTTCTAGTTCTGTACTCGACATAAAGTATACTTATAAGGTAAGCAGTCCAGCTTCCCATCAACCCATAAAACAGCTGAAATAGAATCCCAGATAACATCCCCAGTTGTGAAAATGAATATGGCAGTGTCAGTAGCACTTGTGCAACCTGCCAAAACAAATTAAATCAAAAGGCATTAATAAATAATAATTATTTTCAAAGGGTGCTTGTATATGCTGATTAACAAGTATAATATTAATCAAGTACCTGATTAGAAGCACAGCTAAACCATGCATCATAGACAGAGCCACCATTCCAGAAAAAGTTGGACAGCTTGCCTTTAGCAGACTTGGGATCTCCTTCTTCTCTTTCCATTTCAACATAGTTACCAGCTACGACAGTTTCAACCTTCTCAGAAGCCATTGTTATGGTGACTGAAATTGAGCAAGGAATAGCAATGTTGGAGCAACTTTTTAGAGTGTTTAAATAGATAAACAAAACTGCTTTCGTTTCCTTGTGCTTGGTATGTTCCTTTTATTAACATATGAGCAATAATTGAGTCACCCTTCTATGGACCCTACCCTTAGGAATGTGATAGCAGACTAATACATCACAAAGATAGATTTATGATTTTTATCAAATCCTCTTCTTCTTTTTTCGTGGTGGGTCTGTCTGCTTGTAGTTTTAATTGGTTGGTGATACATCTGTGTCACCGCTAGGTGATGATCATCACCTTTCGATTGTTCTTGGGTTCTGTGGGCTTGACAGGAAGATCATGGACCCGTTCTCTCATGCATCGCACGAGCGGGCTGGCCCACCACACCATCATCGCCTCTTTCCATTTCACAAAAGTTCCTAATCTATATACATCGGTCACACACGAATAAATGTTAGGAATATATAGAATTTTTTTGAATAAATAATTAATTTTAAATATATATAAATGCATCTAGCTGATTTTTTTCTCTCAATTTATTTGTCTGTGGAACTCCTCTAAAAGATGTTTTTAGTCTCGTCATTAGTTATTGTTGTTTTAATATACAGATAATTAGAAAAAAATGGACTTGTTTCGGTTTAAGTTTTAACACTATATATATATATATATATATATAGTCTTATTATTATCTATAAAATCATAATAAGTATAAGAGATCTTTTCTGATATAGAGAGCTGACTTCTTTCAATTATGAAAATAGATATTCTAACCACGATATAATATTTAATCTCGATAGATTTCGGTAGTTATCACCTATGTTACGTAAGATTTTTTAAAAATATATATATAAAGATTAGGGGCGTGAGAATATGAGTGTTCAAGAGTTTGTGGGGGAGGGTAAGATACTAAGATGGAGAGCATGATTACACACAAGTGGTGGATGGTGCTAAACATGATTAGCACCACACGTGTGCCAACTGGCTTTTACAAAACATCTTTATACCTTTATTTCTCTTTTTTCTATCACTAATTAAAGAATCCAACACACAACTGATTACCCATTTTCTTGCTTAGCCTTTGACATCTCCAATCATCATCTTGGATGCTTCCTGGACTCATCCAATAAGGTGGCCAGTTAATTTTTTTCTTTTCATTTTCTGGTAAGTAAAAGCGTCTTTCTTTTATCCATATGACCTTATCCAATAATTAAACCGTTTGAGAACACATTGATGAAAAGTAATCTAAGCCGTTGCAGTAATTGATTTCATTAAATCTTGCAAATTTTAAGAGTGAAACCAATACAAAGAAGAGTTTGACCCAAATATATGTCATCCTTATTTTTCCTTTAAAAAAAGAGCTAATATATTGTGAAGTGAGTTTCAATATAATTGTGTGCTAACTGCTAACAATATGTTTGAATTCGTAAACATTGACATCACTCTTAGAGATAACAATTTGTGCTCTTATATTGTGTTTGTGTCAACTGACAACTACAACATTTTTAGTTAATCATATCAAATTTCAAAACTCTAATCCTTTAAATAATTTATTTAATAATTTTATCTTGTTCATAGATCGTGTCAAATTCGTCATCATTAGTCATGTTTGCATGAACACAAACCCGACCCAATTTATTAGATCAAAGCCTCTTTCATAATCTATTAAAATTATTTCATATTTATATTGTGTTATCTGTGCCTCCCTAATTATTATATAAACAAAATGGATCATTAAGCCTCGAAATCTCCAAATAAACAAAACATTTATACCGGAATTGAAATCGGTATGGGGTTTTGTCACTCTTTTGAACCGGTGTTTCATGAGTGTAGTCAATTTAATAACTTAAGTTTTAATGACATAAAAGTAGGTGAACTTCTAAAATACTCTTACTTTACATATATATTTTAGGGTTAATAGCACCGATGCCCACTATACTTATAATGCAGTTGTATAGTGTCCCCTAAATATTTTTTCTTGGCACTTAACCCCCTGAACTTCCATAAATTTATAAAAGCTGACATAAGTGAAACGGACGTGACTGACAAATTACACTTACATACCCTGAATATATGAATAATTATATTAAAGTATGAAAAATATAATAATATCATGTAAATATCATTTGACCTATTTGACTAATATAAACAAATGGGTTAATAGCTAATGGTATTTAATAATGTAAAAAAAAAAATAATTAATATTACTAATAATTAAAATAATATATGAAAATAATTAATGTTAGAAATTAAAAATTAAATTTAATTAAATAAATAAATTTACAATTTAAAATAAAATAATATACATATATTAAATGGATTAAATCATTAAATTTAATTAAATTTAAATGTAATTAAATTAATAAATTTTATCATCACCATATTCCTCTCTTTCTCTCATCTCTTCATCATCTGATATCTATCTCTCTCATCTCTCCCTCTCTCTCTATCTGATCTCTCTAATCTCTCTCTCTCTCTCGTCTTCATATCGCTGTCGGCGAGAAGCGTCGATCTCTTCCGTTGAAAGGAGATCGGCTCTCTTATTTCTCTCACGCTTCTCTCTCTCTCCTAAGTATCTCTCTTCTCTCTCCCGATTCCAGCAAATATGGTTGGTTGTCGCTGATGATTCGAGCGCCGATATCCTCTATTGAGAAGTGATCGATGCTAGTGGTGGTTGTTACTGGCGAGGGTGGTTGTTGATGGTGGTGGTTGAATTTAGGGATTTGTTTTTTGGCCATTAAGGGTGTGGATGGTTTGTGTTGATTTTCTAGAGATTGATTGTGGTTTCAGTGAGGACACGAGGTGGGTTTGGTGGGGTTCAGGTTTATGGTGGTTGGTTTGTTTGGATTTGGGGAAAAACACTTTTTTTTCCTTGGATTTGGGGTTCATGTTTGTGGTGGTTGGTGTTAATTCTGTGATGTAGAGTGGTGGTAGAGCTAATGAGTGATGAATTTTTTATGGTTTAAGGTGGTTTGTGTGTGGATTTGGTGGTGGTTTGGTGTGGATTTTGTTGTTGTAAGAAGAGAATAAATCTGGGTTTGGGTTGAGAAATCTAGATTTGGAAGAGAAGAAATCTGGTTGAGAAATCTGGGTTTGGAAGAGAAGAAATCTAGCTGAGTTATGGTGTGATCGGCACTGGTGATAATGGTGGAAGTTCTGGGTTCGATGGTGTTGATGATGATGAATGGTTGAATTTTTGTTAATGATGATTTGGCGGTGATACAACACTGTTGTTGATGATGATGATGAATGGAAGTTCTGGGTTCGGTGGGTTCTGGGTTCAATTTTTGTTGATGATGATGAATGGTTGAATGAATGTTCAATTTTTGTTGATGAATGTTCAATTTTTTCCAGATAATTAATTTTTTATTTTCTTATAATTAGTTTTTTATTTAATAATTAATTTTTATAATATAATTTTTTAAATTTATTAATAATAGTATTAATATTATTTTTTTTGACATTAGTCAAACAGGTCAAATGGTGTTTATGTGATATTTTTATATATTTTCAATTTTAATGCAATTATTCATATAACCAGGGTGTGTAAATGTAATTTTTTCTTAACGTCCGGTTCCCTCCTGTTAGCTTTTGCCAATAAATGAAAGTTTAGGAGGTTTCATGCCAAGAAAAAAAATTCAGGGGTACTATACAACTACGCTATAAGTTTAGGGGGCATCGATGCTATTAACCCTATATTTTATTTACTTTTCAGTTTTTTATTTTTTTATTTTCTTCGTTGACTTCCATTAGAGATCTATTCCACCTCCATAGAGGTCAAAATCGACCTCCATCGAAGGTTGATTAAGAGTTTATTCGGTTGGTCTTTTGAAAAATCCTTATTGCTAAAACAGTTATTTGTAGTAAATCTATAAAAAATAGAGTTTTTGAAAATATGTATATATGTATATATATACATAAATTTTCAAGTCAGTGCATACTAATATAAATTCATCAGTGCGTTGGATATGGACCATTATATTTAAATACTTTGATTCAAAGTGTATGCACTTGTCAAAGTTTCTCCATAATCAATGATCCACATGCAACGCACTGAAGTAAGTTATGTCAGTACGCACTGATAGGAAAACTACTATATATACATATATAATTGTTTAGTTGGTAGACTTTTTTTTTTTAAATATCTATTTAGAGAAGTACCTCCCCATGAGCTTTTACTTAGTAGAGGTTTAAACGCTACTCGCGTATACTCAATTTAAATAGACAATCTTAAAATCTCAAACAAATAACTCTAAAAAATTCAAATAGACGTTCATGAACCTTTTGAGGTAGTATAAATCTCAACCAAACGAACATTAAGAAAATGAAAAAAAAAAATCAGATAATTTTTTAGACTTTTCAGATAATTTTCAAGATTTTTCAAGTTTTTTCGAGATGTTTCATGTATTTCAAAGGCTTTATGTGGAAAAAAAAATGAAATTTTCGAGACTTTTGGTAATTTCTGAGACTTTATGGGTAAAAAAAAATTCCGAGACTTTGGATTTGGTCATTTCAAAATTTTCATTATTACTTAGAAAGCCTCAAAAATGATTAAAAGTCTTGAAAATTGCCAAAAGTTTTGGAACATTTTATTTTTATCCTTAAAGTCTCGAAAATTACTAAAAATCCTAAAAATTATCAAAAAGTCTCGGAAACTACCTGAAAAATCTTAAAAATACATGAAAAATCTTGAAAATTACCTTAAAAGTCTCGAAAATACATGAAAAGTCTCAAAAATACTTGAAAAGTCTCAAAAATTACCTGAAAAGTCTAAAAAATTACTTAAAATGTCTCGAAAATATATAAAGAGTCTTGAAAATTACCTGGAAAAAAAATCAATCTTTTTTCATCTTCTTCTTAATAGACCTCCAATGGAGATCGATTTCGACCTTCATTAAAGGTCGATTTTAACCTCTGTTGGATATCGAAATTAGCCTCCAATGTAGGTTGAAATGGAGGTCGAAATCGGCCTTTAGTCCATTGGAGGCCGATTTCGACTTCCAATAGAAGTTGAACTGACCTTCAATGGAGGTCTTTCATCTCCATTGATGGAGGATTTTGAAAAGAAAAACAAAAACAAAAACAATAAATAAAGTTACCGTGAAGAGTATTTTCGGAAGGAACCCATTTTAGATGTCATTTAAATTTAATTTATTAAAGGAGTGATAGTCTTAAAATACCACTTTAAAAATGTGCTATATAATTTTCCAACCTTTACTATAAGTTAAATATTTTTTATCTTTTAACAAAAAAAAAACTAATTTTTAAATAATTTGTGTACAAAAAAAAAAGAACATATATATATATATATATCATAGAACTTCAACTCGTGGGTTTTACCGTGGATGATAAAACAACTATCACCTCATGATTTATTACAGTTCAAAAGAAAAAAGCATTCAAGTTTATTAGGTCATTAGAGCAGTAAACTATGTTTTGGAGTTCACTTTATTCTTAAAAAATGTTTTTCATTGAAAAAAGAAGTTGGGCAACAGGCAATTAGACAGCTCTTCAAATGATGGTTGCCTTGAACAAAACAAGGTTTCTCATATGAGAAGCCAGTCAACATGTGTTCTTTTTAACCATTAACCATTTCTTTATTCCCAAATGACTTTATAAGTTTTATATAAGAGTAATTCATGTCTAAATTCGGTATCCAAATGATGTGGTAACAATCTAGTATATATATATAATTCATGCAAATCTAATCCAATTTAAATAAATGGACTGAATTGTTGCCACATTATTTAGACATCAAATTTAAACAAAGTAACATTACTTTTTATATAATCAACAATAATGGCATATGAAGAGATAAGTTTGAGATGATTCGTTGTTGATTTAAACTTGAATTTGGAAGGAGATAATGTTGATATTTGCAATTACAAAGTGGGGCTATTATCAAAAACCGATGATTTGATACCTCTAATGTTTTCATTTTCTGGGCTCAATTACCATTCAAACAAATTGGAATCTATCTGTCATATATATTGCATTGCTAACCCTCTCACTATTGACTTACTATTTGAGGATGGGAAATGCAATAAACTGAAATTTGATCCACAAGACTCATCTCTTCTATAATTTCAACAAATAACGTGATTATAAACCAATGACTAATGAGGTTTTTACTGGGTACCAAAATGAGGTTTTCCCTAATAATTAATAGTCCAATCCGATTTCATATGGCTCACCAATCTTGGCCTAAAACTTAGCTATATTTTTTCAATTTTACCAATGAACCATATTTGTCTCTTGATATACATAAAAAAAAAAAAGAAAAAAAAAAGAAGATAATTCATTAAATCGGGCGGTTAGGAATAATCGGTAAATAATAATTGATATGGTGATTCTAACCTGTCAAATAGGTAGGGGCATCCTAAGCCATAGTCCATACTCCATAGAACGTTTTCATGTAAAAGTCTAAGAAAAATAGACACCTCTTCCTTTTTAAAAAAGAAAAAAAGAAAAAAAGAAAAAAAGAAAAAGGAAGAGAAAAGAAATGTGATGGGTGATGGGCCAAGGACAGGTTAAAGAGTATTGAATTTCATTACTTTGAGTCCAAGTTTCAATATGATCGTTTGTTTGGAGATGGAGAAATGACAGGCTTCTTATGATTAAGATGGATGTGTATTGAGCAATGTTTGAAATATATCATATTTCCCTTATATTATTATTTACTTATTTTAGGAATATTCGAAATGCTTCTTTAAAATATCAACATTCAATGAACATACGTTTATTCTTTTTAAATATTGTCATGGGGTTTTTTGTGAAATATTTAGGAATTTCCCATAATATTTTATATTTATATCAATATAAAGTGACAAATCAATGGTATTCCGTAATATTTTAGGGGAATTTATCAAACTAACCACAACAAACTATGTAAAAGTCTTTTTCACCTACCTACATTTTTTTTTTCTAATCACATTAGGTGTTTGGTTTAGCTAAATAAGGTCCCGTGCTACTTATGTTTTTCAATCCATTTTCGTTTTTATTTTTCAAAAATGATTTCGAAAACGCGTTCGTTAAACGTTTTTCATTTTATTTTCGAAAAAAAACTAGCATTAAAAGTGAAAAATTAAAAAAACACAAAATATTTGTTTTTTGTTTTTTGTTTCTGTTTTTGTTTTTCAGTTTTTTAATATAAAAAAATCATTTTTTTATATAAAAAAATCATTTTTTTAAACTATTAATTATACTGTTTTGCGTTTGATATGGTTAGGACAAGACGAGACATGATTTTTAAATGACCATAGTGCCCCTATTATATATATAATATATTTTATGTATATTATAATATATAATTATTATATAATTTAAGAGCTTAGTTTTGATTAATTCATTTTTTGATATTTTTTTGAATTAATTTTTGGTGTGTTACTTTTGTTTAATTTAAAAATTACAATACAAAAATTATATTGGTTAATTATTTAATCAATTTGTTTATAGTTGTAATAATATTAAACAAAATGTCAAAATTGATATTTCAATTTTTGATAGTTTTCGGTTAACCTATCAGACAAGTTTTTTCCGCTTTTATTTTCAAAATACAGTTTTCAGTATATGCTACCAGACGCGTTTTCAGAATTCGAAACTGAAATAAAAAATATTATTTTTATTTTCATTTTTATTTTCAAAAAATAACAACTGAAAAATGCTTACATGACAGGCACTAAAAGATGTTGAACCTCCCTCTTTTAATTTTTTTTTTTAAAAAAATCGTAAATAAACCGTATCGGACTGTTGAGATGCAATTTTTTTTAAAATTTCGTAATAAACATGAGTTCAAAATTATTTTCTTTTTTAAAGAATGAATCTCCACCACTCATGATTTTTTCCTTTTTTAGATAGGGGAGATCGAAAGCTTTTAAACCTGCTTTTTAATGATTTTTTAAGTAGGGGTATTTTGGTCTTTACGATGTAAAGGTCAAACTTAATACGAAGGGAGGTCGGTATGAATATTTCATTAAATCGTTTGCAAGTGTAAAAAAACAAATATCGGCTAAGTTGAGTGTAATGAGTTCTTTATTTAAAGTTGAAAACACGAACCCAATTGGGCTTATTTGGGATCAAATCCGGTCTGGCCCAATCCTCTAGTACCTCAATTGTATAAGTTGGGCTTAACAATTAGAGTACCACTGTTATATCTGGTCTGAGACCCTGACTTCTGAGCCCTCCTATGAACCAAAATCCGATCACACTTCAAAAGAGGTTCGCTATTCTACGACTAAATTTAGGGGTGAGCGCGGTTCGGTTCGGTTCGGTTTTAACTAAAACCGAACTGAATCGAAAATATTTCGATTTACCCAAAAGTGAACCGGTTTAAACCGAATAAGAAATGGTAACCGAACTGAACTGAACTGATTTGAATCGGTTCGGTTCGATTCGGTTCATTTCGGTTTTGGGCCTAATGGGCTTTTTTTAATTGATAGGCTAAATGAGTTTTTTTAATAATTTTTTACCTTTAATGGATTGTTATTAGTTGTTACCTTGTTGGATTCTAATTTTGGATACAAGTTTGATAAATTTTACTAGCCCAAACCCAAATCAAACAAAACTAATAATATTTAAGTTATACTTCATTAAAAAAATCACAAATTAAATAAACATGAAATTACATACTACAAACATATCTCCATACAAGACATACATCACTTCACAAGTGACATACCAATTAAAATGTCCAATATAAAAAGTAAAAACTTTAAATCATAAATACAAACTCCAAATAAATACTACAGTTCAAATACAAACTCCAAATAAATACTACAGTCCAAATACAAACTCTAAAGAAATACTACAATCCAAATCCAAACTTAAGATCAAAATTATAAAATAAATCCAAATCCAAACTTAAAATCAAAATTATAAAATAAACAAGACTGTTAGGCTTTCCTGTATGACTGCATTCATAAATAAAATAATAATTAGTAATGTCAGTTAAATAAGTAAGTTGCATCCATGCTATCAAACAATTATATGCATATACAAACAATTAAAGGCCTACCTTCATAGCTTCATTAATCATCCTTCCTTATTTTTATCACACTATACTCAAACATTTCAAGCTACCACACATCAACAAGTTATCCACAACCCAATTTATACTATAATCCATATCCACAACCCACAACACATTTATATCAACAACTCAACAAGTTATCCACAAGGACCACAACCAATTTATATTTTATACCATATCCACAACCTACATCACATATTACATATATATCAAATAGAATTCACTTTTAACAATTACCCATATCAAAGTATAATGTAATTAAACATATAACAAATAAAATCCACTTTTACCGATTATCCATATCAAAGTATATCTCAATCTCTCACTGTGAAAACAGAAAATCTGCCCAAAACAAATAAATATTCCAATATACTCAAACATTTCAAGCTACCACACATCACTACCACACATCAACAAGTTATCCACAACCCAATTTATACCATAATCCATATCCACAACCCACAACACATTTATATCAACAACTCAACAAGTTATTCACAAGGACCACAACCAATTTATATTTTATACCATATCCACAACCTACATCACATATTACATATATATCAAAAACTCAACAAGTTTTCCAGAATCCACAGCACATATACATCCCACAACACATATATTTTTGTTTTCAAAAAAATAATAAATAACAGTATAACCAATTAACCAGCAACAACCAACACATCAGAGAAATGTAATATCCAGATCGACAAGTCCAAAACACAAAATTATTCGACTGAAGCCAGAATAAATAAATGAAGAATAGCTGGAGAAGAAAACAACTAACCAAATAAGCAATGAGCGGCAATGAGCTTAAAGAATGCAAACCTGAAACCAGCAATAGAAGAAAAAGATTCAATTTTTAATATTTTAAACCGGAGAGTATACACATCAGTTTCAACACTGATAATACATTAATAATACATTGAGTTATTTGCATAAGATTGTATTGCTAGTTTATGAAGTTAGTGAATAACTCTTTTCCTCCATTGTTGGCAATGAATAACTCTTATATAGCAGGAGTGTGCGGCAATGAGGTTAAAGAATGCAAACCACTAACCAGCAATAGAAGAAAAATATTCAATTTTTAATATTTTAAAATGGAGAGTATACACATTAGTTTCAACACTGATAATACATTAATAATATATTAAGATTGAGTTATTTGCATAAGTCAGTACAGAGTACCAAGTGTATTATTATACTGGCATAGAATTAATAAATGAAGAATACTGACATCGAATGTGTAAAAAAAATAAGACAAAAACAAAAGTTACAAAATTACCAGATCGGAGACGAGCAGAAAGTCAGTCAGTGAAGATGACCAGATCGGAGACGAACGGCTCTCCGACGTAGATGAGAAGCTGAGATGACAGGCGAAGAGTGGAGACGAGCAGCGGTCGACTAAAAGAGAGGTGAGCAGCTGTTGTTGGTGAGCAGCGGTCGACTAAAAGAGAGGTGAGCAGCCGTTGTTGGTGAGCAGCGGTCGACTGAAAGAGAGGTGAGAGGTGAGCAGCGGTCGACTGAAAGAGAGGTGAGCAGCGCCGCGGTGAGAGGTCAGAGGTGAGCAGCGGTCGGAAGAGATGTCAGATGAAGAATGAAAGTCTGAAAGAGTGAAAGAAATGAAATTGGTTAGGGTTAGGGATTTAGGTTTTTTTTTTTAACTTATATATATACGGTTCAGCGGTTCAAACCGGTTTTTGATGAACCAAACCGGTTTGAACCGAAATTTTTTCGGTTTTTTATTTTTTAAACCGGTTTGAACCGAATTAATTCGATGAACCAAACCGAACACCCATTTTTTGGTTCGGTTCGAATCGATTCGGTTCGGTTTCGAACCTAGTGCCCACCCCTAACTAAATTATAACATTAAAGTTCGTGGACAATTTTTTGGGTTTTAGCCTCCTCTGGAGAAGCCATGTAAAATTAAAAGGTCATGCACACTCCACACCATTGATAGAATGATAGGTAATTAGTTATCAATAGTTCAAAAAATATATTTTTGATTTATTTACTTTTTTACATTGCAAAACTGAATAATTTCCTTCACCATCAAATCACATCGGACGATAATCAAGGAAACAATGTTACAATTTCTACCAAGCCAACTAATAAATCAATTTAACTAAATTCCTCAAAGTTCAGAACTCGTGAGTGTCGTATATTCATGATCTACACCTACCTCCCCTCCATATATATTTTGTGAAGGATTCGAATGTCATAACATAGGGTTTTCTAATAAAATTGGCAGGGTATTAATAACACGGGTCTAAATTAAATATAAATGAACAAGTTTTTGTTTAATTTTTTCTTGTGACTGGAAGATGAATTAGTGAGAAATGAATTAGTGAGAAAGTTTGTTTCTGTGTTTGGAAGATGAATTGGTGAGCACGTTTGTGTTTCGGCTCTGATTTGGCCGAAAGTGAAGGTCTAAAAAGTTATCTATGTGCCCAAAGCAAATTGTTAATATTACGACTTACGAGAGACTACTAATTTGATGTGGCAAAACAGCGTTAATTTTGTCCGATAATATATTAGATTCGAGTTATCATATCCGTATACGGTGTATTAAAGAAAAATAAAATGAGACTATTAAATATTAATTCATGCTTTTGATCATAAACTTAAAAGAATTGTTAGATTTCAATCGCCAATCAATACTCTCTAAATCCTAGGGATGACAAAATAGCTTAGGGGGGCCGTACTTATTGGATGGTGATGAGTTTCAGTTTGGTGGGGATGAGACAGAGACGATGATAGATAATAAAGTCCGCAATAAGTATGAGGCGGGGAAGGTTTTTATAATGGGCTATTATTATTATTTTAAAACCTATGTTTTGATTGATAGTGAAGTTTTTAACCATTTTTCCCTTTTTCATTAGAAAAACACGTCGATTTGATCTTTCAGCGAGTCAAACGATGGTTAGAGTTAACGGAATGAGGGTTATTTTCGTCTTTAAACAATGAACTTGCCACGTGTCAACACTAATATATATATATATAACAAAATAAAATTAATACACAAATACAAATTAAAATTTTTAAAAAATGAAAAATTGGATAATAAAAAAATATTAAAATATTTTGAAGCATTTTCTTTCGTGATCGAAGAACAATGGCTCGTACTAAGCAAACCGCTCGCAAATCTACCGGTGGAAAAGGCTCCAAGAAAGCAGCTCGCCACCAAGGTGTGTTTTAATTTCAAATTTCATTGTTGAGAGATTTACAGTTTTTCAAGAATTTTTAGGTTAATTTTGTTGTTTCTAGGGTTTCGAGATTTACTTTGAATTAGGCGTTTGCATAAGAAGAACTAGTGTTCTAATTGTATTGTTATTTAATTAAATTAGCCTGCAAGGAAATCCGCTCCCATCACCGGTGGAGTCAAGAAGACTCACCGTTACCGTCCTGGAACCGTCGCTCTCCGGTGATTTCCACGGCATCTTGTTCTATTATTGTTGATCAATTCAATCGTATATGTATTCCGTAAAAATGTTAATCTTGTTTGTTTATTTGTACATAACAGTGAAATCTGCAAGTACCAGAAAAGCACTGAACTTTTGATCTGCAAATTGCCATTCCAACGCCTGGTTCGTGAAACTGCGCAAGACTTCAAGGCATTGTAATCTTCAAATCTTCAAATTGGGATAAAAAGTTAAATCGATCTGGTCCAGATCCATGGAGGAGAGAGCTCCATCAGATGGAGCATGAGTTGTTTGCTTCATCTCCATCGCCGAAGACTATCTTCGGCCTCTCTTCAGGGAGATCCAAATTGATCTCCGAGATCCACCTGGGTCTCCATTTTCAGAAATTTTATTTTTGTTTGGAAGAACTTGTATGGTTGTTGACTTGTTGGGATTCAATTTTGTTAATTTTGTTGTTATTGCTGCATTGAACTGGTATTGGTGTGGTTGGAGACTGAGAGTTAGACAAACATACTGGAAAGGCTGAGAGTTGTATGCAAGCATCTGGGGAAGAGCCGATCGGCGTCTTCAACGGATCTGTTGAAGATCCAATCCATATTGGATTTCTATTTATTTTTTTTCAACTTTTGGTTTTTTATAAAATGATATCCACCGTTTGGGTGGGGCACCATCTCTTCTTTTTCAATTTTCATTTTTTAGCATTGTAAATTTAAACAATAAACCGATAAAAATGGTCCAAAATATTTTGTGTTATATTTAATTTCTTTTTACAATTTCCTTTTATTTATTATTTTAACTTTATTTTAAGAAAATAAAATTGGAGATAGATGGCAATTTTTTATAGGTAATTAGTTAGATGAGTTGTTAATTTTTTAAAAAATTAAGGGTAAAATTGTACTTTTAATTTATTCAATTTAAATTAAGGGTAATTATACCATTTTATTATTTATGTGAGGATTGACCGTTAAAAATATGATCAAATTGATCAAATTAATGTTTTTAAAAAAATATAGGGACCACCTCAATGAAAAGTGAAAAGACGGTTAAAAACGTCAATATCTGTTAAAATATAGGAACTAAAATGATAATATCCCGTTTTATAATCCCTACCCTGCCCCTCTTAAATATAATATTTATTTATTTTATTATTTAGTTTAATGTTTATGTTTTAAATGATTATTAAGATTTATATTAATGAGATGATTCTTTTTTAGTTTTTTGGAATTACTTTATATAGAGTTAGACCTCAGCATAATAAATTAAGAAAAATAACCATTTTTTTTTAATTTTTATATATATAATACAAAAAATATATATATGTGTGGATATTGATATATCTCTTTATTATTTGTAGTACGATACTTGAGTGAATTTCGTTTCATTTATCATTTATATTTTAGTTTTAATATATGTTAACGGAAAATTTATTCGGGGTGAGAAATTTCAGTTAACACCCTCAATAGCACTATCACGGAAGTGGTGGTGGGGGTTGATACGTTTGGTACCTAGTTTGTTTGAATGATGGTGGATATTGAAAGCATATACTAACACAATATGAAAGAGAATATAATGGTTTTGTTATAAATAACGTATATATTACAAAATTCTCTCTAATACTCTCAATCTCTGTGGGATACAATGGGGTGGTGGCTTCGTGCCTGTCAAGAAGTAGGTAATGATGAATGCCGTGTTCTGAAGACAGACTTTAGACCGGAGTAAATTATTTCTTTGTTTTTTTTTTTTTATCAGTCGTCCCCTCACTACTTTATGCATGCTTAGGCATATTTATGCAGAGTCCAACAAGGTTTAACTTGCAACCCTCCCGCCATTATTTTCTGAATCCAATCCCCCCTTATCGGGCGGGATCCGCTATTTTGAATGTTGTTGACTCTGATTTAATAACGGATTCAAGAATATCTTATGTGGATGTAAGTTTGTTTCCTCTTTGGACTCAATCACTTGCCCTGTACGCACGCGTTGTTTTAACGTTCGTTGGAGTGTAGATATGATCATGTGTGCCTTCATGGTGTGACGCCTCATGGAGGTCGTCGAGTATGTCGTTTGCTTCCTCAAAGAGAGAAGTATCCCTGTGTTCTGGTCTTGGTACTAGGAGCTTGATCTGACCTTCCTAGGTTCCTTGGTGCTTGAGATGGCCCTGTGGGCGTTCTTTGGTGGTAACAGAGCTTTGGCGAGCTTCCCCCTACCTATCCAGATAGGTTTGAATCTTCCCTTGGTGAGATGGAGGAATACTGTAGCGCGAGCTTGGTGCTTAATGGGTCTCTCTTTATGCTTGGAGAGAATGGTGGGCTTCTAGAGAGATTGCGAGGTGATCTAAACTTTGGGGAGCCTGGATCGTCATACGTCGGGCTTTCCCTGAATTCTTGCTTCGGTGCAAAAAGCTTGATCTGATTGTGTCGGGCTCCACCTTGGGTACTTCCAAAGCTCGACGATCTTTTTTTGCTTCTGCGGGGTTGGCTCCACATCTAGACCCCAGGACCCGTAGTTCCATGGTGGGTAATCTCGGGCTTGGACTCGGGCTTGAAGAGTAGAAAATTTCCCTTTGGTCCCTAGCCAAATTTGGCTATTAACGGAAGTCCCCTCTGACTTGAAGACCGTTGATTGAGTTGGGGTTGGAGTCAGATTTCCTATTTTAATTGGGAAATATTCCCTCCAACCGTTGCTACCAAAATCTTGGCCAAAATCTTCTCATTAAATGCATGAGTGACGTGGTGAGAAGAGACCGGTGCGTTTCTCAAAATAATTAGGCTCCGTCATGTCAACTCACAAGATTCGTGACAATCTTAACAAAATATTTCACTGATGTCACTGCTTCATTCACCTTTATTTAAACTGGCTGTTTCACCACATTCCTCATGCTTTCTTTCTTTCAATTTTCAAATTTTTTTGAAGAGAAAAACCTTTCTCTCGTTATTTTCTCACTTCTCTCTCTTCTTTCGTCAACCCTAAGTTCTTCTTCTATCATGTCGAAAACCAGCCGTGACACTGTAGACTCCATCGTCGATGGTGAGGAGGTCACTAGCCTCGTTCAAAGGAAATGTACGCGAAAGAATGTCGACAGAGATGACTCTTCTCCAAACCTCGCAGTGTCGCCAGTCGAATAGTAACATTGCTATTGAAGCTGGGGTTTCTAACAAGCCTTATAGCCCTTTGAACCTGGTCGACGAAGACTCTGATAGGGAGCTCGAGAAGGTTATGGCTAGAAAGGATCAAACTGCAGTTGTAGGTTCCCTTCCAAAAGGATTTCTTCCCTACGACATCAGGGTCATCCCGGAGTCTACCACTGACCCGAGGTCGATCAACCGCACGAGAGCCAAGTATGGCATCCCTGATAGCGTTTCCATCTCCGTACTGCCTAAAAATTATAACATCTTCAATTCTTCCAAGGGCGTGCTTCCAATTCATGTGGCGACCCTTGAGAATGGGGTCAGGCTTCCCCTTCACCCCACCCTCCGATAAGCTAACCCCTCTCCAGTTGACACCTGGCTTTTAGAGGCATTTGAATTGCTTTCTCGTGCTATGGAGGGAACAGTGCGAGCTGATCAAGGTTACTAGAGAGCCTGGAGCAGAGGAGTTGGCTTACCTCTTTCTTGTTGGAAACCTGTCTAGTGCCCTATGAGGTCAATTCTATGCTAAAGCAAAGGACAAGCTCAATTTCATCATTCCTAGCGATTCAAATAAAGACCCCGTTTTGAATGAGGAATGGATCCTGGCAGGGGATGATTGGGGAAGCTCGATCTATATTAACGGGCATGAGTTCGAGGTCCCCATAACTTTTAGTGATAAACCAACGTGGGATCGGGATTCCTTACCGGCTAAATCTAAAACCGTCTTGAAGGCCATCATTGCCAGGAACTATTTGAACCTGAAGTTTCCTACCACTAATCCATTTGACTGTCGCAGGGTGAATCGATACCTGTAAATTTCTGATGCTACTCCTTGTAAGTGAAGTAGCGTTGAGCTATCCTGCTCTGTTTCATCGGCCAGTTTGGTTCTGACGTACTTTTTTTTTAAAAAAAAAAACATTGTTTCTCCATCTTCCCACGAAGCCCAACAAGCTCTCACCCTTCCTCTTCATACCAGATTGTCTCGAGAAGCACCATTGGTTGCCTCGGAGAAAGGGGGCCTACTATTCCAACTAGGGTTTCACCTGATCTCATTCCGTCCCTTTCCCAGCATAGGTCCAAGATGGTGCTCCTAGCATTGCGGGCTACCAAGGCACAGGGTAAGGGGACTTTTGTTTCTCATGTTGTAGATGTATCTATTTCAGTTCCTTCTTTGGTCATTTTCGCTGCTATTGCTGCTCATGTTGTTCCTATTGCTAACCTCCCCGATGTTTCTGCTCTTTCGTCCTCATCCCCTGTTCTTCAAACTTCAGGGAACCTTATGGCCAGCGTTACAGAGGTTTCTCCTGCCCGCTCCTAATATCACTCGAGTTCGACGGGGCAAGACGAGGTTTTGGAGCAATTCGTTACGTCTTGCCCGGGAGGTGGGATCTCTAGGATGGCTTCAATGCCCGTCGATATTTTGCTTACCAAGGGATCTGCTCTCTTGGCTGAAGTAGTCACCCTCTTCTGCATTTTACCTATGACTGCTAACTTGATCACTTTCTTATTTACAATCTTCAATCTACAGGCATTCAAATTCAACGTGGTAATGGGCCACCAAGTCGCCTTTCTTCGTTACCGTGCTGTGAAAGTCGAGGCTAAATCCGAGTGGGCCACAGGGCTATTTGGCCAGGCTCGATCTCTGATGCTGGAAACGACCTCTAACCAGAAAGAGATGGAGAAGGAGCTTGCTGATCTTCAGTGCGATAATGAGAAACTGAAGCGGTCCCTTGACCAAGAGACCCTCATATCAGAACGTCGAGCTAAACGATGAGATTCTTGGAAAGCAGAGGCTAAAATGCGAGACGTCGAGAACCAGACCCTGCATGTTCAGGTGGCCAAGCTGCAAGCGGAGGTGGATGCCTCATTCAGCGATGAATATTTTTATGCCTCTTTCCAGGTTACGAAAGTTCTCCCTCTTCCCTTCAACCTATCTACCATCGTCGATTGGGATAGAGAGGAGATAATGACCAAAGTTACGGAGATGTCTCATCCTAATGGTGACGGAACGGACCCTTCCAGTATGGCTAGAGCCGGGAAGTGGCATGTTATGTTAGATCTTCCTCTTCCTTTTCCTCCTCCTCCTTCAACCCTGTCGGTCTCCTGCTCTGGTGAATTCTCGAGCGAGGTTCAGCCCAAGCAGTCTGAGGGTATTCAACTTGAAGCCTGAGAAGATGCCATTGACCGTATCACAGGACCCCCTAAAGCAGAGTTGGAGGTAGAGAAGAGTGGAACGGAGGCAAGGACTACCACTTTGGAGGCGACCTTTCCCCCTATGGTTATGGCCGTAGTTAATGAGGTCTTGGTGAAGGATCAAGCGGAGCTACAGGTAGATGGACAGCCTCAGGACGACTGAGCAGCAGAGATGGCTAACCAGGGTGAGCAGCCACTGGAAGGGGCGTAGAGGGCTAGGATCTTCAAGGAGGAGAATCAGCGGGAGGGGACCATGAGGGTGCTGGAGCCTAATGCAATTTTTTCATGACTTGCTTTGATTGCTCGGAACGGGGGGTGGGCTCCATGCTTTACTCATGACCAGTTTAGTCAATTTTTATTTATTTTTTCTTCTTGTGTAACCTGAAACCAGGGGTTGGGCTCCCTGTTTGATGACTGTAGCCTTACAAGGGGATAGACTCCCTTATTATTAATGCAAACTCGCTAGGATTTCTTCCTTGCTTACTTTGGTTGACTCTGATCATGAACTCTGACTTGGCTGATATCTACTTATGTCATTCCCGACCTCAATCTAGATGCGGACTCTGAAGTAATTCCGACTTAATCAAATTCGGTAAAGAGAGAACTCCGATTTCATTAAGCGTATGACTACTAGCTGGGTAGACGTCTAGCTCCAATTTTTTCCACTTAGCAGGAATTCCTACCTTTGGGGAAGAGTCCCCTTGTATTGTACCCTGAATCTTTGATGATCCCTCGTTCAAATTTTAAACTGACGATGTAGGAAATCATACGTATAGGTAAAACTAATGAGTAGTTGCAATCAAATGCTTTATATTTTGGCGAAAGGTGTGTTATAATAACCTAGATACCCTTTTTCCCGTCCTTTGGGAAGGTATCTTACCATGGCGACCTTCCTCCCGTAAGCGAAATTGTTATTCATGCTTGGATCCTTTCCTGGGGTGGTAACCCGATCGAAGCATCATGAGGGCTATCTAGCTATATCATGGTCTCGAGGTCTGGATGACACTATGTTCTTACACTTAAACCTTTCTTGGGAGTGGTAGCTCGACCAAGGAATTAGGAGGGTTATCTAGCTATATCCTGGTTTCGAGATCTGAATGGAAACTATGCTCTTACACTCAGACTTTTTTTAGGGTTGGTTGCCCGACTAAGGCATCATGAGGGCTATCTAACTATACCCAGGTCTCGAGATCTTGATGGCAACTATGCTCTTACACTCAGACCCTTCTTGGTGGTGGTAGCCCGACCAAGGCATCGGGAGGGTTATCTAGCTATATCATGGTCTCGAGATCTGGATGACAACTATGCTTTTACACTCAGATTCTTCGTGGGGGTGGTAGCCTGACCAAAGCATCAGGAGGGCTATCTAGCTATATCTTGGTCTCGAGATCTGGATGGTAAATATGCTCTTACACTTAGACCCTTCTTGGGTGTGGTAGCCCGACCAAGGTATCAGGGGTAGCGAAGGGGCTTCCTCGGCTAGTCCCTAGTCTCGAGATCTAGATGGCAACTATGCTCTTACACTCAGACCCTTCATAGCTGGGGGTGGTGCCAAGCCATGGCATAAGGGGTAGCGAGGAGGCTTCCCCGGCTAACCCCTGGTCTCGAGGCGGTTATGGCGAATTTACTCATGGAGAACCTAGTCGAATATGGAGAAATTTATAGCTTATGGAGAACAAAATCGAAGATGGAGAAAGCAAACTTTATTGATGATCAAAATGGAGTACATTGTTGTTAGAGATTTTACCGAAACCTAAATGGAGGTAGTCTGTTCGAGAGTCCCCTGTCTAGAGATAAAACTTCTTCAAGTGATATGCATTCCAGGTATGATCGATGGGTCGACCATCCAAGTCTTCGAGCTTGTATGCCCCATTGTGAACCACCACCTTCACCAAGTATGGCTCTTCCCAGTTGGGTCCTAGGACCCTGTCCGACCTTCTTTAGATATTCAAGGTCACTTTCCTAAGAACTAGATCCTCTTCCTTGAAATTTCAGGGTTTGACCTTTCTGTTGAAATACCTAGCAATCTTGCTCTGATAAATGCCGCATTCTCAACTACTCAGTCTTGTTTCTTTTTCAGAAGATATAGATTAGCTCGGAGCTTAACCTCATTGCTCTCAGGTTCAAAGTATTATACCCTGAAGGAGGTCAGTTTATGCTTGATGGGAATGATTGCTTAAACCCCGAAGGCTAGAGAGTAGGGTGTCTCTTCGGTAGCTGTTCTCTTTGTTATCCGGTATGCCCAAAAAACCTTGGGAAGCTCCTCGGCCCATTTGCCTTTCTTATACTGTAATTTATTCTCAACAACTTCTTGATGGTCTTGTTGGTGGATTCAACCAGACCATTAGTCTGAGGGTGGGCTACTGAAACAAACCTAAGGTCGATTCCTAAACCTTCACAAAAGTCTTTGAATCGGATATTATCAAACTGCTTGCCTAGATCGACTACGATAATAAGAGGGGTTTGACGAACCTCATCGTATTCTCTTCTGATATTTGGGAGAGAGGTCTGGCATCGACCCATCTTGTAAAATAGTTGATTGCCACAATAACATGTTTAGCTTACACAGAAACGGTGGGAAACAGTCCGATCAGGTCGACTCCCCACATGGCAAAGGGGTAAGGTGAACTGAGAGATGACAGTCGTTCCGTAAGAGGTGACTCAAGTTCAAGGTCCTTTGGCATGGTTCACAAGATTGTGCAAAGCTCTTCATGTCTTGGTGAATAGTTGGCCAGTAATACCCCGTACGGAGCACTTGATATGCTAAAGCTTCACCAACAATGTGATTCCTACAGTCCCCAAAGTGAACCTCTCTCAAAGTCTAATGTGATTCCTGTAGAGGTACCAGTCTACCAGACAATATCGGACAGAGAGCCTCTTAATTCTTCAGGCTTGATCGGGCTCATCGGGGAGCTTTCCTTCTTGGAGATAAGCCACTATTGGATCCATCTAGCAAGGCTGACGGTCCAGGGAGCTAATTTCCTTACCCATTGTTATGCTTGGTTGGGAAATCACTTGGAAGGGAACTCCCCATGGTAAGGCTTGGCCACCATTCGCAACTATCTTAACTAGGACATCTGCTCGATGATTCTGTTGTCGAGGCACCTGCTCGATCTTGAATCCCTTAAATTTATTCTTAAGTAGTTGAATTAGCATCAGGTATGGGGCCGTGTTATCCTCTTTTGCCTGGAAAATCCTAAAAATCTTATTGACTACAAGTAATGTGTCAATCTTGACTTGCAGGTGGTCGGCCCCCAACTCGATGTTGGTAGGAGGGCTTCATACTCTACCTCATTGTTGGTAGCTTTAAACTCGAATATGAAGTAGTGACAGAATTCGGTCCCTTCTGGGTCTACTAGAACTATGTCAGCTCCTCCCCCAGCTTGCCCAGACACTCCATCTATGTGGAGGATCCAAGACTTGCAACTTCTAGCCAGCTGTCAACCTCTAAAATCCTTTTAGAGGATGGATTCGATGCTACGGAGGTCGCTTGGCTTGGGTGCGCCTAGAATTCTACCACGAAGTCGACCAAAGCATGGGCTTTGATTGTAGTCTTGGGTTTATACTTCAAGTTAAATTGGGTGAGCTCCGGGGACTATAAAACTAGCCTTCCGGATACATCCGACCTTTGTAAAAATTGGCGGAAAGGCTGGTCTGTCACCATTGCTATTGAGTGAGCTTGGAAGTAGGGATGAAGCTTCCTCGCTGAGGTCACCAGAGCATAGGCGAGCTTCTCTAGGAGAGTATAATTTTTCTCTGGCTTGGTTAGAGCATGAATCACGTAGTAGATTGGTCGTTGGACCCTTTCTCCATATACCTTGATCAAAGCTCCACTTACTGCTGTCTCTGAAATAGCCAAGTAGATTTGCAGCTCCTCTCTGGGAATTGGCTTGACTAGCAATGGAGGGCTCGTTATATAATTCTTCAAGGCTTGAAAGGCTTGCTCGCTCGCTCGCTCTCATGGTTCCATTTCATGTTTTTCCCTTGTTTGATAGCTTTGAAGAACGAGTGGCATTTATCGGCGGAACGAGAAATAAACCTGTTGAGCGCTGCTACATACCAGGTCAATACTTGTACATGTTTAAGTGACGTGGGGGATTCCAGGTCGAAGATAGCTTTGATCTTTTCTGGGTCGGCCTTTATGCCTCTCTTATGAATCATGAAGCCCAAAAACTTCCTCACAGTTACCCCAAAAGTGCATTTTGAGGGATTCAATCGCATCTGGTTTTCCCTTTGGATCATAAATGTTCTGTGAAGGTCGTCCTGATGTCCTTCTACGGATTATGATTTTGTGATCATGTCGTTAATGTACACCTTCATCGACCTTTCAATTTCAGACTCGAACTGTCGATTAACTAGCCGTTGGTATGTAGCCCCAGCATTCTTAAGTCCAAACAACATCACCTTGTAGCAGTACAAACTCTGTCCGGTAATGAAACTGGTCTTATCTTGGTCTGTTGGGTGCATCTTAATCTGATTATACTCTGAGAACGCGTCCATGAAGCTCAGAAGCTTGTTCCCGGAATTGGAGTCGACCAACTAATCGATATTTGACAGAGAACAACTGTCTTTTGGACATGCCTGGTTAAGGTCAGTGTAGTCGACACACATACGCCATTTCTCATTTGCCTTTATGACCATGACCACATTGGCGATCCATTTGGGGTAATGCGTCTCTCTAATGAAGTAAACTCTGATCAGCTTGTCCACTTCCTCCTAAACTGCAGTGTTTCTTTCAGCGTTAAAGTGATGTCACTTCTGCTTAACGGGCTTGAAGGTTGGATCCACTGCTAATCGATGAGCAACCAATGATATGAGAATCCCGGGCATCTCGTCATGACTCCAAGCGAAGATGTCGCTAAATTCTCTAAGAAGCCTGATCAAACCTTTATTCACTTCCGGGTCAAGGGTAGCTCCGACCTTGAAAATCTTGGAGGGATCATCACTTCTGATGGGTATCTCTTCTAGGTTGTCCACAGGGTGCCCGCTTGCTCGGTCTCTACTCTGTTCTTTCTCTACCAACGTTCGGGAGTCATCTTCAGGATGATTGGCGGGCTCCGTGTCTTCCAAGGTCATCCCGGGTGTTTCCATATCCTGGATTGTTGCAACTTGTACTAACCGTTTTGCTAAAGTTATCGGATTGGCAGACACTGCATAGCACTTCTTGGCTGCTTGTTGGTCACCACGCACCTCCTCTACCTTGTCCCCAACTGGAAAATTTATGATGTTGTGGTAGATGGACAAGACTCCTTTTAGGGATAATAAGACTGGTCTTCCCAGTATCGCGTTTTAGGCCGACGGGGTATCAACTACAACGAAGTCTGTCATAATATTTTGTTGGAGAGGTGTGGTTCCAGCGATCACTAAGAGGATCTTCGATCCCACTGCTATGATCGAGTCCCCATTGAATCCATACAACGGGATTGTGTAGCTATTGTAACACCATTGCTTCAATTTTAACTTCTTCAAGGTATCTTTAAAGAGGATATCGATGCTGCTGCCTGTGTTGACGAGCACGCGGTGGGCCACATAATTGGCAATCTGTACCGTGATCACCATGGGATTGTCATGAGGATACACGGTGTTGTAGACATCTGTCTCAGTGAAAATAATATGTGCTGGCTGGGAGGGGCCAGTCGGGCTCTGGTGGACTTTGAAGATACCTTGACCTTAATCTACACGAGGAATCTTCCTCGCATGTTTTTTTCTAGAATTATTGGAGGTACCAACCAGAGAAGCCCTACGTTGATGGTATGTGTCACCTGGATTTGTTGTATTAGATCCGCCTACTCCCCCTTTCTCTTCTCAGCATGCTCGCAGATCTTAACTTGTACTTCCCTTCAAGTCTGAATATTGTCCCTGACCTACTGCAAGAACTCTATCAAACATCCTCCGCTTATTAGAGTCTCGATATGGTTGCACAGGTTATAGCACTCTGAAGTGTTGTGACCCACATCCTCATGGAAGTCGTAGTACTTGTACCAGTTCTTCCTATCGACTGAGGCTTTCATAAATGCGGGCTTCTGCAGTAGCCCCTTATTCTGAATGGCGAGGTAGATTGTTTCAAGGGATGCATTTAATGAGGTATGGTAATCATACCCTCTTTCATCTCGTGTTACAGGGGCTACAGTCCTAGGAGGAGGTGAAACTCGCTAAGGGGTTCGCTTTGCTAGATACTTTTCTTACCTGGGATGAGGAACGAAAGAGCGGTATGTCGACCTATTGGGAGGTTTGTTTTGATTTTTCTGAGCTGGCTCGGGTCTGGGAGCCAAGGCTCTATCTTGACCTTGAGTTGTTTGTCAATTTCGACATGCTCTAGATCCAGGTCATAGGCCTCCTGATAAGTTTCTGGAGGTCGCTTGACAAAGGATCGAAAAAACTTGCCCGCCCACCCACAAGTTTCGTCGGAAGTTGACAAGGGCCTTTTTCTCTGTGAAAACTCCCATCTGGATGACTTCGTTGTGAAAGTGTTCCACGTAGGACCAAAGTGTCTCACCTCGCTCCTGGACCACGTACTGAAGGTTTATGAGATCCTTTGGACACTGTGAGCAGAAATCCATTGACATCTTTGTGAAAGAATCCACGCTACAACATGCAGCTTCCTGAACCAAGTCTTGGCGTAATCAGACAGGGTGGTAGGGAACATCCTGCATATGGCAGCCATGGTAGTATTCGGGACATCCTGAACGAAGCTCTCCAAGTGGCTCAAGGGGTCTTCTTTTCCAGAGAATTTATCTTTCGACATTTTAAATTTTGGCGGGAGCTTTGCCTCCCGGATCCTTCTAGTGAAGAGAGCATTCATCTCGCTCAAAGAATCCTTCTTGTCCTCTTTGTGTTTTCCCCTCTTTTTCTGCTGGATCTCTTTTTGTAGCTTTGCCAATTGATCTCTCAAATGCTTATTCCTGGTTTTCTTTGAGTCGACCTCAAACTTCTCGTTGTCGGATCCCTCTGATGAACTGGTGATCTCCACCCGGTCTTCCTTTCGAGCGGTATCTGCCTGAGGGCTTTGCTGGTTACTAGGGATGCATGTTTGGGGATTGGGGATGGATATAGGTCCCCCCATCCCCATCCTCACTTCCCAAACTCTTCCCCCATCCCCCCCCCCCCCCCCCATTTCCCCATTCAGGGAAAATGGGGATGGCAGTGTTTGGGGGGAGGTATATCCATCCCCATCCCCATCCCCAAATCCCAATTTTCCCCATTTTCCCCATTTCCCCGTATCCCCTGGTCCCCCATTCCCCCATTTAACCAAAAATTATAAATTAAGCTAAAAAAAAACATTTCATTACAAATAAAAAATAAGAATGCATTACAAATTCAACATAATTTTTTTAAATAATTCAAAGTTTCGAATCAAGACAACTTCATAAAATGAAAAATCTTCGTTCTCCAATCTCCACCCAATTCACTTAAGCCTTTGTTGCGCCACTACAATTCGCAGCCTACAAACAACAGTACAAATGTATAATATAAGAAGATGATTAAATGAAGTGAACACATGATGACATGAATTTCTAAACATGAATCTATTATCTACCTCATTCACTTCATTATCATTGTCATCATCAACATCAATGTCACCAACACCATCAATAGTATTACCTAAATAACAAAATAAAAGATGAAACAATTAAAAGTAATACACAAATACAGTTATACAATTACAAAATTAAATTAAATGCAATGTTTGATGTTTACCATACCTTTTTTCCCGGCCCATAGCCAATTTTGGGTACACATAATTGCCTCCAAAGTTGATGATAGAAGTCTGTTACGCTGTGCACTTACAATCCTACCACTAGTACTGAATGAGGACTCTGAAGCAACAGTCGAAATTGGAATAGCTAATATGTCTCTAGCAATCTCAGACATTATAGGATATTTAATCCCATTAAGCTTCCACCAACTCAAAACATCAAATTCACGACTCCCATGTAAAGTTTTTTCTTCCAAGTAACAATCAAGTTCAGATTTTTCAATAGCATCAGTACTTTTAGAGTTCCAAGAAAAAAAACTATCCAATGAATCCATCTCATCAACATGATTAAATTCTGAATTACAAATAGCTTTAATCTCTTTAGAACGTTTTTCACCAACCTTTACTTGATACTCTAGAAATATTTCTTCACAAAGATTGCACAATTTTTAAACCTCAACTAAACCTTTATCTTCTCTATAAATGAGAGGAAAGAAATATTGAGGGAGTTTTAATTTAAATCTAGGATCCAAAAGGCTTGTCATAGCTAGCCCCCCATGTACATCATTCCAATATCTATCAAACTTTTCCACCATATTTGATTCCATGCTACTTATCTCAACACAACTAGAAGTTTCCCACTTTCTCAATGATATTTTGATCTCACAAATTTTATGAAAGAAGACATTGCTTGTGGGATATTTTGTTCCGGAAAATATTTCCGTAACACTATAAAATATTTTCAATTTATCACACATTTCTTTAGCCAACTCCCAATCACTCTCTTCAATCCTAGTTTTATATTGAGACTCACGTTGGTTTAAACGATAAAACACTTCTATATAATTCAAAGCAATACTAAGCATCTAATAAGTTGAGTTCCAACGGGGTTTACAATCAAGCATTAACCTTTTCTCACAACCAATATTTAAAAAATTTGCAGCCTCCTCAAATTTCTCCAACCTTTTTGGGGTTGCCGTCCAAAAAACAACACTATCACGAATCATTTCAATCCCAAATTCAATAACATCCAACCCACATTTCACAATCAAATTTAAAATATGTGCAACACATCGCATGTGAAACAAACGTCAATTCATGATCAATGAACTATGAGACAATCTACCTAACAATATATCAATCATGCTATTATATGTGGAACAGTTGTCTAGAGTCAATGTAGATAACTTCCTATCAACATTCCAATCCAACAAACTATTCATTAATGCAGTCGAAAGGTTTTCAGCATTGTGAGGGCATGACACATACATAAACCTAACAAAGTAGATTTTAAATAAATTAAGATCTAAAAAACAAGCACATCAAACAATTAAAACATATAAAATAACCACAAGTTTTATTACCTCAAAAGTCGACTCTGTAGTTTCCATGAACTGTCAATGAAGTGTGACGTAACAGTTATGTAACCCCTCTTTTGATTGCTAGCTGTCCACATATCTGAAGTAATGGCAATCCTACCCGGAATCTTCCCCAACATAGTCAATAAACTTTCCCTCTCTATCTCATACATACTCATAATATCCCTTCTAGCAGTAGTTCTACTTATGGGCTTAAATAATGGCTGCAGTGATCTAGTATAGTCTCTAAACCCCTCATGCTCAACCATTTTATGAGGATAGTCATGCATCTAGATCATCATAGACAGCTCAATCCTAGATACTTCATAATCAAAGTGTTGAGCTGATAAGGTAAGACAAGAACTCCCACTATTCCCTATTGCCCTTTTTCCTGACAAAAGACTTTGGTTCTGATACACCTCTATCGATCTTTGCCCAAACCTCATCTTACAAGTTTTTTGATGATCAATTAAACCCTTTGTACCTGACCCTACAACATATGCATGTTTGCAATACTTGCAAATAGCTTTTTCCTTACCATTTACACTACCAAAATCATAATGTTCCCAAACAGTAGACCTAAACTTTCGTTTTCGTTCAGTTACCTGGTCAGCAGAGCGAATTTGACTGCTGCTTTCTTCAACATTAACCACATTGTCCACGTTATTTGAGTTCACTTGTGGCTGAAAAGAAACTGAAAAAACAAATACAGAAACAAAAACAAATAAGGCAACAAACAATAGAGAACAATAGAGAATGTAAGAATGTTGTCAAGTTTGAATTCAGATGTTGGATTTTATATTTAAGATTAATTTATATAACCCCACTAAATTAAAATTAAAAATTCATGACTGAACTAGTTGATAGTTTTGAAAAATCAGACCCTGAAATGAAATCAAACGAGCAAAATTAAAAATAAAAAATGAAATCTCTACCTTGTTTTTGTTTTTGTTTTTGTTTGCTTGGAGACATGATGTGGAGATCGGAGAAAAGTAGCAGTTGGTGTCGTCGGAGAAGAAATGGTCGTTGAACGGAGCAGCAGTTGGTGAAGATCTGAACTGAAACTGATATAGAAGGAAGCGACAGCTGGTCTCATCGGAAAAGAAGTGGTCGTCGAACGGAGCAACAGTTGGTGAAGATCTGACTGAAACTGATGTAGCGAGAAGCAGCAGATGGTGTTGTCGGAGAAGAAATGGTTGTCGAACGGAGCAGCAGTTGGGGAAGATCTGAACTGAAACTGATCTGGAGGGAAGCGACAGCTGGTCTCGTCGAAAAATAAGTGGTCGTTGAACGGAGCAACAGTTGGTGAAGATCTGACTGAAACTGATGTAGCGAGAAGTAGCAGTTGGTGTTGTCGGAGAAGAAATTGTGGGAGAACGGAGCAGCAGTTGGGGAAGATCTGAACTGAAACTGATCTGGAGGGAAGCAACAACTGGTCTCGTCGGAAAAGAAGTGGTTGTCGAACGAAGCAACAATAGGTGAAGATCTGAACTGAAAATGATGTAGAGAGAAGCAGCAACTGGTGTCGACGGAGAAGGAGTGGTCGAAAAGGAGAAGCAACTGGTCTCGTCGGACGGAGAAGCAGCCGGTGAAGGAGTGGTCACTGGTCCCCTACTTGTCTTTGGTCGATGGTGTATTGGTGTTCAAACTGAGTGAGACTAATTAGGTTTTTGGGTTTTAAAGGTTAAAAGATTCTTTATATATGTAGGGTTTGAAAGAATAAATAAATAAATAATATATATATATATATATATTAATTATATTTATATAATTTTGGGGGAAATAGGGAAATGGGGATCCCCATCCCTATCCCCATTTCAAATGTGAGGGAAATGGGGAAATGGGGATGGGGGGGACCCCTCCCCATCCCCATTTTAATTTGGGGATGATTTTCATCCCCATCCCCCCCCATTTCCCCATTTTCCCAAAAAAAAATCCCCAAATGGGGATGGGGGTGCGGGGATTTTGGGCCCCGAATATTCTTGTGCATCTCTACTAGTTACCTTCCTCTTTAGCCCGAGCTTCCCTCTTTGAAGCCGCCAGGTTAGGAGCCTCTCGCTGCTCCTAGGGAAGAACGTTCACTGTAGATTTAACTCGTCTGGGCTGGTAATTTGATGGTCTGCTAGGAATTAGGGGCACAGGCCCTAGCCTATCCCGGATCAATGGTTGATACCCTGTCCTATCGCGGGCTGATTCTGGTGGAGGAGGCCCCAACCGATCGAATGCGGGTTTCTTGGTTCCTAGCCTGTTCGGCTCTCCCTGTGTGTTGGGATTTGTTGGTTGAACTGCAATGCCCTCAACGAGCAGGCGAAGGCAGACGTTTTCCACGAAGGCCGCCGCTTGTTGGTCAATCGCGGCTTGGCTTATCATATGAGGGCTAGAAGCCCGCACAACGGTTGGCTACGGTGCCCGGATTTTCTTCCCTTCCTTGGGGCCTTTCGCATTGATGCATCCGAAGGTTATTCTGAAGCCTCGGGCTATCCCTGGGAGGAGTAGAGCCTCATAACTCCTGCAAAATAACAAACATGTAACTGTTGATTTGATTAACTGGGTGTGAATCTTTCCATAGACAGTACCAAAAAGTGTTAACGAAAAATTTGCTCGAGGTGAGAAATTCCAGTTAACACCCTCAAGACCACTACTACGGAGGTGGTGGCCGAAGGTTGGTACGTTTGGTACCTAGTTTGTTCGAATAATTGTGGATATTGAAAGCATATACTAACATAATATGAGAGAGAATATAATGGCTTTGTTATAAATCACGTATATCGTACAAAATTCTCTATAATACTTTCAATCTTTATAGGATACAATTGGGTGGTGGCTTCGTGCCTGTCGAGAAGTAGGTAACGATGAATATCGTGTTCTGAAGGCAGAATTTAGGCCGGAGTAGATTCTCTCTTTGTCTCTTTTTTTTTTATATGTCGTCCCCCCATGCTTTATGCTGCTTAGGCGTATTTATGCATAGTCCAACTAGGTTTAACTTGCAACCCTCCCGCTATTATTTTCTGAATCCAATCCCACCTTTATCGGGCGGGATCCGCTATTTTGAATATTGTTGACTCTGATTTAATAGGTGGAGATAAGTTTGTTTCCTCTTTGGACTCAATCATTTGCCTTGTACACATGCAATGTTTTAACGTTCGTTGGAGTGTAGATATGATCATGTGTGCCGTCATGGCGTGATGCCTCTTGGAGGTCGTCGAGTATGTCGTTTGCTTCCTCAAAGAGAGAAGTATCCTTGTGTTCTGGTCTTGGTACTAGGAGCTTGATCTAACCTTTCCAGGTTCCCTAGTGCTTGAGATGTCCCTGTGAGCGCCCTTTGGTGGTAACTGAGCTTTGGCGAGCTTCCCCCTACCTATCCAGATAGGTCCGAATCTTCCCTTGGTGAGATGGAGCAATACTATAGCGCTAGCTTGGTGCTTAATAGGTCTCTCTCTGTGATTGGAGAGAATGGCAGGCTTCTGGGGAGGTTACGAGGTGATCTCGACTTCGGGAAGCCTGGATCGTCATGCGTCGGGCTTTCCCTAAATTCTTGCTTCGGTGTAAGAAGCTTGATTTGATCGTGTCGGGGCCCACCTTGGGTGCTTCCAAAGCTCGACGACCTTTTTTTGCTTCAGCGGGGTGGCTCCACACTCGACCCAAGGACCCACGGTTCCATGGTGGGTAATCTCGGACTTTGACTCGGGCTAAGAGAGTAGAAAATTTCCTTTTGATCCATAGCCAAATTTGGCTATCAACAATATAGGTTTATGAAATTTTATTAAGATAAAAAGTTTATATGTCGAGAGCTTCTTTTGACAATCCATTTCTTTTTTCTTTTTTCACTTCTTTTCTAACACTTCATTATCAAAATTTAAATTAAAAACATTCTAAAGACATTTCATTTTGTTCCAAGATTATCCTTTTTATCTTTTGACACTCCCATTCCAAAGACACTCAATTTTAAAAAATAAATTTCTAACTACACTCCATTTTATTTTAATAAAAGTTAGGATGAACCATCGTAGCCTTTGGATTCATCCGATGAGTAATCTTTTCTGGATTAACTTATACAAAATAAATTATCTCTCCTAATTCATTAGAATAAATATTACATATTAAACACTCTCTCATAAATTTTTAATTACCATGTTAACTCTCTCTCCTTCAATACATATCTCTACTTTACTATTTTCATTCTTTCTAAAGCAAGTTTAATAGCTAAGAAAAAAAATTACGAAAAAACTTGATTGATTTATTTATATATAAACCTAAAAAAACAAAGGTACTTGTTTTTTTTAAATAGAAAATGTTTTTTGTTACTTTTGTAGGTATGTGATTGCCTGGAGAACTTTAATTCTTTCGTTAGTCTTAGAAATTCTGAGTTTAATCGAAAATAGTTACAATAAATCAAGTTTACATATATCTTTTTTTTTTAAATTGACATATATATATATATATATATATATATATATTACGAGTAATGCTACACATCTCACCTACAATCTCACCATTTTCATTACATAACATGTAGTAGTTTAGTTGTCATTTGATGAGTGAATATGCATTAATTGTTGAGTGAATACTTGGGTAAGTAAAATAAATTACAATTAATGTATATTCACTCATCAAGTGACACATCAGCTGCCACATGTGTTGGGATAAAAAAGATGAGATTGTAGGTGAGATGTTTAGCATTACTCATATATTACAGTTAGTAAAAAATATATATACATAAGTTTTTATTTTCTTTAACTATTGAGAAAGTAAGGATTTTTTTAAAAAAAAATGGAGAAAGAGCAATTTGAAAAGAGTGTTTAATATGTTAATAACATATGAAGGTGAGAGTTTAATACATAATATTTAATCTAATGATTGAGGATAAGGATTTTTTAAAAATTCAATTAATTTGGAGTGTCCTTTGATTATTATTATTTTTGTCTTGTTTTGTAATTTTAATTCAAGTTAAAATTGTCATTACTAAAAAAAAAATGTAAATAGATAATTTGTGGATTGTAAAGAGAAACTCTCTTATATGTCACATTACCGAGGGTCTCGTTTCAAAAAAATATGATTAATGAGTAAAAGACCTGAAGCCTATCGTGCTCCAGGAAAAAATTCCAATATCGTATTCATAGAAGAAAAACAAATTTTGTGTTTACATTATGGCCTTACAAAATGACAATTACTTAAATATGTTTGTATCATCGGAAAAGCCAAAGCATCAACGGGTTTGGTTTTACTACAATTACTTAAAGAGTAATGCTAGACATCCCAATTTTTTTCTCAAATTCTGTCCAAAACAACGTGGCACGTGAAGTGTCAACATCTTATAAATCATGAGATTATGTGGTGACTGATGTGATGTTGAAATCTCACGTGTCACATCATTTGTGACAAAATTTGAAAAGAAAAAAAAAATAGGACGCCTAGCATTACTCATACTTGAAGTGCGTTTAGATAACATCCTTTTTCAATTGAGTATGACTTCAATTATTCTTCAAGCCTTGGGATATATATTTGTTAATAGCAAAATTTGGCTATAGATCAAAGAGATATTTTTCACTCTCTTAACTCGAATCAAAGCCCGAGTTCACCAGTCATTGAACCCCGAGTCCTAAAGGCGAGCCATAGAACCACCCCGTAGAAGTGAGGAAGGTTCATCGAGATTCAGAACTATCATGAATGAAGCCGGACACGACCAGATCGAGCTCCTTACGCTAACATTAGAATTCGGAAAAAAACCCGACACGTGGTTATCTGGGCTTCCCAAGATCGAAATTACCTCGTAACCTCTCCAGAAGCCCGTTATCCTCTCCAGACACAAAAATGGGGCCTTTAAAGATATCAGATTCATGCTATAGATATTCTCCAATTCGCTAAGGAAGACTCGAACCTATCTGGATGAGAAAGAGAAAGTTCGCCTAATCCATGCTACCCCCAATGAGGACCCATAAGGCCGTCTCAAGCTTTAAAGGACCAGGAAGGGTCAGGCCAAGCTTCCGAGATCATAACTAAGGCAAGGGTCTACTTCGCTCTACCAAACAACGAACACCTAACTCTACGACCTCCATGAAGAATCATGCCATGAATACTCATAAGATCATATCTACACTCCAACGAACATTAAAACTCTGAGTACTCATAATGCAAGAGATTGAGTCCAATAAGGAAACAAACTTATCTCCACCAAAGATATTCTCGAATCCGTTATTAATTCGAAGTCAATGACTTTCATAAAAAAGATCATGCCCGATAATGATGGAACGGATTCAGAGAATCATGGCGGGAGATTCACTAGTTTAATCTACTTGAACTGTGTATAAATACACCTAACATGAACAATGGAAGGTGGGGGAAAATTGACAGTGAAGAGAGCGACATAGGGTAAATAAACGAGGAGAGTTTTATACTTCGACCTAAATTCTGTAATCAGAACATGTCATCCACTATTATCTACTATTCGACAGACACGAGGTTGCCACCCTAATGTATCCCAGAAAGATTAGGAGTGTTTGAGAGTCTTTTTGTACGATATCCACAGTTTATAATAAAGTCATTACATTCCTTTTCTCATTATATTCATATCTGTATTAAATATCCACCATTGTCCTAACAGGTCAGGTACCTAAGGTACTGACCCTGGCCACCACCTCTGTGGCAGTGGTCTCGAGGGTGTTAGTTGAAATTTCTCACATCGAGTAAATTCTCCGTTAACACTTTCTGGCACCGTCTATGGGAATAACCCACACCGTAATTTTTATACTTACAAGTTTTTTTTTTTACAGTAATCATGAGGCTTCGGTCCTCTCAAGAACTGCCCGAAACATCGGGACATCCATCTGCCTCCTCAACCCAGAAAGAGCAGAAAAAAGGAAATAAATCCAAGCACCATAAGCCAGCCTCGCATCAGCCAGGTGTAGAGCGGGCTCCAACCCCTCTGGCGGTGAACCAAGTTGTGATCAATCAGCATGCAGCAGCCATTATGGAAAATGCCTGCCTCCATCTAGCTACAAAAGGAATTGATCCTCAACTAGCGGATCTATGAATCTGAGAAGAGGCGAGCCGACCAGCTGCTAGGCAGCCTACCTCCGATTGGTTGGGACCCCTCCCCCCCTCCCCCCCTCCCTCCACTGATCCCTGCCTACCACAGGACAGGGCTTGCAACTTCAATCTAGGACAGGCTAGGGCCCATGCCCCCAGTCCCGGACAGGCCGACCAACAATCGACCCAGGCAGGTCAAGTCAGCAACCGAAACACGGCCAAGGGTGTTAGAACCCCGTTCACCAGTAACGCAGCGGAAGTAAGGTTTTAATTTTTTTTTATACAGATCTTAATCTGTATCTGGGACCAGTGAACTTGGGATAGTATTTATTTTCTGAACAAATACATATAAAAATTATTACACTAATAAAATATATATGTAAATACAGAAAATTGTAATCAATAATAAAAAAGAAGACTAAAAAGAACCATACCAACATTTGGAGGTTCCTTCACTTTTCGATATGCTTCTGGTCTGTACCACTGATCTTCCTCGCTATATCCCGGGACTGGTAACTGCGTGTGGGTGCGTCACGGTCTCAGGAACTTAGAATGAAGGATATAGAAAAACTAAGAAACTCTTTCTTAATTTTCTCTATGCAACACTTGCATTGTTTGCATCTCATGCACTTAAAATTTTTCTCTCTTTGATTTCATGCACACAAGCACGTTCAAAGACAAGAGACCAATTAATTAAAATAATCTGTGAGAGTTCCACGCACTCTTTTTCTAAAAAAAAACAAAAGTCAAGCAAAACCTTTTTTTTTAATAAACACAACAGCAACCAGCACTTATCCTATGTGCGTTATATATATATATATATATATATATATATATGTAAAAGTGCTATGCATGAACTCACGCACCTTTCTTTATATATATATATAATATTTAAATTAAAAAAAACGATCAAATCTAATATGATTTAAAAAAAAAAATTCATATCTTTTATTTGATTTTATTTGAATTCAAACTATTTAAATTCAAAAATTAAATATTTAATTTAATAAAATAAAATAATCATATTATCTTATTTTATTCAAAAATAAATATCAACATACACCCTGAAATGCCCTTTATCTTTATAGTGTGAATATACCTAGAGGGGGGTGAATAAGTATATGCTCCAAATTTTATCTTCTTTTAAAAACAATGCAATTCTAACAATACTTAATAAAATTGCAAATAAAGACACACAATATTTACGTGGTAAAACTTCCAAAGAGGAAACATCCACGGGTTGATACCACAACCACCGGCAAAAGCAAATCCACTATTTCATATAGAGTTACACACTCAAGCAATCACACGTGTTCTACAAGCTCTCACTCTCACTCTATCTTGAACCTAGTGATCTACTAAGTCGACTTCCTATCCAAGACCCCCTGTCTCTAGGAAGATTTCTTGCTCACCTATCCGGATCCTCCCGATCCTAGGCAAGACTTCTTGCTCGACTATCCGAGTCCTCCCGACTCTAGTCAATACTTCCTTGCTCAACAATCTGAGGTCTCACACCTCTTGTCAAGACTTCCTCTTGCTTAGCTATCCAAGTCCCCCCCGACTCTAGCTAAGACTTACAATTGCTCAAATCAAAGAATCACTCAAAGATATGAGACTTTCTACCTCTTCACAAGGCATCTAAGTGATCATGAATACAAAACGTAAACAAGCACTCAACATAGAAAATGATGATCAACAAATTCTATGGACATGCAACTAAATGACTAGATTATGCTTTCAAAGATCAATCACAAATGCATCTAGACAACTTAAGCATCTTATCAACTAAGAACATAGATATGAAAATATAGACATCAATTGAAACAAAACCTAGTTCTTAGAAAATGAAATTAGATCTAGAAACAATCAATCAATCATAATAACAAAGGATTTCTAGAAACAATTTCATGTTTATCAAGTTTAGCACAAATCATTCAATATATCACAAATCTAGCTAAACTTGAAAATCAAATCAACAAACCATAAAATGAAATGAAAATCATCCTAGTCATGCTTCTTAATCAAATAACATCAATCAATAAGAAGATCTAAGAAGAAAACTAAGAAGAAGATGATTTTGCCAACAAGGATGCAATCACGAACTGAATATCAGATCACAACGAAAAATGTAGACATCATTGTTAGGAATTCGATTAACACAAAACCATTCACATAAAACCATAACATGTTTAGGCACAAAATTAGTCTGAATGTTTAACCTAAACATGTTTCTATACTTATTTTAATCAAACCCAAATTTACATGTCATAACCCATATCAATTCAAGAGAAAAGATGAAAAAGGATCGATAGCGGAAGCGTACCTGAATCCATCGCTGGAGATTTGTGAACGGGTTGTGATCTTCCAAATTAACACGATCTCTATGAACCCTACTGTGTTCTTGAGGCTCTGTTGATGGGATACAGAGAAACAAAAAAAAAAAGATATCGTGTAATTTGGGGACCATAACCCTAAATATATAATAATCAAATTATTATATATATATTGGCTATTTCTAATTCGGCCCCTCAACAAATTAGAAATAGTACTCTGGTATCTACACATTAATTCCATGACAATTATACCCTTAAGCCTTAAAGCTTTATATCTTAATTAGATCACTTTAATTTAGGCTTAACCAAAAATAGCACAACACATTTAATGTTCACATGTGTAGCCCCATATGATGGAATTTTTTTCAACAATCTCCCACTGGGCCACATATGTAACTTTACAAATGTGTATGACTTTATGAGCTCCAAAATTTTGCTATCACAATTTTAGGGTATATCCAAACAATCTCGTCCATTGATTATGCCAACATAGGATCAAAGCGGCTTTCGTCACATTTAGCGTGACTAAACCCATCAATGGTCACGTATACCAACATAACCAAATGACATAGATCAATCATGGATGTGTAGCATGGATGTGTAGCATGGAAATTACATGCAATGTGATCTATACGTGTCTATTCCAACTGGTCCTACTTTATTCCTTAGTGAGATCAAAACTTAACACAATGTATCAGAGTGTAATTAACTGAATACTTTATTTCTGATCAGATAAATATCCAAATACATAAATGCATAAATATATCATAAATAAAAATATAGAGCAATACAATACACAATTATACAAACTCCCACTATAATGTGATATCCTCACACAAAATAACACCCATATGAGCAGTGTACTCATGAAAGATCTTGGGTGGTAATCCTTTTGTAAGCGGATCCGCTATCATGGAGTTTGTCCCAATGTGCTCTATGGATATATGTCCACTCTGTACTCTTTCCTTCACAACTAGGAACTTAATGTCAATATGCTTTGACTTATATGAGCTCCTGTTGTTGTTAGAATATAGCACTGCTGACTTATTGTCACAATATAGTTTGAGTTGTCTTTCAACACCCTCCAGAATGTGCAGCCCAGTGACAAAATTCCGCAGCCATATTCCATGGTTGGATGCCTCATAGCATGCTACAAACTCTGCTGCCATGGTGGAAGAAGCTATGAGTGTCTGTTTGGCACTCTTCCAAGATATAGCTCCACCGGCCAACATGTATATGTAGCCTGATGTGGATCTCCTACTGTCTTGGCATCCAGCATAATCAGAGTCGGAATACTTTATGATCTCAAACTGATCCGATCTCCTATATAAGAGCATGTAATATTTTGTTCTCTTCAAATACCTTATAACCTGATTGGCTGTTATCCAATGATCCATTCCAGGGTTACTTAAATATCTGCCTAACATACCAACAATGTACGCAATATCCGGACGCGTACACACCTGAGCATACATTAGACTCCCTACACCTGATGAATAGGGAATCTTCTGTATTTCCTTAACTTCAAGGTTGCTTTTAGGGCACTGGTTGAGACTGAACTTGTCTCCATTAGCGACGGAGGTGTCACCTGGTTTGCAGTTATGCATGCCAAACCTTTTGAGCACTGTATCGATATAGCTCCTTTGTGATAATCCAAGAATACCCAGATAACGATCTCGTTGTATATGAATCCCTAATACAAAAGAGGCGTCACCAAGATCTTTCATCTCAAAATTCTTTGATAGAAATCTCTTGGTTTCATGCAATATGCCTATATCATTTGTGGCAAGCAGTATGTCATCGACATATAAAACCAGGAATATGTGCTTACTCCCACTGAATTTGTGATACACACAATTATCAACAACGTTTATCTCAAAACCAAACGAGATAATCTCTTGATGAAACTTATGGTACCACTCACGGGAAGCTTGCTTGAGTCCATAAATGGATTCTGTCAATTTGCAAATCATATTCTTTAGGTCTCCCGACTCAAAGTTTTCTGGTTGCACCATATAAATTGTTTAGTCAATGTTACCATTGAGAAACGCCGTCTTGACATCAATCTGATGAAGCTCAAGGTCAAAATATGCAACAAATGCCATGATTGTCCTAAAAGAGTCTTTCGTTGAAAACCAGAGAGAAAGTCTCTTTATAGTCAATCAAATTCAGTGGGGGTAAAGCCTTGAGTTACAAGACGAGCTTTATACCTCTCCACATTACCTTTCGAATCCCTTTGGTTTTAAATATCCATTTACAACCAATGGGCTTTACACCTTTTGGTAATGGGATAAGTACCTAAACCTTATTGTCT
This sequence comes from Dipteronia dyeriana, assembly GCA_032871835.1. Classification (NCBI taxonomy): domain Eukaryota; kingdom Viridiplantae; phylum Streptophyta; class Magnoliopsida; order Sapindales; family Sapindaceae; genus Dipteronia; species Dipteronia dyeriana. The sequence continues at coordinate 102,500,252 of CM065296.1, read as the reverse complement.
TGCATAGACTTATACTCCTCATTCATGGCATCAATCCACTTTTGAGAGTTGGAACCCTGTATGGCTTGATGGAAATTGATTGGATCATTTTCCATCATTCCAATGTTTTCCTCATGTTCCTAGAGAAATACGTAAAATCGTTTGGAATAGCATTTCTCCTTCCTATAGTGGATCACCTTAATGGCACTGGTTCTTAAGGTTGTTGAGTTTGTTCATCAGGAACAATTACCTCATCTTGAATGGGGGTTTGTTCAACATTGTCTGGTTGAGGATCCAAATTCACTTCTTGATCAATGACAGGTATAGAAACCTGCACATTGTCAAAAGCGATAGTAGGAATCGAAACCGATTCTTTCTCAAAGACAATGTCTCTAACCTTATTTCTCCCCCCAAACTCAACATCCTCAAAAAATGTTGCAGTTCCCGTTTCAAAAATTGACCGAAGTGTGGGATCATAAAACTTAGAGCCCCTTGATCGATCAGAGTAGCCAATGAAGTAGCTGCTCACAGTTTTGGAGTCCAATTTCTTTTCATGTGGCCTGTAAGGCCTTGCCTCAATTGGACATCCCCAAATGTGAAAATGCTTTAGACTCGGCTTTCTACCTGTCCAAAGCTCATAAGGTATTTAGCAGCTTCATTATTCTTCCTCTATTTGCCCTTGTCCTTAGAGGTGCTAGCCAAATGAGCACTTTCGATCCTATCTCGCTTCAGTCTCTCTTCCTTTTGCACACAGTAAGAAATGAGCTCATTAAGAGTCCATTTCTCCTTTTGACAGTTGTAACTGACCTTAAACTGAATGTATTGTGCAGGAAGTGATATTAATACCAAATGCACGAGCCAGTCGATAGACAGCTCGAGGTAGACAGCTCGAGGTTTAATGCCTTAAGCTTAGAAGCAATATGAGACATTTCCATAACATACTCCCTTATGTTCCATTTGCCATTGTACCTCATAGAATCAAGCTTTGCAAAAGCGTGCTTGTTTCTACCTCATCGTTTTTCATAAAACGTTTTTCAATTTCGGCTAGGAACTCTTTGGCTTTGGTTATCTTTTCAGATATCGCACCCCTAAATACCTCTGGAATACCGCGCTTGATGATCATAAGACTCATGCGATTTGAAAAATCAAAATAAGGTTAGAGACATTGTCTTTGAGGAAGAATCGGTTTCGATTCCTACTATTGCTTTTGACAATGTGCAGGTTTCTATACTTGTCATTGATCAAGAAGTGAATTTGGATCCTCAACCAGACAATGTTGAACAAACTCCCATTCAAGATGAGGTAATTGTTCCTGATGAACAAACTCAACAACCTCAAGAACCAGTGCCATTAAGGTGATCCACTATAGGAAGGAGAAATGCTATTCCAAACGATTTTACGTATTTCTCTAGGAACATGAGGAAAACATTGGAATGATGGAAAATGATCCAATCAATTTCCATCAAGCCATACAGGGTTCCAACTCTCAAAAGTGGATTGATGCCATGAATGAGGAGTATAAGTCTATGCAAGACAATAAGGTTTAGGTACTTATCCCATTACCAAAAGGTGTAAAGCCCATTGGTTGTAAATGGATATTTAAAACCAAAGGGATTCGAAAGGTAATGTGGAGAGGTATAAAGCTCGTCTTGTAACTCAAGGCTTTACCCCCATTGAATTTGATTGACTATAAAGAGACTTTCTCTCCGGTTTTCAACGAAAGACTCTTTTAGGACAATCATGGCATTTGTTGCATATTTTGACCTTGAGCTTCATCAGATGGATGTCAAGAAAAGTAATGTAGAGAGGTATAAAGCTCGTCTTGTAAATCAAGGCTTTAGCCCCACTGAATTTGATTGACTATAAAGAGACTTTCTCTCCGGTTTTCAACGAAAGACTCTTTTAGGACAATCATGGCATTTGTTGCATATTTTGACCTTGAGCTTCATCAGATGGATGTCAAGAAAGGTAATGTGGAGAGGTATAAGGCTCGTCTTGTAGCTAAAGGCTTTACCCAAAAGCGATAGTAGGAATCGAAACCGATTCTTTCTCAAAGACAATGTCTCTAACCTTATTTCTCCCCCCAAACTCAACATCCTCAAAAAATGTTGCAGTTCCCGTTTCAAAAATTGACCAAAGTGTGGGATCATAAAACTTATAGCCCCTTGATCGCTCAGAGTAGCCAATGAAGTAGCTGCTCACAGTTTTGGAGTCCAATTTCTTTTCATGTGGCCTGTAAGGCCTTGCCTCAGTTGGACATCCCTAAATGTGAAAATGCTTTAGACTCGGCTTTCTACCTGTCCAAAGCTCATAAGGTATTTAGCAGCTTCATTATTCTTTCTCTATTTGCCCTTATCCTTAGAGGTGCTAGCCAAATGAGCACTGTATCGATATAGCTCCTTTGTGATAATCCAAGAATACCCAGAGAACGATCTCGTTGTATCTGAATCCCTAATACAAAAGAGGCGTCACCAAGATCTTTCATCTCAAAATTCTTTGATAGAAATCTCTTGGTTTCATGCAATATGCCTATATCATTTATGGCAAGCAGTATGTCATCGACATATAAAACCAGGAATATGTGCTTACTCCCACTGAATTTGTGATACACACAATTATCAACAACGTTTATCTCAAAACCAAACGAGATAATCTCTTGATGAAACTTATGGTACCACTCACGGGAAGCTTGCTTGAGTCCATAAATGGATTCTGTCAATTTGCAAACCATATTCTTTAGGTCTCCCGACTCAAAGTTTTCTGGTTGCACCATATAAATTGTTTCGTCAATGTTACCATTGAGAAACGCCGTCTTGACATCCATCTGATGAAGCTCAAGGTCAAAATATGCAACAAATGCCATGATTGTCCTAAAAGAGTCTTTCGTTGAAAACCGGAGAGAAAGTCTCTTTATAGTCAATCAAATTCAGTGAGGGTAAAGCCTTGAGTTACAAGACGAGCTTTATACCTCTCCACATTACCTTTCAAATCCCCTTAGTTTTAAATATCCATTTACAACCAATGGGCTTTATTCTTCCTATTATCAGGAGAACTTGCATCCGTAAGAGAAACGGGTTGCTCAACCCGAAATGCAAGGTCCAGATCCATGCAGCCGAGAACAATGAGTATGTTCTCCTTCCAAATCCTTAAAGATGATCCCATTAAGCATGGGTATATAGTTGATATTAGCAGATATAGTAGAACATTAGCTTGAAAGAGAACAAAACAAACACACAAACATGCTCACATTAATAACCAAATACAATGATCAACAAATTCAGATAATGGTAAGTCCCATCTCAAGATACCTAGCATAACATTAATATCAAGTCTTTGGACAATAATATTAATTTTAAGTGGTACTCTTGTTGTAGTGATCAAACATTGACAATAATTAATGTCAAATAATAAATCTATCTTTGGATCGACTCATTATTCACATGTCAAACCTTATAATCGTCACATATTTATCACCACAGGTGTGTGTGCAATTCGGCCAAGTATTAACCTTCCTTTGAGCCGACTAATACTCGCATAAATTTACATACTCACAAACATCCAACATCCCTCATGAATAATCTACACAAGAGATGTCACTTTGGGGCCATCTTGCTTCAATTAGCCAATTTAGAATGATAGACCACTATATTTAACCATAAAAGATATACCAAATAATGGTTGGTCACATCTTAAGATACCTAATACAACATTAATATCAAGTCTTTGGACAGTAATATTAATTGTAAGTGGTACTCTTGTTGTAGTGATCAAAGATTGACAATAATTAATGTCAAATAATAAATCTATCTTTGGATCGACTCATTATTCACATGTCAAACCTTATAATCGTCACATATTTATCACCACAGGTGTGTGTGCAATTCGGCCAAGTATTAACCTTCCTTTGGGCCGACTAATACTCGCATGAATTTACGTACTCACAAACATACAACATCCCTCATGAATAATCTACACAAGAGAGGTCACTTTGGGGCCATCTTGCTTCAATTAGCCAATTAAGAATGATAGACCACTTTATTTAACCATAAAAGATATACCAAATAATGGTTGGTCACATCTTAAGATACCTAATACAACATTAATATCAAGTCTTTAGACAATAATATTAATTGTAAGTGGTATTCTTGTTGTAGTGATCAAACATTGACAATAATTTATGTTAAATAATAAATCTATCTTTGGATCGACTTATTATTAACATGTAAAACCTTATAATCATCACATGTTTACCACCACAGATGTGTATACAATTCGGCAAAGTATTAACCTTCCTTTGGACCGACTAATACCCGTATGAATTTATATACACACACGTGGTACTCCTTTAGTAGTGATTAAACATTGACAGTAATTTATGTTAAATAATAAATCTATCTTTGGATCGACTTATTATTCACTTATAAAACCTTATAATCGTCACATGTTTACCACCACAGATGTGTGTACAATTCGGCCAAGTATTAACCTTCCTTTAGGCCGGCTAATACCCGTATGAATTTACACACACACGAACATCCAACATCCCTCATGAATAATGTACACAAGAGAGGTCACTTTGATGACATCTTGTTTCAGTTATCCTATTTAGAATGATGGATTACTTTATTTAAGCATAAAAGGTATATCACAAAATATTTGAATTTAAGTTGATCTTTATAATAAAATGAAAATAAATAAAAAATTTATTTCATTTTATCAAAATTACAAAAATATCCCTTATTTTGTAAAATTATAGAAAGGTCCCTTAAGTTTCAGTAATTACAAATCAACCCTTACATTTTGTTAAAATCATAAACTAACCCAGTAATTTATAATAATTAAAATTTGTCCCCTTTTTTTTTTGAAAATTACAAAGTGACCCCATAACTTTTCAATAATTATAAATCTACCTAAAAACTCTTTCGTAATTGCATACAGGCCCTCTAAGTTTTGGAAATTATAAACTGACCCCGAAACTTTATCAAAATAACACAATGGCCCAAATAATTTGCAAAACAGTCCCTCAAGAATTTCAAATTTTTAAAATAGGGGCCTGAGCAAAAACAAAACGTTTTCTGAAACCTAGGTTTCTATCGTGCACTGTCGTTGCCATAGCCACCGCACCGTCGCTAGAAGACCACGACAAACGGCAACGCATGACGACGGAGATCGATCTGGGCCGAACGATTGAAAGAACGGCGGCTGGAGGTGGTCTTGGATCGCTCGATCTGGACCGATCGTGGTGGAGGACCGACGATCGTCCTCGTTGCCTCGAATCGAACCGGTTTCGTGCTAGAAACCCACCGGAAAAACAACCGGTGTTGACCCACGAAGAATGATGGGTCTGGGTTGGGTTGAAACCCAACAACCCGAAACTTTGCCAGTTTTTTTTTTCTGAAAACCAGAAGAACACAGTTCGTTTGTTTTTTTGTTTTTTGTTTTTATTTTATTTTATTCATATACATGATCAAACAAAACCGAATCCAAATCAACCAAAGTTCATAAAAGAAGATCAAAACCCAAATAATCTATGGATTCAACACATAATATTTTGTTTATGAATTCACCACATAAATTAATCAATAAAACTGAAATCCTCAAGAATCAATTATGGGTGGCTCTGATACCACTTGTTAGGAATTTGATTAACACAAAACCATTCACATAAAACAATAACATGTTTAGGCACAAAATTAGTCTGAATGTTTAACCTAAACATGTTTCTATACTTATTTTAATCAAACCCTAATTTACATATCATAACCCATATCAATTCAAGAGAAAAGATGAAAAAGGATCGATAGCGGAAGCGTACCTGAATCCATCGCTGGAGATTTGTGAACGGGTTGTGATCTTCCAAATTAACACGATCTCTATGAACCCTACTGTGTTCTTGAGGCTCTGTTGATGGGATACAGAGAAACAAAAAAAAAAAGATATCGTGTAATTTGGGGACTATAACCCTAAATATATAATAATTAAATTATTATATATATTGGCTATTTCTAATTCGGCCGCCCCTCAACAAATTATAAATAGTACTCTGGTATCTACATATTAATTCCATGACAATTATACCCTTAAGCCTTAATGTTTTATATCTTAATTAGATCACTTTAATTTAGGCTTAACCAAAAATAGCACAACACATTTAATGTTCACATGTGTGGCCCCATATGATGGAATTTTTTCCAATAATCATTTGGTTCTGGAAATGCTTGGGGTTGGTAGAACTCTTCAAGACACTGGAAATCAGTTTTTGAATCAAGTGATTCGGAGTAGAAATGAAGAAGTTATCACAAAAACAAAAATCAAAATGTTGAGAGAAAAATTATGCACTTGTTCTTCAATTTCTCAACTTGTTCTTATCTTTTGAAATTAGAGGGAATGAGAGGTTTTAAAAAGTGAAAAACCAAAAAGACCATTTTTCCCTTCTTCCTTAGTGTCTCCCCAAGATGGCACGTGGGAATCTCAAGGCAGAGCACTCTTGTAGCCGAGATGGCCACGCGCCATCTCAGGATGGTGCTTGGTGATGGCTTAAGCCATCGCACCTCACCCCTTGCGCTTTCCTCACGTTCTTCTACTGTTCTTTGGCCTCCAAACTCCGAATTCGAACCCGTTTGAAGATTACAAACCGGGAATCCCTCACGAACATGGAAATATAAGATACTCAACCCAAAAAATAAGAAATCGACTCAATATACGAAGATGAATACAATGTATGCAACATGAATTGAAAGTGTAGTATCTTTTGACTTAGAACTTGACATCAATAGAATGAGTAACCGAAATGACCGGAACTCAATCATGAACAATATAAGACTAAAATCAAGTTCAAGATCCATGTTATACAAACATATAAACACACAAACACATTTCACATAAGAATGCAAACTATATAGAGATAGTCTCCAATCATACATTTTCCAAAACATGTTACTTTCATACCAAATGCATGAGCATTCAATTTCAAATGTGTGAATGTGTTATACCAAATGATGCACTATGATACAGGGACACCAATGTATGAATTGTGTGTGTGCGCGTGCCTACGCCTTGCAAGAGGAAGAAGGATCTTGATACCTTAGTATCCAAGAATAGTACCAATCCTCTTGAAGAGGAACTTTGCATCATGAGAAGTTTCTTTTCTTCCTTGAAACTCTTATCATCACGAACCACTTAAGCAACTAAGCATTACAAAGAAATGAAGTTTTGTTATGGAATCAAGCCAACACAAATCTAGAACCTAACAATCTCCCCCTTTGGCTATTCCATGACAAAATCTCTACCTTACCATACAATAATCTCTCATAATCAATGTTGATTGCATTCTCACATCCTCACATTACAAAGAGATATTCCTAGACTAAAATGTCTTCATGAGTCTTCAAGAATATCTTTACACATTCAAATCACTTGTGAGACAAGATCAACCAGAAGAAATCTTACACAAATTTTTCTCCCCTTACTTTCTCCCCCTTAAGCCAAAACCTCTCCCCCTTAATGGATTGTCTCCCCTTTATATCAAAAGCAAGTAACATGGTGAGGAAACACTTTCTCCCCCTTTTTGACAAGGAATAGACAAAAAAACATATTACACAACCTAGAGAGAGATAAACGTCAAATGAAAATACCTACAAAGGTATAAGGGATGCATAATAAAATCATGAGATAGTGTGCAAACAAGTTATATTGAGAACTAAGTATACAAACTAAACTCCCCCTTAACATATGCTCCACATATTAATAAGCAAGTAAACTTGTTCACAAGGGACTCACACAATCACACATTTTAAGCAATAAAAGATAGTAAACCATTTTTTTTCAACATTAAACAAGAGAATCATAGATTTTCATTATTCTCTCAAAAATAATCTCTCATTGCTAATGAATCAAGCACATTAAGTAAGAATGTGTGCGTGTGAAAATGCTTCAAGTAAATATAAAAGGAGTTATTGTGATATCAACATGCAAATCACTTCAACACCTATCCATCTAAAGCTTTTCCAATCAAGGTCAAACCGATTATCATCCGGACTTTTTGCTTTAAAAAGAATAGATTTCAACATATGAGCGTGTGTATGCATGTGGCTTGTCATCCCATTTCTGTTTTTCAATCCGAGTAATCACAATTTTCAACAATACTCCATTTTAAGCCTTCCTCCATTTTTTTTTAGGCTTTGAATCAAATATTTTTTTTTAATTGATTCTTTTTCAACACTTCTTTGATTTTTCTAACATAAACATATACTCTTCATTACAGCTTTCACTCATCACAATGGTGTAGCCCTTTCCTACATTGGGCGGCTTCACAACCAATGTATGTAGTCCTTTCCATGAAGGTGCTCGTTGAGTTCTATGTAGATGCCGAAGAAAAATGGATACTAACCATAGGTCATATATCATGTACTAGACAATAAACTTCAAGATGCATCCATAATCTACATGCTTTCAAACCCGATTACTCAAACTTAAACATATAAGAGAAGCATTTATGCACTTTTAAAAACAAGATTTACAAAGACTTAAGTGCATGATCTAGAAACAATAAAAGCTATTTTATCAAGATCATTACTTCTCACATGAGTAGCTCTCAAAGAGATAGATATACAATATAGTTTTGCTTATCAAGCCACTCATAACCACACACAAGCATTAATCAACACAAATCATGCCAATGGATCTTCTAAGAGATACAAATCTCTCTTTGTCCAAGGGCTTTATGAACAAGTCCGCAAGTTGATTCTTAGTAGGCATATGTTTAAGATTTACTATTGAATGTTCAATAAGTTCTCTAATGAAATGATGCCTAATGTCTATATGCTTTGTGCGTGAGTGTTGAACCGGATTTTTAGAAATGTTAATGACACTCATATTATCACAATAGAGAGTCATTTTACCTTGATTTATCTCATAACCCTTGAGAATTTGTTTCATCTATAGAAGTTGTGTGCAAGCACTTCCGGCCACAATGTACTCGGCTTCGGATGATGAAAGAGAGACGGAATTTTGTTTCTTGTTTAGCCAAGCAATCAAATTATTCCCCAAGTAAAAACAACCGCCCGATGTGCTTTTACGATCATCAATGTTTCCCACCCAATTCGTATCACAATAGCCCACAAGAATATCATTAGTATCAAAGGAATAGAATAAACCAAGATTATGTGTTCCTTTTATATACCAAATGATTCTTTTAACGACTTTCAAGTGAGATTCTTTTGGATTAGCTTGAAACCTAGCACACAAACCTACACTAAAACAAATATCCGACCTACTAGCCGTTAGGTAGAGAAGGCTACCTATCATGCTCCTATAGAGACTTTGATCAATATTTTTTCCTTTTTCATCTTTGTCAAGTTTTAATGTTGTACTCATAGGTGTTTCAAATTCTTTTCCACTTTCAAGGCCAAATTTCTTAACAAGATTTCTAGCATACTTAGATTGTGATAACATGATACCATTGCTAGATTGTTTCACTTGCATGCCTAGAAAGTAATTGAGTTCACCTACCATACACATTTCAAATTCTCTTGACATAACATTCACAAAATCATCAACCTTGGTTGTACATGTAGACCCAAACACTATGTCATCAACATATATTTGTGCAACAAAAATGTCATTGTTATAATGCTTAACAAATAATGTTTTATCAATACCACCTCTCATATATTGGTTGTCAATAAGATATTGAGTCAACCTATCATACCAAGCTCTAGGAGCTTGCTTAAGGCCATAAAGAGCCTTTTTCAACTTAAACACATGATTAGGAGAGTGTGGGTCTACAAAACCCTTATGTTGTTCAACATACACTTCTTCTTGAATGTATCCATTGAGAAAATCACTTTTGACATCCATTTGAAACAATTTGAATTTCTTAAGACATGTAATGGACAATAAAAGCCTAATGGACTCAAGATGTGCAACGGGTGCAAAAGTCTCATCAAAGTCTACACCCACAACTTGAGTGTATCTTTGAACCACTAGTTTTGCTTTATTTCTCACTATCTTGCCATATTCATCGGTCTTATTCCTAAACACCCATTTTGTATCAATCACATTGATATCTTTTGGTCTAGGAACTAATGATCACACTTCATTCCTCTCAAATTGGTTTAGTTCTTCTTGGATGGCATTAACCCAATATTCATCAATAATTGCTTCATTAATATTCTTGGGCTTAATTTGAGAAGTGTAGCAAGTATATGAAATTTGGTTAGCTAGTTGCCTTCTAGTTATAACCCCTTCATTCAAATCACCTATGATGTCTTGTTGGTAATGCATGTTCCTAAGTCTAGAATTAGAATTTTCAACATCTTGTTGGTCATCATTTAAACCATTTTCTAACTCTTGACTTCCTTCCCTAGCAACACTACCATTATCATCATTATGACTAGACTCACTTTCATCACAACTAGTCACATCAATAGGTGTTTTAGTGTCATTCAACAAATGTTCTTTAGATTTATTGACACCATTCTTATCACACAAATCAAGCATGCTAAGATCATCTATTTTCACATTAATAGACTCCATAATAGTCTTAGTTTTCAAATTGAACACTCTATATGCACGACTATTATTAGCATACCCAAGAAAGAGACCAATATCACTTTTAGCATCAAACTTTCCTAAGTGATCTTTATCATTCAAAATAAAACACTTACTCCCAAAAGTGTGGAAATAACTCACATTGGGCTTCTTGCCCTTCCAAAGTTCATAGGAGGTTTGTTTTGTGCTGGGCCTTCTAAAAACTCTATTAGTGACATAGCATGCGGTATTGACCGCTTCGGCCCAAAGATTTCTAGGGACTTTCTTGCTATTGAGCATGACCCTAGCCATCTCTTGCAAGACACGATTCTTCCTCTCAACAATACCATTTTGTTGAGGAGTTCTAGGAGCCGAGAACTCATGTGAAATCCCATAATCATCACAAAACTCACTAAATCTAGCATTTTCAAATTCACTCTCATGATCACTCCTAATGCGACATATTTTCTTGATTCCAAGACCTTTTTCATTTTGAACTTGATTACAAAACTTCTTAAAGTAACCAAAAGTTTCGGTCTTGTCCCTAAGAAAATATACCCAAGCAAACCGAGAAAAGTCATCAACACAAACAAAAATGTATTTCTTGCCATTTATGCTCTCGGTTTGAATTGGTCCCATTAGGTCCATATGCACAAGTTCCAAGGGCTTCTTGGTAGCAAAATTAGTGTTCTTTTTATGAGACACTTTTGTTTGTTTACCTAATTGACAAGGTTCACAAACAGCATCAAGCTTTTTACCAAGACTAGTAAGACCTCTAACAATGTTATATTTCTCAAGCTTCTTTAAATCTTTATAATTCATGTGGCCCAATCTTTCGTGCTATATTACATGTTAGTGGATCAACCTCTAAATAATAGCAATTGTCCGAAGACCTTTTGACTTTCAAAACAATTTTGTCTTTTTTATCAATTATCGTGCACACATCCTTGTTAAAGCTAACTTCTTTAAAAATTTCACACAAGTGAGTGATGCTTATTAGATTAGCTTGTAGACTATCTACATACAAGGTGTCACGGAGTTTAGGCAATCCGGGGATAAAAATTGTTCCCTTGCCTAGAACTTGCTTTCTGGTGCCATCACCAAATGTAACCCATCCACCATCATTCATAACAAGATTCTTAAAGAATTCCTTGTTACCGGTCATATTCTTAGAGCAACCGCTATCTAGGTACCAACAATAGGATGAATTAGCTCTTAAAGCATATTGTGCAACCAAACATTGTGTTGTGTTTTTCTTAACCCAAACTTTCTTGACAAGTTTCTCATTCCTACTTTTATTAACATGTTTTGACTTGTTTTTGAAACAAATATTATGGTGTGCTTAATATTAATCTAGGGGGTGAATATATTTTAAACAAATTTACCCAAATTTCTTTAAAGGTCAAGATTACAAAAATGCCCCTAGCTAGTTACAATAAAATCACAAGTGTAAAAATACGGAAATATAAACGACACTTGAGATATACTTGGAAACCCTCCAAATGGGAAAAACCACGGGTTGATGAGTGTGTCACACTAGAACCTCGAATCCACTAATGACAAGGAATTACAACCTAATCCCGGTTTAATCCACCACCACTACATAATCCCGGTATAAGTGAACATAGTTCATCTTGCTTGTGCTTTAAGCTACCTACTCCCGGAAGCAACACAAGTCTTACTTCTCAATGAAGAGATAAAGTGTCCTAAGTGAATATGTGATGATATTCAATGAACAAACAAGGCTAGGAAACCCTATATGCTTATCTAGGATAATGAGATGACAATTAATACAATCCTAGATATCAAGTGCTAAATGACATGTTCAAATAGCTTAGCTAAACATAGATCAATCAATCCTATGAAGCTATCACAATACAACACTCAATCATATCATCACAACAATCTCTAATTTGTATCTAGAAATATTCTAAGAGAATACAATTAATTAAAAAGATGGTTTAGCAAGCAAAAACACTTAACTTGTAAGAAGATAGTGAAGAGCTTACCAAACAAGATGTGATGAAGCAACCCTATCCATAGATGCACTATAGATGAACTTAGATGATGCAAGATGAAGTTTTGATGCACATGGGAATGTTTTGAGTGATTAAAAATGAGTTCTTGCAAGTGTTTTTCCTTTGAAATGTGTTCTAAGGAAAATATATGATATTTTGAACTCCTACACGACCTTAAGACAATGAGATATATATATATATATATATGAGATCCAAACAAAGTGATGTCGTTTTGGAAAAAATGTTTCAGCTTCTTCATTGTACGCTGGTGAGGTGCGCTGGTCGAGTAGCCCAACACCAGCGCACTGCCTAAAATTTTCAATAGGCGTTGGTCGACAGGCGCTGCACAGTGGCGCAACACAAGCATAAAATCACTAGAATGTTTGCGCTGGTGAGGTTGCGCTAGACGAGTGGCGCACCACTAGCGCATGCACATTTTTCCAACTATGCGCGGTTACAGCAGCGCACCTCAGTGGCGCATGACTAGCGACAGTCCACTGTGAATGTTGCGCTGGTGGGGTGCGCTGGTCGAGTAGCGCACCACCAACACAAGGCCTATTTTTTCAACACTCAAATGCACAAAAACAATAAGTTCAAGAGTGATGAAATTGCATCCTATTTTAATGCCTAGCATGACATACAACTTTCATAGCAATATGCAAATAGGTCAACAAGAGTCATTTAAACTAAAATGTACACAAGAAAACACTAAACATATATGATCAAGAGTTATGCATGAATATGTGAGTGTGTGCAACTATCTCTTCAAAGTAAGTAAGCACAAGAATTTTACCTTTGGTGTTTCTCCTCTTGAGGTCTTGAGAGCCTAAGCTACCCTTACATGAACCCCAATAATGTGGTTGTTCACGAAATAAGCCAATCAACAAATGAAGACTTTTCAGTTTTTAGGCACATTGACTCCATTAGTCACATTTTCAAACAAATCAAACAAAGCATTATCAATTTTCTTATGAATAGTAGAACGAGGCACAACACAAGATTTAACAAACAAATTATCATCACATTTATTCTCAACATGCTTTTCCAAGGTCTTCTTAGGTCTAATTTTAGATCCATACATGGATGATTGCCTAGGACCATTCAAAGACATATCATGCAAATCATTGGCAATTCTACATTTACGAATGTATTCATAACATCTAGGTCTTATGTGTCATACCATGTTGCAATAATGACAAATAGGTATGAATTTGAGAAGTTTACCATTTGCTTGAGCATTCAACTCATTTTACCTTCTCATATTTTTACCTCTTTGGCGTGCAACACTAGATGTCTTGCCTTTTGCATTTTATGATGATGTAGCTTGTCTTTGACATTTTTGAGTCTTTTCCTTGACCTTCATTGTTGATGTTGAGGCACCTTCGGTAGCATTCATGGCTTTACCGTTAGAGAGTGTACCTACATTTAAATTGCTACTAGCTTTGACAAAAGTAGATTTGTTAGATAAAGGAGTTGATTTTTCATTAACATATCCTAAACCTCTTTTGTCGCTTGAAGGCTTTCCAACCTTAATGAGAGCTTTCACTTTGTTAGAGTTAGATAACATCTTGTTAATCATCTCTTTAGCCTCATTAAGTTTGTCATTAAGCACTTTCTCTTGATTCTCATGCTCATTTAGTTTTGCTCTAAGCACAGTTTCAATTCTCTTAGCACATTTTCAATTCTCTTAGCACGATCAAGAGATTCATCTCTTTGCTCAATTCCATGCTTCAAAATACTTAATCTATCATTACTATCAATCAAGTTTTTCTCAAGATTAAGAATTTTGTCATTTAGATCAATAATACATTTTGAGCTACAATCATGATTTGCTAACTTCTTAGTGAGAGACTTATTGATCTTAGAGATCCTTTCATTTTCTTGAATAAGATCTTTGATCTTTTGATCATCTAAGTCAATAGACTCACCTTCAACAAAAGAAACAACAAAAGAATACATTTCTTTAGTCATGATGAAATAAATGAAGATAACAAAACACTACAAAGAAGATCTATCTAAGTGCGTCTTGACACCGGCTCTGATACCAATTGAAATTCCCTTTATCTTTATAGTGTGAATATACCTAAAGGAGGGTGAATAGGTATATGCTCCAATTTTTATCTTCTTTTAAAAACAATGCAATTCTAACAATGCTTGATAAAATTGTAAACAAAGACACACAATATTTACATGGTAAAACCTCCAAAGAGGAAACATCCACGGGTTGATACCACAACCACCGGCAAAAGAAAACCCAATATTTCAAATAGAGTGACACACTCAAGCAATCACACATGCTCTACAAGCTCTCACTCTCACTCTCACTCTCACTCTATCTTGAACCTAGTGATCTAGTTGACTTCCTATCTAAGACCCCCTGTCTCTAGGAAGATTTCTTGCTCACCTATCCGGATCCTCCCGATCCTAGGCAAGACATCTTGCTCGACTATTCGAGTCCTCCCGACTCTAGCCAATACTTCCTTGCTCAACAATCTGAGGTCTCACACCTCTTGTCAAGACTTCCTCTTGCTTAGCTATCCAAGTCCTCCCGACTCTAGCTAAGACTTACAATTGCTCAAATCAAATAATCACTCAAAGATATGAGACTTTCTACCTCTTCACAAGGCATCTAAGTGATCATGAATGCAAAACGCAAACAAGCACTCAACATAGAATATGATGATCAACAGATTATATGGACATGCAACTATATGACTAGATTATGCTTTCAAAGATCAATCACAAATGCATCTAGACAACTTAAGCATGTTATCAACTAAGAACATATATATGAAAATATAGACATCAATTGAAACAAAACCTAGTTCTTAGAAAATGAAATTAGATCTAGAAACAATCAATCAAGCATAAGAACAAAGGATTTCTAGAAACAATTTCATGTTTATCAAGTTTAGCACAAAACATTCAATATATCACAAATCTAGCTAAACTTGAAAATCAAATCAACAAACCAAAAAATGAAATCAAAATCATCCTAGTCATGCTTCTTAATCAAATAACGTCAATCAATAAGAAGATCTAAGAAGAAAACTAAGAAGAAGATGATTTTACCTACAAGGATGCAATTACGAACTGAAGATCAGATCACAATGACAAATGTAGACATGATTTGGTTCTGTAAATGCTTGGGGTTTGTAGAACTCTTCAAGACACTCGAAATCGGTTTTTGAATCAAGTGATTCAGAGTATAAATGAAGAAGTTATCATAAAAACAAAAATCAAAATGTTGAGGGAAAAATTCTGCACTTGTTCTTCAATTTCTCAACTTGTTCTTATCTTTTGAAATGAGAGGGAATGAGAGGTTTTAAAGAGTGAAAACCCAAAAAGACCATTTTTCCCTTCTTCCTTAGTGTCTCCCAGAGATGGCTCGTGGGCATCTCAGGCAGAGCACTCTTGTGGCCGAGATGGCCACGCGCCATCTCGGGATGGTGCTTGGTGATGGCTTAAGCCATCGCATATCACCCTTTGCGCTCTCCTCGCGTTCTTCGACCGTTCTTTGGCCTCCAAACTCCGAATTTGAATCCGTTTGAAGATTACAAACTGGGAATACCTCATAGACATGAACATATAAGATACTTAACCCAAAAAATAAGAATTCGACTCGATATATGAAGACGAAGACAATGTATGCAACATGAATTGAAAGTGTAGTATCTTTTGACTTAGAACTTGAAATCAATAGAATGAGTAACCGAAATGACAGGAACTCAATCATGAACAATATAAGACTAAAATCAAGTTCAAGATCCATGTTATACAAACATATAAACACACAAACACATTTCACACAAGAATGCAAACTACATAGAGATAGTCTCCAATCATGCATTTTCCAAAACATGTTACTTTCATACCAAATGCATGAGCATTCAACTTCAAGTGTGTGAATGTGTTATACCAAATGATGCGCTACGATACATGGACACCAATGTATGAATTGTGTATGTGTGCGCCTATGCCTTGCAAGAGGAAGAAGGATCTCGATACCTTAGCATCCAAGAATAGTACCAATCCTCTTGAAGACGAACTTTAAATCATGAGAAGTTGCTTTTCTTCCTTGAAGCTCTTATCATCACGAACCACTTAAGCAACTAAGCATTACAAAGAAATGAAGTTTTGTTATGGAATCAAGCCAACACAAATCTAGAACCTAACACACCCTCCATTTAGTAATTAATAACATAATGAAATAATCTTATTATTTAATTTATTAAATCACCATTATTCATTAATTAAATAATCTCAATATTTAATTAATTTCCAAATAAATACGTGTCACTTTCGTAACACAATTAATTGGACAATCCAATTAATTAACCATGATCCTTATTACCTAAATAGATCGGGCTAGCAAGAGGACCTAATGGACCTATAGTATTTTGAGCTCCAACAATCCTCGGAATAATTAATTAACATCTTTAATTAATATTGATTATTAACTCCGGTGTTATTTCACTAAAAACCCGAAGCTGCGCTCTCTTAATTGTAGATGTTTTTTACACAGACCGATACAACTCGGTGTCCATCGATATAGCTATTACATATGGTATGATCTTCCACAGTAGTTCATAATTAGAACTGGGTCATAATGTCCGTTATACCCCTCTAATTACATATATCCTTTAAGTACCATTAATTCTCTAATGGACAATAAATCCTCTTTCCTCAAGGAATTAGGCGAGCACTCATATTGTCCAAGCCCTGAATCAACCCTTAAGGGAACTACCATCTACTTCTCACAAGAAGGAGTGGATTCCATTATTGTGTATAAACCTTCTCAGCCATAAGCCAAACCGCAATCCCAACATATGGAGTATATTGATAAGGAAATGCAACTGACATCGCCCATGGTATATCAAAGACCACGACCTAACCTGAAGGAGTCGATAAGACACTCAAGATTAAGATCACCCATATATAGCCATCATTAGTTGATATATATGAATCTCATCGGTAAACTGATATTTATTTGAGATTCATATAGATCATGGCTCAGTCCTATATGATCACATCATACAAGGTGCCTCCATTCCCATATCTCATATAAATGATTCAGGATAGAATCACTGTACATTACGGAATGGACCACAGCTATAGATTAATCACAAATAAAGTACCCAACTTTATTTGCTATCTATGGACTCTTTAGATTGCACGTCTCTTATTGTATTCATCCGTATATGACACTCATATACACAGTTTGAGATTGCATCTCGTAATTTTGGATGTTAAATATATGCACAAGTTATAAAATAAACAACACAACAAAAATGAATTGAACTTTTCCTTTTATTTATTTCATAAATTTATTTACAAATTACATCTTTAGGGCATAAACCCCAACAAAGAGCACATCGCAGCCCCCTTCGACCGGAGACTTCCAGGAGTGAACCTCGAGCCGAAGCTAGGGGTAGCCGGTAAATTGCACAGGCAAAGCCCGCCCATGAAGATGATAAAACATAGGAATCCAGCTCATCGCGGGGATCTAACATCGAGGAGTCCGAGGTCAACTCAAAAAAACCCAGGAGCAAATGCTTGAGAGACTAACTGGTAAAGCTACAGAGGGAGATCCAACAGATAAAGAATGGAAAGTACAAGGAGGACAAGAAAGATCCATTAAGCGAGATGAATGCTCCCTTCACCCTAAGGATCTGGGAGGTAGAGCTCCTGCTAAAATTCAAGATGCCAACTGATAAATTCTCTGGGAAAGAAGAACCTCTGAGCCACCTAAAGAGCTTCGTCCAGCAAATGGAAGTCCAAAATACTATCAGGGCTGCCATGTGCAGGATGTTTCCTACCACCCTGACAGACTACTCTAAAACCTGGTTCAGGAAGTTGCATGCTGACAGCATGGATTCCTTTACAAAACTATCATCATATTTCTGTTCGCAGTTTCAAGAGGTCAAACCGCATACAAATGACCCCATACACCTATAATATGTGATCCAGAACCGAGGTGAGACACTCCATTCATACGTTAAACGCTTCCACAAGGATATCATCCAGATGGGGGTCTTCGCTGAGAAAGAAACCATTACCAACTTCAGAAGGAACCTGTGGGCGGGTAAGCTATTCTGATCTGCCAAGCGACCTCCGGAGACCTACCAAGAGGCCTATGATCGGGCTCTAGAGCAAGTCAAAATCGATGAACAGCTCAAGGTCAAGATGGAACATGACGATATAAGAACAACAAAGTGACAGAAGAATGAATCTCCCAAACCAGAGCCAGCTCAGAAAAATCAGAATAAACCTCCCAATAGGTCAACGTACAGCTTCCCCACTTCTCAATCAATGCAAGAAAGGTATCCAGCAATGTGAACTCATCCGCGGGCTTCACCTCCTCCCATGACAGCAACCCATGTAACACGAAATGAGAGGGGGTACGATTACTATACCTCTTTAAATGCATCTCGAGAAATAATTTAACTCGCTATTCAGGAGAAGGGGCTACTACAGAAGCTTGCACCTATGAAAGCTCCAGTCGACAGAAAAAACCGGTATAAGTACTTCCATGAAGACGTGAGGCACAACACTTCAGAGTGCTATAACCTACGCAAACAGATCGATGCTCTGATCAGGAGAGGATGTCTGATAGAGTTCTTGTAGCAGGTCAGGGATAATATTCAAACCAGAAATGAAATACAAGCCGAAATCCGTGAGCACACTGAGAAGAGAAAGAAGGAAGAGATGGATCTAATGCAGTAAATCCAGGTGATACATACTATCAGCGGAGGTCCCACTCTGGCTGGCACCGCCAATAATTCTAAGAATAACCACACGAGAAAGATCCCTCGTGTAGATGAAGGGCGAGGTATCCTCAAGGTTGACCAGAGTCCGACCAACCCCTCCCAGTTATCACAGATCATTTTCACCGAGGCAGATGTCTACAACACCATGCAACCTCATGATGATCCCATGGTGTTCACGGTACAGATTGCCAACTGCATGGTCCATTGCGTGCTTATTGACACAAGCAGTAGCGTCGACATCCTCTTCAAAGATACTTTGGAAAAACTGAATTTGAAACAATGGTGTTACAATAATTGCACCACCCCGCTGTATGGATTCACTGGGGACTCGATCATACATGTGGAATTAAATATCCTCTCAGTAATCGTCGGAATGGCCCTCTCCATCAAAATGTTATGACGGACTTCGTGGTAGTAGATACCTCATCGGCCTATAATGCGATACTAAGAAGACATTTCGTGTCATCCTTGAATGGGGGTCTTGTCCATTTACCATAACGTCTTAAAGTTTTCAGTAGGAGACAAGGTGGGGGGAATATGCGGTGACCAGTAAGCAGTCAGAAAGTGCTATGCAGTATCTACCAACCCAACAGCTCTAGCAAAGTAGTTTGCACAGGTTACCACAATACAGGTAACACCCGGGTTGACCTTAGAGGATGTAGAGCCCTCAAATCACCTAGAGGATAACCTTGTGATGTCAGATGAAGAGGAGCAGAGTAGAGAATGGGTCAGCAGGCACCCAGTGGATAAGCTGGAGGAGATACCCATCCAAATAGACGATCCCTCGAAGGTCGTCAAGGTCGAAGCCACCCTTGAGCCGGGAGTGAAAAAGGGTCTGATTGGGCTCCTCAAAGAATTCAATGACATATTCTTTTGGAGTCACGACGAGATACCCAGGATCCCGATATCGTTGGCTACTCACCGATTAGCAGTGGACCCAACCTTCAATCCCGTCAAACAAAAAAGACATCACTTTAACATCGAAAGAAATGTTACGGTTCAAGAAGATGTGGAAAAATTGATCAGAGAGGTGCGTAACCCCGAATGGATCGCCAACGTGGTTATGGTCACAAAGGTGAATGGAAAGTGGCGTATGTGCATCGATTACACCAACCTCAACCGGGCATGTTCGAAAGACAGTTTCCCTTTACCAAAGATCGATCAGTTGGTTGACTCTATATCCAAAACAAGCTCTTAAGTTTCATGGATGCATTCTCAGGGTACAACTAGATCATGATGCATCCCGCTGACAGATCAAGAACAGCTTCATAACCGGGTAGGGTCTGTACTGCTATAAGGTGATACCGTTCGGACTCAAAAATGCGAGACTACATATCAATGGTTGGTCAATCGGCTGTTCAAACCCGAGATTGGAAGATCAATGGAGGTATACATCAACGACATGATTACCAAGTCACCAATCGTGGAAGAATATCAGGATGACCTTTGCAGAACTTTCATGATCCTAAGAGAAAACCAGATGATATTGAACCCTTCTAAATACGCTTTTGGGGTGACTGCGGGGAAGTTTCTGGGCTTCATGGTTCATGAGAGAGGCATAGAGGCTAACCCATAAAATATCAAGGTTATCTTGGACCTAAAGTCCCCCACATCATTTAAACAAGTTCAAGTCTTGACCGGGCAGATAGCAGCGCTCAACAGGTTCATTTCTCGGTCCACAGATAAATGTCTCCCTTTCTTCAAAGCTATCAAGTAGGGAAGGAACATGAAATAGGACTAGTAGAGCGAGCAAGCTTTTCAAGCCTTGAAGAAGTATCTGTCAAGCCCTCCGTTACTAGTTAAGCCAAGTCCTTGAGAGGAGTTGCAAATCTACTTGGCCGTTTCAGAAACTGCGGTGAGTAGGGACTTAGTCAAGGAATATGGAGATAGGGTCTAGCAGTCTATCTACTACATTAGCCATGCCCTAACCAAGCCAAAAAAGAATTACACCCTTTTAGAGAAGCTCGTTTATGCCTTAGTAACCTCAGCAATGAAGCTCCGTCCTTACTTTCAAGCTCACTCAATAACAGTAGTAACAGACCAACATCTCAATCAATTCTTGCAAAGGCCAGATGTGTCCGAAAGACTGGTATTGTGGGCCCTGGAGCTCACCCAATTTGATTTAAGGTATAAACCTTGGACCACAATTAAAGCTCAGGCTTTGGCGGACTTTATGGCAAAGCTCTCAGTGGCCCCAGGCCAAGCGACCTCCACAGTTATAAATATAGCTCCTGAGAAGATTCCAAAGTCCGACAGCTAGCTGGTAGGTTACAAGTCATGGATCCTCTACACAGAAAGAGCGTCCGGGCAAGCTAAGGGAAGAGCGGGTATAGTTCTAATAGACCCAGAGGGGACTGAGTGATGCAACTGTTTCATATTCAAATTTAAGGTCACTAACAATGAGGCAGAGTATGAAGCCCTCGGGGTCGATTACCTGCAGGTCAAGAGTGACTTGTTACTCATAGTCAATCAGGTTTCTAGGGATTATCAGGCAAAAGAGGATAACATGATTGCCTACTTGAAGCTAGTTTAACTGCTTAAGAATAAATTTAAGGGATTTAAGATAGAGCAGGTGCCTCGATAACAGAATCGTCGAGCTGACGTCCTCACCAAGAAAGCTGTGAATGGTGGCCAAGCCCTACCACAGGGAGTCCCTCTCCAAGTGATCTCCCAACCAAGCATAGTAGCAGGCAAGAAGACTTATACTCTGGATCAACAAACATGCTGGATGGACCCAATAGTGGTTTATTTCCAAGAATGAAGGCTTCCCGAGGAGCCTGACCAAGCCAGAAGAATTAAAAGGCTCTCAGTTTGATATTGCCTGGTAGATGAATGCCTCTACAGAAGGGGAAGGTCTCTTTCCATGCTTTGATGTTTTCATCCTGATGATGCCAAATGGGCATTAAGAGAGGTTCACTCTGGGGAATGTGGGAGCCACATTGGTGGGAAAGCTCTAGCATATCAGGTACTCTGCATGGGGTATTATTGTCCAACTATCCATCAAGATGCAAAGAACTTTGTATAATCCTGTAAACCATGCTAGAAGACTTCCAACTTGAGCAACCTCCCATCGGAGCATCTTTCATCTCTCGGCTCGTATTACCCATTTAAAATGTGGGGAGTCGACCTGATCGGACCACTTCCTACAGCTCCTGGACAAGCCAAGCATGCTATTGTGGCAATCAACTATTTCACAAGATGGGTCAAAGTCGGACCGTTCTCCCAGATATCGGAAGAGAATACGATAAGGTTCATCAAAAACAATGTAGTTTACAGGTTCGGGACCCCTCTTATCATTATAGCTGACCTCGGTAAGCAGTTTGATAATGGTTGATTTAAGGAATTTTGCAAAGGCTTGGGAATCGACCTTAGATTCACTTTAGTAGCTCACCATTATACTAATGGGCTGGTGGAATCCACCAATAAGACTATCAAGAAGCTATTAAAAAAGAAGTTACAACAGAGAAAGAGCATATGGGTCGAGAAGATTCCCGAGGTCCTCTGGGCTTACCGTACTACAATAAGAACAGCCGCCGGAGAAACGCCCTACTCTTTAACCTTTGAAGTTGAAGCAGTTCTTCCCATCGAGCACAAACTAACCACCTTAAGAGTTCAACATTTTGAACATGGAAGCAATGAGGATAAGCTTTGAGCTAGCCTAGATCTCTTGGAAGAGAAACACAATCGGGTGGCTGCGAAAGTACTGATTTACTAGAGCAAAATCGATAGGTACTTTAACAGGAGGGTTAAAGCTTAAAATTTTAAGAAAGAGAACCTAGTTCTTAGGAAGGTGACCTTGAATACCAGGAAGAGGTCATACGGGGTCTTGGGGCCTAACTAGGAAGGGCCTTACTTAGTAAAGGTAGTGGTTAGCAACGGGGCATACAAGCTCGAGAACATGGATAGCCGCCGACCCATCGACCACACCTGGAATGCAGATCAGCTGAGGAAATATTACCCATAAACAGGGAACCCATGAGCAGACCACCTCAATTTAGGTTTTAATGATTGCTCTAACAATAATGTACTCCATTTCTTATCAATAAAGTCTACTTTCTCCATCTTCGATAGTATTCTACAATGATTTCTCCATATTCAACTAGGGTCTACACGGGTAAGTTTAACATAGTCATCTCAAGACTAAGGATTATCCGGGGAAGCCCCCTCGCTATCCTTGATGCCTCGGTCGGGCACCACCCCCCACCAAGAAGAGTCTGAGTGTAAGAGCATAGTTGTCATCCAGATCTCGAAACCGGGGATTAGCTGGGGAAGCCCCCTCGCTATCCTTGATACCTTGGTCGGGCTACCACCCCCAAGAAAAGTCTGAGTGTAAGAGCATAGTTGACATTCAGATCACGAGACCTGGAAATAGCTAGATAGCCCTCATGATGCCTTGGTCAGGTTACCACCCCTTAGAATGGTCTGAGTGTAAGGGCATAGTTGTCATCCAGATCACGAGACCAGGAAATAGCTAGATAGCCCTCATGATGCCTTGGTCGGGTTACCACCCCCAAGAAGGGTCTGAATGTAAGAGCATAGTTGTCATCCAGATCACGAGACCAGGAAATAGCTAGATGCCTCGATCGGGATATGATCCTCCCAAAGGGGCGTGGGGTTGGAAAGCTCTCCTACTTAAACTCCAATGTTCCAGTTATTACTGGTTACTAATCTTCCATGTGTATATGATTGCTTTCTGTGACAGATGCAAACTAGCCTATAATCACATAAGGGGACTATTCACTAAAGTCATTGAACTACAAGTTTCTGCTGAGAGTGGAGAGCTCGAGCTAGTTGTCTACTTTCACACTTAAAAAAAACATCTCATTATCTCCACCAAGATTCAAGTAAGTCAAGTTATTTCAAAGGTTGCATCTAGGTCGGGATCAGGAATGAAGCAAGAGGATGACAGTCAAATCAAAATTCATTGAAGCAAGTTCGAATGAAATCTAAAGCCAATATTCATTAATGATAAGGGAGTCTATCCCTTTGATAGGCTACAATTGTCAAACAGGGAACCCAACCTCTGGTTCCGAGCTACACGAAGAGAAAATAAAAAGACTATGAATCTGACCAAGAGTAAAGCAGGGTGCTCACCCCCCTTTCCGAACAGTCAAAGCAAGTCAAGAATGGGTTACATGAAACTCTTACATCCTCCTGATCACCTCTAGCTACTCCATCTACTTGGTGGACCTCGCCCTTTGCTCCTCATTCCGGTGTCTGCTCATTTTGTTAGATATCTCTACTACTCCTTCCACCAGAGGATCCCCGGTTGTCTGTTGTTCAGTTGAGTCCTCTTCCAATACCTCATTAACCACCATCATAACCTTGGGTGGGATGGCCGCGATGAGAAGGGTGGCCATTGACTCCGTTATGCTCTCTCCCACCTTTGTCTCTTCCCTTGAAGACACTTCAGAGGGGTCTCAGACTTCTGGATGGCTTCCTTCATGCTCCACGGGCCAAACCCACTTGAGGATTCCCCGAGACCTGATGCTGGGAAGACGGGAGGAGGAGGATGAGGAAGGTCTGACATAACCGGCTGCCTCCCAGCTCTAGCCATATTAGAAGAACTCGATTCATCATATTCGGGATGAGACATCTCCGCAACCTTAGCCATTATCTGCTCCATATCCCAACCAACAATGATGGATAGGTCGAAGGGCAGAGGTAAAGCTTTAGCAACTTGGAAAGAGGCATAGAAATACCCGTCGTTGAAGGAAGCATCCACCTCGGCATGCAGCTTGGTTACTTAAGTGTGCAGGGCATGATTCTCGACGTTCAGCATTTTTTCTTTTGCCTTTCAGGAGTCCCTCTGCTCAGCCCGACGCTCAGACCGAATTCTAAATCAATGGACTTATTTGTCCTCTCATGATCACACCGAAGCTCGGCTAGCTCTGCCTCTATCCCCCTTTGACTAGAGGCCATCTCTTGTACTAAGTCTTCATGGCCCGCTCAGTTTCAGCTTTATCTTTGGTTGCCCGATCACGGAGAGAAGCCACTCGGTGGCCCATGGCCACGTTGAATTTAAAGGCTTGTAAAAGAGTTCAAGTTAGAAAGTGGCGAACCAAACTATTGCAGGAAAAGATAAAAGACGATGATTACCTCGACTAAGAGGGCAGACCCTTGGTTATCAGGTTATCTACGGGCGTTAAAGCCATCATAGACAGACTGTCCCCAGGGAAGGGAGCGACGAATTGGCCTAAGACCTCGTCTAGAGTGGCAGAGCATGACTGATCCTGTGGGCGAATAGGGGGCACTCCTTCAACACTAGCTTCAGAGTCCTTTAAAGCTTGGGGACGGGGAGTGTAGATGGAGAGATAAAAACATCTGGCTGGGTACAAGTGGGAGAGACAGGAGCTGAAGCAGGAGTAGGGACAACTGGAGCAGGAGTTGCCGCTGCTACGTCAACTGCTTGAGAAACAGAGGTCCCCTTACCCCGCACCTTGGTAGCCCACGATACGAGGAGCGATATCTTGGACCTGTGCTGGGAGGAAGACGGTGCAAGAGCAGATAAAGCCCCAGCTGGAACAGTTGGCCCCCCTTTCTCTGAAAAAGCTAGAGGGATTTCCCGATTCAATTTGGTAGAAAGGGAGGAGTGCGAGCTTGTTGGGCTTCATACGAAGCTGGAGCAAAAATAAAAACTGTTAAAAAAAAGAGAAAGAATAAGGACGTCAGAAATGAGCTAACTAACAGAACAAAGCATAATGACTAAGTGTTACTTACAAGGGGTAGCATAAGAGATCCGCAGGTATGACCCTACGAGAATCAAAAGAATCAACAGTTGGGAACTTCAGGTTTAGATAGTTCCTAGCAAGGATCGTTTTCAGCACAACCTCAGACTCGGTAGGTAAGGAGTCTCTGTCCCATGAGGGTTTATCGTTGAAAGCGGTGGGAACCGTGAACTCATGCCCATCAATAAATATGGAGCTTCCTCAATCACCCTCTCCAGGATTCACTCTTCCTTCCAGGCTTGGTCCTTCTTCGAAGCGCAGGGATGATGAAGTTGAGTTTGTTCTTAGCATTCATATAGAACTGGCCTCGGGGAACTCCGGACAAACTCCCGATTTGAAAAAGGTAGGCCAGCTCTTCTGCTATGGGCTCCCGGGTGACCTTGCCCAGCTCGCATTGTTCCCTCCACAGCACGAGAAAACCAATCAGGTGCTTCTAGAAGCCAAACGCCAGCTGGAGGGGAGCTAGCTGTAGGGCACTGAGAACCCGTCGAAGGGTAGGATGGAGAGAAAGTTTGACCCCGTTCTCAAAGGCCGCTATATAGGTAAGGAGCACTCCTTTGAGCGGATTGAAGACGTCATAATTCCTGTAGGAAACTGTGAGGGAGATGCTGTCAGGAATACCGTACTTGGTCCTCAAGCGGTCGATCGATTGCGGATCAACAGTAGAATCTGGGAAGACCCTAAAGTCATAAGAAAGAGGCCTCGATGGAGGAGGTCCAACAACAGCGACTTGACCCTTCCCAGCGGCGTCGCCCCTCTCTCCTTTGTCATAATCTTCATCGACTAAGTTCAGAGGGTTGTCAAGTTGATTAGAGAAGCCGAAACAAATCGAAACGTTCATACCATAACGGTGAAGCTGACGGAGCGGGGAAGCGTCCTCGTCGCTCGAGTTTTCTAGTGCCCGTTTCCTAGGAACAGAGCTAGGGGCACCAGTGCCCTCTACCATAGCCTCAATACTGCCAGCGGAGTTCGACATTGTCAGATGTAGGGCTTAAAAAACAAAGAAAATGGTGAATAGCTTTTCAAAGGTAGAGAAAGAGAGGGATTTTTGAAATTTTGAAGTTTGAAAGAAAGCGTGAGGTAGGCGAGAAGCGGTTGGGTATAAATAGAACCAAATGGAGCAGTGACATCGACAAAATCTTTGGTAGGATCGCCTCTGAACATGGGGATGGCCGTAACATAGCCGAATTATTTTGAAAAATATGCCGGTCTGCGCACGCCACGTCACTTGTGCATTAAATGCGAGGATTTCACTGAGATATTGATAACAACGTGAAAGGTAAAATTTCCCAATTAAAATAGAAAATCTGAGTTCAACCCCAACTCAATCACTGGTGTTCAAGTCAGAGGGGACTTCTGTTAATAGCAAAATTTGGCTAAGGACCAAAGAGAAATTTTCACTCTCCTAACTCGAATCAAAGTCCGAGTTCACTAGTCATTGAACCTCGGGTCCTAAGGGCGAGCCATAGAACCACCCCGTATAAGCGAGGTTGGGTCATTGAGCTTCAAAACTATCAAGAATGAAGCCTAACACGACCAGATCGAGTTCCTTACGCCAACACTGGAATTCGGACAAAACCCGACATGTAGTTATCTTGGCTTCCCGAGATCGAAATTACCTCGTAACCTCCCCAGAAGCCTGTCAACCTCTCCAAAAGCCCATTATCCTCTATAGACACAAAAATAGGGCTTTTAAAGATATCAGGTTCATGTTATAGCTATGCTCCAATTCGCTAAGGAAGACTCGAACCTATCTGGACAAGAAAGAGGAAGTTCACCTAATCCATGCTACTCCTAATGAGGGCCGACAAGGTCATCTCAAGCTTTAAAGGACCAGGAAAGGGCATGCCAAGCTTCAGGGACCAGAACTAAGGCAAGAGTCTACCTCGCTCTCGAAACAACGAACACCTAACTCTACGACCTCCATGAAGAATCATGTCATGAATACTCATAAGATCATATCTACACTCCAACGAACATTAAAACTCTGCGTAGGTGTAAGGCAAGAGATTGAGTCCAAAAAGAAAACAAACTTATATCCACCAAAGATATTCTCGAATCCGTTATTAATTCGAAGTCAATGACTTTCAAATAAAAGATCACGCTCGATAATGATGGAGCGGATTCAGAGAATCATGGCGGATGATTCACTAGTTTAAACTACTTGGACTGTGTATAAATACACCTAACATGAACGATGGAAGGTGGGGGAAAATCGACAGTGAAGAGAGCGGCATATGGAAAATAAACAAGGAGAGTGTTATACTTCGGCCTAAATTATGTAATCAGAACACGACATCCACTATTATCTACTATTCAACAGGCACGAGGTTGCCACCCTACTGTATCCCATAAAGATTAGGAGTGTTTGAGAGTCTTTTTGTACGATATTCACATTTGATAATAAAGTCATTACATTACTTTTCTCATTATATTCATATCTGTATTAAATATCCACCATTTTCCTAACAGGTCGGGTACCTAAGGTACTGACCCTAGCCACCACCTATGTTGTAGTGGTCTCGAGGATGTTAGTTGAAATTTCTCACATTGAGTAAATTATCCGTTAACAATATTTATTATTTTAATAAATATTTTTTTGTGACAAGATTTTAATTAATAATGTAGATAAATAGGTTAAATGGGTAAATTGGGTGAGGATGGAGAAAGCATACCCCGACCCACCTTGCCACGCTCCATCTATTAAGGGGTTTTACGAGGGGATGAGCTTTCAATATAAATATATATATATATATATTTATATGTGTGTGTGTGTGTGTGTGTGTGTGTGTGTGTGTGTGTGTGTGTGTGTGTGTGTGTGTGTGTGTGTGTGTGTGTGTGTGTGTGTGTGTGTGTGTGTGTGGTTGGAAGCAAGGAGGGTCACCCCACCCTGAACCCGTCCAATTGCCATCCTTACTAAATCCACTTGTTGTTCTCCACATGACACCTGGACTCATTCATGTTTTCTTTCTCAAATCATGAACTATAATAAAGAGATATGGTCTTGTTTTTATTTACAAAAAAAAAAAAACAACTCATTTATAACGTAACCTTAATTTGGTGTATTGGATTGAGATTTTAATAGACAAATTAAGGGAGTAAGGATATTATGGATTTGCAACACTACAAGGATTTTTAGGATTGTTAGGATTGTTAGGATTATATTTTTAAGATTATTAGGATTATATGGACTAGACTTTTAATATTTTAAAATAGTCTTTGGACTTTATTTATAGACTATTAGTATTATCTACATTTTATTTCAAGACTTTTTGGACTTTTAAAAATATTGACTTTTAAGAGTCGATTCTAATATTCAATTTTCTCCCCATGTTCCGGTGCTCTTTAATCTTATTGAGGGTAGTCACAAAACAAAACAAAAAATGAATAAGAAACTACTAAGCTATTAAGAGAAGTAATAAAATTTTAAAATACCACCAACCAACACATAACCTTCAGCTGGTTCATATGGTGTAGAAAATGTCACCATATAAAATAAATATAATAATCAACAACCCATCCCCCATAACCCAGAATGTCATGAAAAAGGAAAAAAAAATAGCTTGAACATTGAAGTATTTCTGTTTGGCATGTTGGACTTATGTTATCAAACTCCAATATTCACTGCTCTTTAAAAAAAAATCTCTAGTGGAATGTACAGTGTATGTCTCCCTTTCATGTTAGTGATAGATGATTCAAGTCCGATGAGATGAGTTAATATACATACTATGTATGCATTGGTTAAATTTGGAGGGTCGAGGCATGACAATAATTTTTTTAATATAAATGTAAATAACAAAAAAAATGATATCTAATATTTAATTATACATATATTTAAAAAAAAAAATCCAAACGGTCGACTAGTGCTTGCTCTCAACATGTTTCGACATACCCTTTCGTTATCGGATTTAAAATATATATATATATATGTATCTAAATTTTATAGAAGCATGATTTTATGATAGGTCCGTAACTTTTTAACTCTCTCAGACAATAAATCAATAGAAATGGTGATCAACTTCTTTTATCTTTAAACTCAGTCTACATAAAGGATGATACTATCAGCAATGGATCAACTCTTTTTATCGTATATATATATAAACAACTTCCCCTATATTTTTACTTTTTACTTTTTACTAAATCCATATTTTATAGATATAGACAAAGTATTTAATCAATTTTTATTAGTGGTTCTAGATATTTTAGATACCGGTGGTGGTGGTGGGATCATAGAAATCCCATAAAACTATTTTTAACTCACACATGCATTTTATCAATGACTTTCAAGTGTAGTTTTATGTTGTCTTTTGCATATTTGATTACATTTATTATATATCAATACCCCCACCAAATAATCGAAGTCAATTAAAAAGTTTAGAAAGTATCGAGGGAGATGGTTAGACAATTTTATATTCAAGCTATTTATATAAATCATTAAAAAATTTGAAAAATCCATTTTGTCGTGAAATCCTAAAAATCCATTTTGTCGTGAAATCTTAAAAATCTTGATCTCAATTCAATATCAGCAGACAATTTGCTGCATCTTGAAAGTTTAGATCAAATACCATAAGACAATATGAATTTTAAAAAAAAAAATCTTAAAACTCTAGATCCAATACTACAAGACAATATGAATTTTTTATAGAATCTTAAAAGTCATAATCGAATACCAACAGACTTATCAATTCAATATTACTGGACTTTTATTATCTCAAATTGTCTAATAAAATCTTGTACTAATATCCCTTTAATTTATCTTTCATTTTACGACAATGCCATGACCAAAATCCACACCGATACCCTTCAACCGAGTAAATTTTTATTTCTCATCCTCTTTTCTACTTCTCAACAAGTTTTTTTTTTTTTTAATTAGGGGAAATAAAAATATATATATAACATAAAAAAGAAGTTAAATGAAATTGTTCATAAATATTTAGATGGGATTGTATATACTTATTAAATAAATTAAAGGATAAATTGCACTCGATTTTTATAATGTGATTTTTTATATTTAAAAACAACTTTATTATTAAGTAATATTTATATATCTTATTGTTAGGTCAACTTTAACTATTAATTAACTGATATGAAAGATTAAACTATCCGACTCTCTAAATTAAATTAATAAAATATTATTTTATTAGAAAATTATAAAAGGATAAAAGAAATGATTTTCATCTACATAAACCCAAAAACATTTGACGCTGAATTAAAAAAATTAAAGGTCAATTCAATTAGTTTCAACGCAAAAGCACGAACCCAACCACAAATTGAACAACCTAGAAATTGAAAAAATAAAATAAATAAATTAGTTTCATCACATTCAACATTCAAACAACCTCAAAAAAAACTTCTCATCCCGATTCTCTTCCTCTTTCAGACTTCCACTGTTCTCTTCTTCTCTTTCTCTCAACCCGATTCGCTTCCGCCGCTCTAATCTTCTCCTTTTCTCCCGCGCCGCTCTCTTCATCTCTTTCTCTGGGTTTGGGTGTTGGTATATACGTTCTAGGTTTGGTAATGGGGATGGGTGAATAGTGAGGGGTTTGGTTTCCGGTATTGGATTGGGGGTGGTGGCTTTTTTCGATTTCGATTTAGGTTAGTGGATTTGGTTGATTTCGATTTAGGGATGTCGATTATGGAGGATTTCGATTAGGGGTGGTGGATGTGGTTAGTTGATTTCGATTTAGGGTGAGGGTTGTGGTTGTGGTTGATTTCGATATAGGGACATAGGGTAGTGGTTGTGGTGGCTGTGGATCTCTGAACGAACTTCTCGAGGTCGGAGGTGGCGGCAGAGATGTCGGGGAAGCGAGATGGTCGGCGGAGGATTCGATTTGTATGGCGATGAATTTATTCGGGTAGTTGGAGCGGGAGAGGAAAGCGGAGGTGGTGGTGAGTCGGACGGGTCGGGTTTCCGACTCTCTAACAGAGTCTGGTCACTCTGGTGGTGAGCCGAGTGGCGCTCGAGAATCAATTGGTGCTTCTTTTGGTGATTTCTGGAAAAATGATGGTGGTGTGTTTTGGGTGGATGGATTTTGGTGATTGTTATAAAAAAAAAAATCAATTATAATTTGAATTTCAAAATAGAATGAAGATTATTCCGGATTGATAGTAAATGTGGAAGATGGTTGATGATGTTGTTAAGCCTAGATTATTTGATTTTTTGAAAAAAAAAAAAAAATTGCTTTTCAATTTCTGGGTTGCTTGAACAACGAATGTGATGAAACTAATTTTTTTTTTCTTTCAATTTCCGGGTTGTTCAAATTGTGGCTGGGTTTTGCCTTTATGTTGAAACTAATTGAATGTGCCTTTTATTTTTTTAATTAATCATCAAATGTTTCTGGGTTTGTGTTGATGAAAATCATTTCTTTTTCTTTTTTTAATTTTTTGATAAAATGTTGTTTTATTAATTTAATTTAGGGAGGTTGATTGCAATTTGTTTTAAAATAAAATAAATCTCTATTAATTTTACTCCAATCCTCTCATTGCATCTATCTTTCTTTAAATAAAAATTTCAGATATTTAAATAGCGGTTGTGCTATCTTGCTAAGTAAGATCATTCATGCCTTTTTTACAACTTTAAATAGAGGTTGTGCTATCTTATCATTCATGCTTTTTTGTAACTTTATAAATTCCTTATAAATTTTATTTTTTATTTTTCTAAAATGATTCATAAAACTTCGAACTTTATTTCTATCATAAGTATAACTATTAAATTTTATTTGAAGGGACAAGCAAAATAGAAATTTTGGACTTTGGTGGTATTATCTTAAAATGGAAGATAAATTCGGTTTTTTATTTTATTTTAATATAAGCGACTAAATCAAACAAAGGACACAGATTTCCGATAATTATATGTTAGAAACTTAAAAACGATCCATATATAAATAGCAGAAACGTTTTTGTAAAGAAGATGAATCAATGGGTGGCAACAAAGGCAGATTGGTCGGTCCATTGAAATGTGCAAAAAGAAAAGCATTTTTGGATGGAATCTGAAAAAACTTGGAAGAAAAGGTTAAGAAAAGAATCATCGAAAGCCCCCTAAAATGTCTAATAATGCTTTCATTTTTTTATCTATTAAATCAGCATCCCTCAGCACGTATTCTTCTTCTCTCCTTTGCTTTATATGCATATTCACACATTATTCCTCACACAAACTCAGAAAAAAGATGGCTTTATTTCATTTCCGTTTTCTTTCACTGTTTCTGTTCATTCTCATTGTAATTTTTTCTTCAGGTAATTTCTAATTTACATATCATTTACATGTTTTCAACTTCACCTGTTTTGGTAAATCTATTTTGGTTACGTTGACAGGGCCACTGATATCTGAGAGTGCAAGAGTTTTCACTATGATAAACTCTTGTAAAGAAACAGTCTGGCCTGGAATTACTCCAGGTGAAAACTTCAACGGTGGAGGATTTCCTCTCAAATCCGGCCAATCTATAGTCTTCAAAGCCCCCGTCGGATGGAGTGGCCGAATATGGGGACGAACCGGCTGCAATTTCGACAAAAAC
The DNA here is from genome assembly GCA_032871835.1 of Dipteronia dyeriana. Taxonomy (NCBI): domain Eukaryota; kingdom Viridiplantae; phylum Streptophyta; class Magnoliopsida; order Sapindales; family Sapindaceae; genus Dipteronia; species Dipteronia dyeriana. The sequence goes on along the minus strand of CM065296.1, from coordinate 102,466,716 downwards.
GGCAATGGTACTTGCCAGACAGGGCGCTGTGGCTCAACCCTCCAGTGTAAAGCCTCAGGTCAGGGGTGAATCTACGAAGGGGTCTGGAGGGGCCATGTCCCCTCCGGCTTCTTGGAAAATTTCATTTTAATTCTCATATTTTAGATAATTTTTTGTCTATTTGCTTCCTATAAAATGGAATTTTTACTGGTTACCCCCTGAATTTGATTAAATTCGAAATTATGGATTCGCCACTGCTTAGGTGAAACCCCAGCAACACTTGCAGAATTTACCCTATCCACGCTAGATTTCTACGACGTTAGCCTCGTCGACGGCTTTAATTTGCCCATGACTGTCACACCGCTAAATGGTAAGGGAAATTGCAGCATTGCTGGCTGTGACGGAGACTTGAGACTTAATTGTCCGGCAGAGTTGTCCTTAAAATCCAAGGGAAAGACCATTGCCTGCCGGAGTGCATGCGACGTGTTCAATACCGATGAGTACTGTTGTCGGGGAACTTATGGAAATCCTGTAACTTGTAAGCCGACATTTTATTCCAAGAAATTCAAGGAGGTTTGTCCTACTTCGTATAGCTATGCATATGATGATCCCACCAGTATTTTCACATGTTCAGGAACTGATTATGTGATCACATTTTGCAAACCAAGGTCAGTCAATCAAATAATTAACCTGCATTTTAATACGGCTTGTTGGGTTGCTAGTCATTTCCTGATCTAACAAATAATTGAACTTGTTTTCAGGGAGCAACCGGTATGCACTTATCACAACAACAAGCTTGTGTGCAGCGGATCAAATGGCTTAAAATCATTTATTTCTACAACTTGGCTTGTGATGCTTGCAATAGTGTTAATGGTCAATTGGTGGATAATTTCTCCTTAATATCTCTCTCTCCTTTTTTTCTTTTTCTTTTACATTTAGAGGTTTTATATTTAATTTGGAAAATGGTGTATCGATACCAGATATGCATCGAAAAAGATTGTGTATATAAATTTACATTTCTAATTATTATTTTTTAATAATGAGAAATTTTCGACTTAAATATCTAATTATCTCAATAAGATGGAGGCAAATTCAAGTATACTAAAAAATTTACCAATCCTATCAATAAAATTCTTTGATGCCATTGCATCTTTTCGGAGTCATTTTCAAGAAGTGAACGTACCGGTGCAACTCAAGAGCAACAATCAGATGTAAAAAGATAAAATGTTAACCACGGGGTCCACAATCCAACGTGTCTCAATTGTAAGAACACTTATTTATTTGACCTGACATCCTGACAATGTTTGAATTAGAAAGAAAAATATAAAACATAATAGATGGTTTTTTACAATTTAGTTATATCAACTTCATGTTCTTGTAATTTGGCCTCCCCAACTTTAGATTTCCAGTTTCTCCCCTGAATTTGTACCTGTGAAAAATATTAAAAAAAATCTGTATTTTACAATTTAGTTCTCCCAACTTCAGACTTCTATTTCCACCCTTGAATTTGTGCCTATGAGGTCGTCCAATAAAAATAGAATGAATGCTTGATAAATAAATAAATAATTGAATGCGCCATTCACCACCAAACTATATAGGTGTTGTTCAAATGAAGGCATATCTAAATATATGTTTTGTATATATATATATATAATCATTTTCTTTTCACCGATATAAAATATATTAATACACTGTATGTCGATCATAAATTATGGATAAGCACCAATAAATATATGAATCTAATAGTCTACATACAAAACATTGATATATATTTAATAGTACACGTTGAGAAGAAAATTTTCATATATTTATGTGTATGTGTGTGCGCGTGCGGTGCCAACACGACCTTTTTCAAGTTATGTTCTATTTAGTTTAAAATTTTGACTTCAACATCAATTTATTCATATTCAAGCGTTGTCCACTGTTATTAATTTTTTTACTCTAATCAACCATTGCATTAAAAAAAAAAGTAATAATAATGGATGGATGATATTGAAATTTCAAATTTAAGCGGTACGACTCATAAGGGACATAATGCAATATTCTAAAATTGTCTTACAAAGTTTTCAACAAAATATGAGGTTTTTATTTGAGTGGTGATAATAGTACCCCTTATGTACACTCATTTTGTAATTATACCTATCAATTTTTTTAAAATATATATATATATATATATATATATATATAATTTGAATATAAACCCCACTTAATACTAAAAATATCATTTTTAAAAATTATATTATATTATATTTTTATAAGTACATATCACTTACACGTATTATATTATTTAATCAACTTTATTATTTTTATCTTTAATTCTATCACAGTTCTTTCTCTTTATCATTTTTTTTTCTCTATGTTTTGCTTTAACAAACATACAAAATAAGACTTTATTTTTTATTTTATTTTGTTGGATTTCCCTCCACATATTAAGCAACTCTCTCTATTTTTTATTGATTGTTTTCTGTCCATAAAATCATTACGATTTGAGGTTTTTTCGGTAAAAAATCCATTTTTGGTTTGTGAAAATCGTAGGGATTCAAGGTGTGTGTCATGTCACAATTGATTTGAAAGTATAATTTTTTTTTTATGCAACTGAAGAACAACTAATATTGATAACAAAAAAAAATTCAAAGAGATTTTGATTTTGAAACTAATAATAATTAATTTAAGACTTACTTTTTCATAATCAACTTTAAATGATTTTGATTCATTCTTCATACTTAGCAGTCAATTCAATATAGAGTAATAGGCACAGATGTCTCCTCGACTATAAGCGAATTCGCATGTTAACCTCTAAACATTTGTTTAGACATTAAACCCCTTGAACTTTCATAAATTGGCAATAGATGATGGAATTGTAAAACCGTTCATTTTTATGTCATGGTAAATTGCACTAAGTTCCCCTTATTATATATATAATTGCATCAAACCGAAAAAATATATAATAATATGACCTAAATCCCCTTCTGATAAAATTTTAAAAATAAAAATTATTTTTAACAGTTATTTAAAGTGTCTTTTTTATTTAAATATCCATAAATATAAAACCCCGATGAATATTTAAATTATTTAATGAAAATTATCATTTAAATTATCTTTTTTATTTAAATATCTCTAAATCTAAAACTTAGATGAATATTTAAATTATTTAATAGAAATTATCATTTAAATTATATTTTTTATTTATATATCTCTTAATATCACCCTTATTTTTATTATGTAATAATTTAAAATTGTTTATATTAAGAGTAAAGGGTAAATAAAACATTTTCAAATAAAATATATGGGCATTTTCTACCTCTTAAACCTAAACTTAAGTCAACCGTTAACTAGAATGAAAGTCAATTGTTGATAGGTGTTCTACTGCAATTAATACAATTAGTTGACTATTAAGCCAATTTTTTGAATAACTTAACAACTAAGTGGAGAGTTTATAATGATATATGCTAATATTTAATTAATAATGTGAATTTTTTCTTCTACAAAATAATAAAATATGAAATTAATTAATAATTATTATTAGATGTACCTAGAGCATCTCCGTTATAAGTGTGATCTTTTTTATTTTAAGCATTATCATATGTCCGTGTCTTGTTCACTTTATCTTGTTTTCTTTTTTCTTTTTTCTAAAACATGAAAATTATGTTTGGCATACAGGATTGGTTTGGAATTGAACAATTTTAATCTTTATCTCGCGATTTGGTGACATTTTACACATAAGATTAGTAATCCCAAAAGTAAATTAGTCTCATGATCATTTGACAAAATAAACCCACTCTCCTTGTCTTTAGTTATCTTAGGACTATTTTTACATATGGATCCCGCTTATTTAATTCATTTCTCTTTTAAATCACCAATCTCACCCAAGCCCCACTTATATATAATATGTTTTAATTTATAAATTTTATTATCATAAAAATTATATCATTATAAATGTCTTATTTAGATCTTTAAAATGAGGTTAATATTGAATATTTATTAATAATATTTTTATTTAATAATTTTTCATATATCGAAATTTACTTTTTTTTATTATTATTGCACAAATTCAGGGTTTTATAAAATACACTAGTTTCATACTCTGTATTATTTACATATTAATAATTATAAGTTAGTAATAAAATAAAGACGAAACATAGTCACATTAAAACTTCAAAATGATGGCAAAAAGAAAAAAAATAACAAAAATCTTAAATAATAGCAAAATAGCATATTATTATTTTGGATTATAATATTGATTTACAAATACACTAGTTTTATACATGTGAAACTAGTATTATCTTACAAATTCACTAGTTTGCACGTGAAATTAGTATGATTTTACAAACACGCTAGTTTCATCCACGTGAAACTATTATGGTGTTATAACTTCACTAGTTTCATACACTTGAAACTAGTATCGTTTAAATATTTTACTCAAACAATTTTGCATTTGGTTTTTGTAACAGAATATTGAATCATAAATCATCGTTGTCTAAATTTTTAAAAAATATTACTTAAATATAATTACAATTCATTTTCTTCATAATATAATATTTTTCACTTAAGTTCAATTAGTTGAAAATTGTTAGACTGTAATAATTAGATAGAAAATTAAAATGTTATTAAAAGAATATTTGTTAAAAAGTTGACGAATAAAATCATATAAAAAAAATTCATTGAAGAAAGTAAAAAATATAAATATAAATTATTCATCATATTATTTGTAATTCAATCTCAAATCATTCTAAACATAAGATTGGACTATTTTAGTCAAATTCATATTACATCAAACAATAAACATTGTTATATTTAATTATTTTCAATCCAATACAATCTCAGCCCAATTCAATCCTATAAAATAGTCAAATCCAATCTCACGCACTAAACGTGACTGAAGAGATGTTTTTTATCCTGTTAGTGGACGAAAATGATGTCTTGAGCAGGGAAACAAAGTAAAGTTATATACAGATATGGTAGTGAAAACAATACATAATGATTTTGTTATTCTAATAAAAATTAATTTCTATTAAAAAAATGAAAATTAATTTAAAGGTAATGTTTTCAAAATATTTTGATTCATTCTCCATACTTCAATTTGTATTTCCTTAAAAAAAAATCTATCTTGATGGAAGGTGATGATCCATTCTAATTTAGAGATTAGATCCCCATCTCTTTTTTTATTATTATTGTTTCTTTTTTAAATTAACAATGGAGATTAGTAGATCTCTGTCGTCGGGTAAGGAAATCCATCTCCAAGCTCGGAGGTCTATAGGCTACGGAGCTTTTTCCCATGGAGCCCCATAGGGTTTTGAGGGTAATTTTTGCCTGTAAATGGATTTGGAGGTGAGGCCAAACTTAGCCCTCATTTTATAAATGGGGGGGGGCCCAATTTCCCCCAACATTTTTTTTTATATATAAAATTTTAATGATTAAAAAAAAAACCTAATATATTATAATATTAACATGAGTTAGATAGTTACTGGTTATTATTTAGTACATCAATATTGATCAAAGATGTAAACTTTAAATTTGTTTTGTTTTTATTTTTATTGTACAATACTCTATTATAAGTATTTGTATTTATTTTGTATTTTTTAAAGCCAATTATATATTTTAAAATGAATATTTTGATTACTTTTTGGATTGAATATTTTAACAGAGTCAAACTAGTGATTGGAATGTTCAGATTCTCCGAATTTCAATTTTCGAATTGGAAATTGAAAATTTATAAATCGAAATGCCCCTACCCCCAATCCTCCCAAATGGGTTTTTGGGGAGGCCATGAAAATTTATAAATGGAAATGCCCCCACCCCTAATCCCCCCAAATAGGTTTTAGGGGAGGCGGTGACGGTCCCCCCCTCCCTCCGGGTCCCATTGGGCCCTCATGCCCATCCTTAGCGACGGAGCGACTGAGTTCTTCGTCTATTACATAACCATTTTTTAGATTGACTCAGCAAATATTTAAAATTGATATTAATTTTTCATAAACTTTTGGTAAGGAAAAAAAATGGAAACTAAAATTGGACACATCATTGAAACAAAATGTGTTTTAAACATAAACATTGGATACCAAATTTAAAATAAATTATCTATTAAGTCCATATTTATACTATATAGAAAACAAGTCTCTCAATATTGTTATCATGTCAACTTTTATTGATATGCAAACCATTTTTATATTAGAGATACTCTTACAAACAGTCTGTTTGTTTTTTTCACTATAAAACTTAAAGGGTTTCTTTTTTTCACCATAAGACTTATTGTCTCTTATATCTTAAATTAAGATAAACAAGTTTTTTTTTTGTTTTTTTGACTTATATCTTATTTATGTCTTTAAGGAAAGTAAAAAAAATTGACTTTTATCTTATTAAAAAAGTGGTACATTAGAGATTTTTTTAGAAGTAAATTTTCACAAATGTCTTAACAATCCATACATTTATAATTTTATCTACATATAATAAAATCCTAAAAATCAATTTTCCAAAAATTCCCAATTTTGAAGAAATTCTGACACAACCTAATCAATTTTACATTTGTAACAAGTCATTCAAAATGAAAAAATAAACATATCATAGTATCTTAATTTATCAGATTTATCTATATGTCTAACAATTTAAGGTCTTACAAGACTTTAGATAAACAAACAAACGGTCTCTTATATCTTAAATTAAGATGCGAAACAATCCATTATTGTCTCTTATATATTAATTAAGATAAATCAGTTTATTTGTTTGTTTGTTTTTCTAACTTATATCTTATTTTAAGATCAATATGTCTTTTAAAAAAAAAAATTGGACTTTTATCTTATTAAAAGAGTATCACAGTAGAGTTTTTTTTAGTAAATTTCCATAAATGTCATATAACAATTCATACATTTATAATTTTATCTGTACATAATAAAACTCTAAAAATTAATTTTCCAAAAAATTTCAATTTTGAAGAAACCCTAACACAACTTAATCACTTTTATATTTGTAATAAGTCATCCAAAATGAAAAAAACAAATATATCATAGTATTTAAATTTGTAAGACTTATCCACATGTCTAAAAAATTAAGGTCTTATAAGACTTTAGATTAAAAAAAAAACAACAAACAAACAAGCAACCCCTTAATATTTTTAGCAATTTTATTCAAATGTATTATTGAATTTTCAAAAACATACTAATTTAGGGTACACGTATAATTTTTTTTTGTACCGTAAATATCTCCACTCTTTTTATTTTCAGCTTATAAAAAATGGGCCTTATTGAACCATAGTTGAATCCGGCCCAAATGAGGCACCATTCTTCCTTGTACAGCTTCGACTGGGACTCCCGAGACCTGACTGAGAATATTGCGTTATAAAAACGCCTAAAAAACGGAGGCGGGTGCAGATATAATTGTCGGATCGTATCTCCCTCACTCCATAGACCACACAAAGAAAAATCCCTAAAATTCAATTGCTTTGATTAAAGAACAAAGATGGCGACAGGTGGAAAAGTCTCCTTCAAAGTTACTCTCACCTCTGATCCAAAGCTCCCCTTCAAAGTGTGCGTAATTTCTTGATTAATTTTTTCATTCTCTTAATTATCTGTCAACTATCAATTGATCTTTTGATTTGATCTGTCAAATCACAGTTTTAGCGTTCCTGAAGCAGCTCCATTCACTGCCGTTTTGAAATTCGCAGCTGAGGAATTCAAAGTCCCTCCACAAACGAGCGCTATCATCACCAACGGTAATTTTAATGTTTCTTGTTAATTTTGAATCTGTAGCGGTAATTAGAAATAATTTAGGTTAGAATTTGAGTATCAGATGTGGGAAACTTATTAGGATTATGATTTTGTAATGGTTTTTATGATTCCTCACCGGATTATATCTGGACCCCACAAAATAATAAAATCCCCATTGCAGATGTCTCAAAAAGTTTTGGCTTTTTTTCTCTGACTGGGTTTTCAGTTTAGTACTTGTTAATATTTTTATGGTTAACAGCAAAAAAATTAAAATTAAAATTTAAAAAAATATATAAAAAAAACCCTTCAAAGATTGGTAACCAAGACTATTTTTCGTTTTGCCAATTATGATATGGAGTCTTATCTGTGAAACAATGCCTGCTTAAGTCTTTGATGATATGTAGCAGTTTTACCTTTTTAGAGAAAGGAGACATTCTAGGTGAATATTTTGTTCCTTTTCGGGGAAGAAGCTAAGGTAGAATTTTTTTGTGATGCGCCATGATGGCTTTCTTTGGGTAAAGGAATAGAAAAAAAAAATTAGAACGAAACAGGGGAAAATATCTGCTCTATGTGGGATAAGATTCACTTTCGGGCTGCCTGTTTTCCTTCTGCTGTTTTTTTAATAACCTTAACAGCCTATACTTGTAAATCTTTTTTATCAATTCAGCTCTTGTTTCTGTTTTTTTTTTTTTAAGCATGAACCCCATGTAAAGTCTATCGCAATATCAAAAGCACCTAGCTGGTGAAGCTAAAACCTGCTATGGATCCTAATAAGGATACTCCTGGCCGTAATGCCTAAGGTTAAGTTTGATATTGTTTCTTGAAATCCATTTTGCAAACATACCAATTCTGAAATTTCTGGATTGTCATGATTTGCAGTCATTTATATTGTAGTGGAACTCTAATGATTGTACTGGAAGACTGATGGGATATCTAGCAATAAAATTAGGTTAGTAAGACTAACTTAAATGTTAACTTCGTGATTATTAGGGCAATCTTCTATAATAGAATCATAGAGGTTTAGTTGATGGCCCAATCCAAAAGCATAATTGATGTGCTTGATGAAAGATGGAGTAAGCAAACGTCCAACTACCAAGTATGTAACTGGGTGTCTTTCAGGACTAGAATACATTATTGCTCATTAGCTTAATTGTCATGGCACATTCTTGATATGTTATGATTAATTACTTCATTCTCCACCGGACTTCATCCATGTGGAAATTAAATAACTGAGCCAACTATTGAATCTAGTTAACTATGCGGACTTCATCTATGCTTGTTAACAGTAATGCACACATCTATAGTCGTCTTGGGATTTGAATGACTGCTCTTAATTCAACTCTTCTGACTAGAAAGAATTACGAATTGAATTGACATTTTTGCAATAAATGAATATGGAAAAGAAACATTCTAGATGATCTAATGTTTTGTGAACTTTCAGCCTATCAGGGGCGACTCAACAGATTTTGAGGCCCAAAGGGAGAAGAAAATAGGTCCCAATTACCGATAGAATTTATTAGACATATCATACTAAATTTAGAAGATTGCAATCGAAAACAAGTTAAAAGAAAACAATTGAAAACAATTGAACACAACTGGTAAGTTTTAAGTGATAAACAAATTATAGCAAAAAGACAGTAATGGTTATATTTGAATTGTTGTAGATAAATGAGAATGATTTGGTTTTTAATTTATTTTATAGAAATTTTTTAAAAAGTAAAATATTACCGGTGAGAAGTTTAAGGGATTTTTATTTCTTTATAATTATACCGATGCTTAAGAGGTGGATACTCAATAATCATTTATAACGGTTACTTGTTAAATAAATAATTGTCAATATTATTAATTTGTTCCTCTTTTTTAGGTGCATTTCCCTATAACTAAGCACCAATATAATAAGAGGCCCTTCAATATATTTTTATTAGTAATTTTTTTTTTATTTTTTAACAATATCTTCAAAGTCTATAACTAGATGAGGCCCCTGATATTTTGCCTTTTTTTTGGAGGCCCTAAGCCAATGCCTTGTTTGCTTATGCCAAAAGCCGGCACTGCAGCCTATCAGTGTTCTATTTGAAACCTGGTAAAACATCATTGTCTTTGTCTGAGACCCTAAAAAATACGAGTGTTCTTTCTTGGCTTCAGAAATTATACATCAACTCTTTAACCAGCATAATTTACTTCATTTGGTGAGGTCTGGATGTCAATGGTTACTAGTCAAAGAGATATTTTGTTATCTGGTTTCATGTAGACTAATAATTTCCACAGAATTCTGTGAAATCTCACTTAGAATCGTTTTTGTTTTCAGATGGAATAGGAATAAATCCTCAGCAAAGTGCAGGTATGCTAATACTGGCTGATCTGTATTATTATCGTTTAATATGCTGTCCATTCCTCGTAGTTTTTTTAACCCTATGGAAAGCTGAACTATGTGGGATTATCATGTGTAAACTCTCCCCTTCAAACACCCCTGCCCCAGGCATTCTTTTTATGTAGCCATGTTGATCCAATAGGCAATTTGAACAATTAATTGAGTCATCTAATGAGAAACTTTAACTTTCTTTTGTTTATTCAGGTAATGTCTTCCTAAAACACGGTTCTGAGCTACGCCTGATTCCCCGCGATAGAGTTGGAGCTTCGAAATTGGTGTGAGCTGCATCATTATGGAGTAAAGAGACCGTTCTACTTACTTAAGTTACTCTTTTATTGAGTTTTCTTTACCTTCCAGTATGTTGGAAGTATAGTCAGACCTTTCCTGTCTTTTGATAATATAAACCTTGTGATATTAGAGGTTCTTGTAATTGATGGCCATCATATAACTAAACCAGAATTAAAAAGAAACAGTTATATACATGACCGCCACTTAATATAGGGAACAAGGGTCCTCAATGTCTAATCTTTATGAAAGTTTTCTTTAGAATTATGATTGGTTAGTAATAAAACAATGAATGGAAAGGAATAAAAAAAAAACTCTAAACCGTCTATTGCCTTAAATTATTTGATGATCCTCACTTCCTCCGATACTCCCTTCTGCTGTCGATTGCAATAGGAGATCTTGGGTGCAGGGATGCACCATATATCCCCATTGTGATGTGGCCACGTTAGCAATATGTGGTAATATTACAATGGGGGATGCAACAAGTCAAGTTTTTGTATTGCAATGATGCGAAAGTACGTTTGATATGACTTTTTAAGTAGAGTTTTTAGAATATATCTTTTTATAGTAGAGCTTCTAATGAGTAGAGTTTATAACAAAAAAATATTTTGGTTGTGTAAATTATAAAAAATGTGTTGATAATGTATTTTTAAAAATAGTTTTTGATTGTGTTAATTACAAAAAAGGTATTGACAATTTATAATGAAAGGGTTGTATGATGGAATATCCAAAATTTATAAAAGGTAATAGAGATAATTCATATGTTTTAAAAAAGTTCAAAAAAGCTTTTTGGAGAAGGCTAAAATTTGGGCTTCTCCTAATTAGTGGTGTAAAAATGGGCCGGCCGGCCGGTGACAGACCGGTCCGGCCGGCCCAGGAAGTTCACGAGCCGTGCTGGGCACGGCCCTTGAAGGAAGAGGGCCAGGCCGCGGTCTGGCACGGGCCGGGGTAGGAGGCCCGACAGGTCGGCCCGTTTGGCACGCCAATCCGACGTGCCAGGCCTGTCGGATCAGCCTGTTGAACCGGTCCGTCAGTCCGTTCGGCTATATATATATTTTTTAAAAACCCTCCAACGGTTGGAATTTATTTCTAGCCGTTGGAGCTAAACAAATTTACAAAAACCGTCCCTAAAATCTTTTAAATTACATTTTGATACGATTGTTTGAAACCCAAATGGATGACTTAGTTGATGAAATACAACATTTAAGTGTCTCTGTTGCATTAACTTATGATATTTGGAATGCATGTTCCAAACAGGACTATTTATCTGTCACGAGACACTATTTAGATTCTTACTTGGAGGATACAAAAGGAATTTTTGGTTTTCGTCCTATGGATTTTGCACATACCGTAGAAACTAGCTCTATTGCATTGTTTGTTGCAAGAAATATCTCGCAAGATGGAGGTTATTTCTTCCATCAACGGTGTGCATGCCATATTATAAATTTAATTGTACATGCTGGTTTAAAGCAGGTAAGCGACCAAATAGATCGCATCAGAGATACCATTTCTTGGATTTGCAGTTCTAATCCTAGATTCAGTGAATTCAAGAGACATTGTAAATTAAACGGTCTCAAACCCCGACGATTCCAAACTAATATGCCGGTAAGGTTGAACTCTACTTATTTAATGTTGCAAAATTGTTTGGAATATGATACAACCATTATATGTTTTTATAACATGAAATTGGCCGAAACAGGACAACTTAGTCCAAAAATACTTACCACAAACGATTGGTATGTGGCAAAGATTTTTGTTCAATTTTTAAAGATTTTTTACAATGCCACTGTAACTCTTTCCGGGGTATATTACCCCACATCTTCCCAGACAATTCATCAGATAGTGGAAATGTCTGAACTGTTAAACAATTATAGAGAAGATGAACATCTAGGCGCTGCAGTTGTTGTCATGGAGACAAAGTTGAAAAAATATTGGGCCAACATTCCTCTACTTTATGCCTTAAGTGCTATAGTAGATCCTAGGGTTAAATTATCTGGTTTAGAAGTTTTGCTTGAGTTTATTGGTATAAATTTGTCAATAGATTATTCAGAACAAATTACTGACATTCGAACCAAGTTGTTCGAGATTTTTCGTATTTATGAGAGCAGGTTTGGCAACATTGACATCCCCCAATCAACACGACCGGAGACAGAGCCGAAGCAAACAAGTTGGAGCCTTCTGAAACGCCGAAAAAAAGACAGCAAGTACTTCTTCAGAGCAAAGATCTAGTCCATATTCTTGTGCCGAACTTATTAGATACCTTGAAGCACAGTTCGATGTTGTTGAAGACAATGAAGAGTTTGATTTGTTGTTATGGTGGAAGACCTATACGTACAAGTATCCAGTTCTGTCACACTTAGCACGTGACATACTGGTTATTCCAGTGTCAACGGAGTCTTTAGAACAAGCTTTCAGCACCAGTGGACGCATAATTGAACCAAGAAGAAACAGTTTGTCTCCAGAGATGGTGGAGGTACTAACATGCCTTTGGGATTGGGAGCATGCTAAAAAAAGGTTGCAAAATCTAACTGTAGATAAAGAACTTATTCTAAATTTCGACAATCTATATATTGATGACCCTTCAGGTAGTGGTCAGGGCCAGAACTAGGTTATACTTTTACAAATGTATTTATTATTTACTTGTAAGTTGTAAAACGGTTGCACTCTTTTTCCCTTACCAAGTTTTTATCCCACTGAGTTTTTCTTGGTAAGGTTTTTAATGAGGGAAATATGTAGATATGTAATACTGAATTCCATAAGTGAAAAATAAATAAATAATTAAAAAATTGTTCATTCTCTTTATTCATTTCAAATCCTAATAATCGTTCGTTCTCTTCATTCATTTTAAATTCTAAACCCTAAACCCTAAACCATAAACCGTAAACCCTAAACCCTAAACCCTAAACCCTAAACCATAAACCCAAACAAACGTAATTTGGAACAAAAATTGGACCAAAAACTAGCCCGCCTGGCCCGCCAGAAGGGCCCGACGGGCTTGCCTGGCACGACACGCAGGCACGTCCCATCTGAGGCAGGCCGACGTGCCGTGCCGGCCTGCTTCTCAGGAAACAGGCCGGGCCGGGCCGGGCCGGCCCACGACATCGTCGTGTGCCAGGCCCAGCCAGGCCTGTTTCCACAAATGGACTGGCCATGCCGTGTCTAATGGGCCGGGCCAGTCTATTTTTACACCACTACTCCTAATAGACATAAAATAGCTTTTATAAAGGACAATTAAGACAATTCTATATATTAAAAAAACTGTTTTGAATTTTGTTCAATAAAAAAAAAACTCTAAAAACAACTTCTAGTATTTAAAAAAACGTTTTTTACCCTTTCGAAAGCCATATCAAACATATACTAATTACTATAGGAATGTCAAGTACTGATTACTGGGGGAGGTCATGTGTGGATCTGTTCCCAAAACACACAAGAAAATAGTTCATCTTAAAATGGCAGAGGGAAATTGACTTGGGGAATATGTGGTTTTGTTGTGAAAGCCACATTTATCTAGCTCCTTGAAAGCTCAAAATCTCAGGTGCTACAGATGCATATGCATGTTAGTTCCAAGTTTCCAACGTAAGACTGTTCAGTGTTCACTTTAAATAGATAGAGACTTCCACCTCATTTTGGGCTTTGGATCCATTCAATGTAGAACACAAATACCAAACTAGGAGGCCTGCACATATCCTATAACTCTACACACTCACTGCTGCCGACTGCCTGACCAACCAACACACTCAAGTTGCAGCTCTACTAGTTGCAAAATTCAATCTAACACGGACACCCTCCCTACATGAAGCTTTGGGAGCTGCCAGGAAAGCAAAAACAACAAATATTGAAAGGTAGGTGTTCTAATCTGATGTCGCTAAGGTCCACCGTCCACGGTGGGACATGAGCATTTAAGATTCCATCTACCAAAAATGGCTCGGCTCTGACAACGACCATTGATAGATTCATTAATCACTTGGTGTTTCTCTGTATAAACCCATAAACATAATAGAGAATAGCCCACTCGGCCACCCAACTATGTTCCGCAACACATCATATGCAATGCTATATTTTTTTTTAATTAATTTCGTTTATTGATATAAAAATTGTAATGTTACTTTATTTAAATTTTGTGTCTAAATCTTGTATTGAAATGATAAGACAACAATTCAGTACATTTATTTAAATTTGATTAGATTTATATGAATTAAATGTATGGACGAGATTGGATACCAATTTTAGAACATTACTCGTATAAAAGAAACGCATGACTAGGTCTCCAAGTAAATGATAGATGCGAAGGCCACAAAATGCATACAAGTAAAAGTCACAAAGGGATATTGAGTTGCTAGACTTGTAGCGACACAACTTCAACTTGCTTTTTTTTTTAAACCAAGTAAGAACTAAGGGCTAGAGAGCACACACTGGTCTCATATAAAAGCCAATTTCCAACGAAGTGGCAGTGCGGGCTTGCAGCAATACACCTTCATCTTAATATAATAAAAAACATTTGATTCGGATTATATTATGACAGTGAGTAGTAGACTAGTAGTCTGCACGTCATTACAAGTAAGCAAAACCTCAGTAAATTAGATTAAAATAAAATTATTTAATTAAGTAGGATGTTGTTGGGTGTGAATTGACAGAAATGCACTAAGCGAGTCAAACAACAATCCTAAAATAGAGGTTATTTTAGTAAATTGACAGATAATAATGATTTTATGGCTAGATCCCGATAAAGTGGGTAGAGCGCATGTCTCGGAGAGACATCGGGGCCCTCCTTTTGATGTCTTTATTTTTCGGCTCACTGAGAGAGAAATAAGATCCTTCTGGACCCCACCACCACGTGCTTCTAATTCTCCTGCTGTCACCACCTGGTCTCTGCCTTTTTTGGTCTGACCGTTTTGCCCTTCCCTTTTCATGCTTCATGCTTGTCCACGCCTGTGTTTGTCCGTAGTTCCGTACTATTGTTGTTTAAATGTGTGATTTATTAGGGTTCCAAGTTGAGTTGAGAATGGACAACATGTGAATACGTGATTATGTGAGCGGTGGTTTTGGAGGTGGGCAGTTCAGATTTAAACACTTCAATCTTGTAACATGTAATGGATACATAGGGTCAGTTTTGTATTAATACTGATAAGTTAAAATCAAATTATTTTATTATTTTGATATAAAATGATATTTGGTAAAGTGATTAATCGATAATCTGGTAAGTATTGACGGTGATTTTAATAATCAGGAAGAGAGTTATTTAAAACGTGATTATAGAATAATTTATTTCATCATTTAATAAATCTTTTAAAATATCATTAATAATCAGGTAGATAGTTATTTTAAATGTGATTATAGAATAATTTATTTCATCATTTAATAAATCTTTTAAAATATTATTATTATCTTTATGAATTTAAATTTTAAAAAAATATATATATTGATTTAATTTATAAAATCTTTTAAAATATTATTATTACTCTTATGAAATCAAATTAAAATCATTAATATACCTTATTCCATCTTAAAAGTAAAAAAAAAAATTAAATATTGATTTGATTTATAAAATCTTTAAAAAAAAATTATTGGTCTTATAGATTTAGAAAAAAAAATATTCTACTTAAATGTTGATTTAATATATATATATAATAAGAAATTAAAATAAAGTTCTAAAATCATGTCTACTTTAGTCATTGAAACTAATTTCAGCACTTTTGAAATAAAATTATCATGTATATGTATATTGTTTTTAAATCATACAGTAGTTTTTAAAGTATTATTAACCAAACATTAGCCGATTAACTTTATAAGTGATTATTTATTCAGCACATTTAACAGTGATTACTATAAATATTACAACAATGTCAAATTGACCCATAATGTTACTGCAACTTTAAAGAGTCATAATTTAATTTTTGGATAACTTAATAAGTTTTATTGATAAGATGAGGTTTGCCTAATGGTTTGTTTATCACACCTATAATATGATGTTGAGGTTTTGAGTCTATTTCCCTCCCTAAATCCAGAGTTATTGTATTATTTCAATATATATATATATATATATGTTCAAGTCAATACGCATTTATATAACTTCATCAATGCATTGGATGTAGACCGTTAGATTTACATACTTTGACTCAAAAAATAAGTGGTCTATATGTAACATACTGATATAAGTCAGTGCGCGCTAACCAGAACGAGACTACATGTATATATATATAATCATTTTCTTCTCAGTACGCACTGATATAAAATATACCAGTCATTGCATATGGATCATAGATTATAAATAAACACTAACAAGTACATACAGACTGAGTAAAAACAATTGAATCTAATGATCCACATGCAAGACATTGATATATATTTATCAGTACGCACTGATGAGAATTTATATATATATATATATAGCCATTCCCTTTTTAAAATGAATTGATTTTATTTATATCATTTCCATAACTATCAACCACTAGATTCACATAAATCAGTTTAGTCAAATCTTTTTAAACTTAATTAATAAATTACAAATTTTATTCTAATCTTAAATGTTCAGTTCGGTTTTGATGAGAGAAAAACCGTGTATATATATATATATATAAGTTTTATCAAAATATTGTATTTGTATAATCTATAATTTTTTGGTTATCTACTTTCTTGTGTACTCCTTTAAATAATCGGGAAGTGCATTGATAAAAGAAATGTTGAATGACACAAATCTAGTAGTATCAGCCTTCCATCCATTTTAAATTTTTAATACAATAAACTAACTGAAAAAAAAAAGTTATTTCTTTCTCATTTTTTTTCATATTTTAATAATTAATTTTTAATCTATCTTATTTTATGAATCTTTAAAAAAAAAACCCTATTATTTTTTATTTTTATGGATCTTAAGCACAATTTAAGTATAACATCCATCCGTCATCATAAGAAAAGTCACATCCCTCGTTTTAAAGGTGGTTTTCTATTCATTCCAGTCGAATTAGAATGTGATGATTACCACTTCTCAAATCAAAAGAAATTTAATTTTTGAATTATATATGAGGTAGGAGTAATGGTGTCCAAGGTTTGGTTTCGGTTTTGGTTTTATGAAAAGGTCGAACCTTAACCGGAATGAGACGGTTTTGGTACCAACGGTTTTTCGGTTACGGTTCGGTTCGGTTTCGGTTTCGGTTCGGTTCGGTTATTTTTTTTTTCATATACATTATCACGTGTCAGCAATTGATTAGTTGTTGCATAATTTTTTTTTTATTGGACAAATCTCACTTGCACCGTATAAGTGCATACACTCAAATTCTTTCTTGTTCAAACGGTAAGAACGTGTCACTTGTCACAATATGATTTGTTTTTTTTAATATATCGAAACCGGCGGTTTTTTGACGGTTTTTTAGAAATCCTAACTGTAACCGTAACCGTAACCGTAACCGTAACCGAACCACAGGGAACCGGTTTCCAACCAGTTTTGTAACCTACGGTTTCGGTTTCGGTTTTGAGAGGGCGGTTTCAGTTCGGTTTCGGTTCGGTTTCGAACGGTTTAACTGAACCGTGGACACCTCTAGGTAGGAGTGTAGGACTAAAAAATTTCTAGCACTCTATATTTATCTATTTTTAATAACACTAATATAATAACTTAAGTTTTAATAGAATAAAAAGTGTTTTTTCGATAAAAATACCATAAAATATAATCATAAAAATAAGTCTCGCGTTTTTTTTTGTTCGAAACTAAATTGGGTATTCTTGAAACTTATTTTAGTACTTTCGAAATTTATTTTGTATTCTCAAGACTTATTATTATTATTTTATTTCTAAGACTATTTTATATTTTTAAGATTTGTTGGACATTTTTACAAATTTCAAAACTCATTGGGCAAAAAAGAATTTTTTTAGATTTTTTTTTCATCTACTTCGTCGACAGACCTCCGATAAAGGTCGAACCCTCCATCGGGGATCTCTTCCACCTCTATTGATGGAGGTCCTCTGTCAATGGAGGTTTTTGAAGAAAAAAAAAATAAAACCTAGAAATGAAAGAAAAAGTAATAAAAGAAGATGTGAATGTATTTTTATCCATTAGTACCTTATAAAATTAAATTATTAATATAGTGTCAATCACAAAAGTCACTATGGATTTGTTGTTATTTAGACCTATTTTCTCACGTGATGTGTTAAGAGATACATAAATTAATTTTCATAAATTTTAGTAAAAACGATCGTTACAAATTCATTTTTTTATTCGAATTTCCTATTAGTATTTTTATTTTGAAATATCTATCAGTAAACTACTTAATTTCGAAGCTTTTGATCTATCAGAGCAAACCACTTCAACAATTATAATATTTCACGATGGATAAACTCTTAAATTACTCTTTTAATAAAAGACTCAACATTCAATTACTCACGTCATCGGTCACCGATTAGCCGATTAAACACACATCATGTAACAAAAGTTAAAAAAAAAATCCACATTAAAAATAAATTTAAGGATTTATTTATTTGTAATCAATTTTTTTTTTCAAGTATTACATAATTATATACATTCATGGTTTTATGGAAAGTGGAATTCAAACTCACAATCTCGTAACACAGATGTCATCAGAACCAAGGTTATGGTGGGGCTCAAACTTACCCTAACTCATTTATATATATATATATATATATATATATATATATATATATATATATTAAGTTAGTGCGTACTTATATAAATTCGTCAGTGCGTTGAGCGTTGAATGTGGACCATTAGATTTACATACTTTGACTCAAAGTGTATACACTTGTTAAAACTTCTCCATAATCAATGGTTCACATTCAACGCACTGATATAAGTTATATCGGTACGTATCGATAGGAAAATCACTATATATATATATATATATATATATATATATATAGAGAGAGAGAGAGAGATAGAGAGAACTCCCTTATATAAATTTATTAAAAACACATTTATAATTTCAATTTTTTTTGGCATCCCAAACACTAATTAATAGGTACTTTTATATCAACTTTTTCCAATTTAATTTGATTCAACCTCTTTCCCATTTTTAAAAATTATGTCTTTAAACGTGGTGTGTTTTTAGGAGTAATATGTGTTTACTTATTTTTATTTTGATTTAAAATTTTAGAGTTAGCTTAATTTTATTATACTTGACTCAATCTTTTCATGTTTCCATAAAAAGAGGATACGGTTTTTGAACAATGAAAATGATCAAGAGACAATCGTAGAGTAAGAATTTCTAGCAAATATATGATTATCTATATTAAAATAGAAATTGTTGATGCTATTATGTGTATTTTCAATATATAAAATTTATCTGTATCGTTGAAGTTCACTTAAGAAAATTTATTATAACCCACCATAGTGTTGAATACTGGTTACATTCTTGGATATAAGAGGTTTAAACCTCAACTCGTCTGCCAGTAAATCCTTCACACTTATCAAATATATATATATATATATATATATATGTGTGTGTGTGTGGGATATTATTAATTTTTCCCCCGACGTTTCAGTCAACATTGTTTTACCCTCTTGATTTTTAGAAATCCTCATTTTTCCCTGCCATCTATTAACTGTTAAAAAGGTGTAATTAACGTTACTTTTGAAGGGCAAGTTGGTACTTCAATAAAATACTCTTGAATAATAATAATAAAATAATAATAATAGTAATAAAATATCTCTCTTAGAAACAATCACCACCACCTAATGGTGTCTATGGTTCGGTTCCGATTACGAACCGCTGGTTTCGATTCGGTGGAAAGACCGAACCCGAACCGGAACCGTAATCGGAATAGGAAGGTTTCGGTACCGACGGTTTTTCGGTTAGGGTTCGGTTTCGGTTTCGGTTTCGGTTTGTGAAACCAAATGGTTTGGTTCGATTTTCAGTTAGGTTTCGGTTTCAGTTTGGTCGGGTTTTTTTTTTCATATATATTGTCACGTGTCAGCAATTGATTAGTTGTTGTATATATATATATATATATATATATATATAAATTGGACAAATCTTACTTACACCGTATAAGTGAATACACCCAAATTCTTTCTTGTTCAAACGGTAAGAACGCGCCACTTGTCACAATATGATTTGTTTTTTTTTAATATATCGAAACCGACGGTTTTTTGGACGGTTTTTTAGAAATCCTAACCGTAACCGAACCGAACCGCCAGGAATCGGTTTCCAACCGATTTTGTAACCGACAGTTTTGGTTCGGTTTCGAACGGTTTAACCGAACCGTGGACACCTCTACCACCACCCATCTCTTGATCATATTATCATTCATCATTCATCATTCACAACCCTATATTAATAATTGAAAAAATAAAAAAAAAATAAAAATTTGATTTAATAAAAAAACTGATATTAAAAAAATCAAATAAAAAATTTAAAAATCTCTTCTTTTTTTTTTTGATTGGAAGAAAGATCATCACAAAGCCAGGCAGAAAACAAAACAAGGGCAGGGCCCAGAGACAAGCCCAGAAGCACAAAGGGTTGGGAAGAGCAGAAAGAAACAAAGACAAAAACAACAGAAATAGAGCAACACAAAAACAAAGCACCGGCTATTTTCCTCTCTTCTAACACTCTGTCCATGCGAAAAAGTCTCTCTGCCTCCCTCCCTCTTGGAAACGATCACCATCAACCATCTACTTATCATCATCATCATTCACCATTCATCACATTCACAATCCTAATCACCAAAACCCAAGCCACCCATAAACACCACCACCCTCACTGTCAACCACCCACAATCTCAGGTCTTTTTCCCCGGCGACCAAGCCCACCCGGAAACTGTCCTAAACCCACCATCAATCACCCAGAAACCGTCTTCAAGTAGCCACCAAACCCCACCCAAAAACTGCCAACGAAACCGCCTAGAAACCCCAATCGAAACCACCAACGAAACCCACACCGAAACCCCCACCAGCCCCCCACTGAAACCACCAAAAACCAAAACCAAATCGAAACCAATCTTAGGGGTTTTGTGACAGAGAGAGATATGGGGGTTTGGTGTGTGAGAGATGGCGATTTTTTGTTTGTGTTTGTGAATCAGCTGTGATTGTGGTTTGATGGCGGTGGTGGTGGTGGTGTGGACTTAGGCTCAGTTTGGCATTGTTATGCTGTGGGGAGAAGCGCTTCTTAAATTGCTGTGGGGAGAAGTGCTTCTTAAATTGCTGTAGAAAAAATCAGCTGAGTGTTTGGTAAACTGATTTTCAAAAATGCTGTCAGAACTAAAAGCAATTTCAATGTGTTTGTTTGGTAAACTGATATAAAAAGTGTTGTGAGTATGTAAAATTACTAAAAGGATAAATACATCTAAATGGGTACTAATTTACTATACTTTACGTTATTTAGTGTTAAGTATTATATAATTATGGTACTTTTTGAATTAATTAGTCCCATTTTTTATTCTACTTTATTTAATTAATTAGTTTTATTTTTTTATTTTTTATTTTTTTATTTTATTTTTTATTTTATTTTTATTTTACTTTATTGAATTAATTATAGAAATATTTTTTTTGTATAAAAATATAAGTCCATGTTTTTTTTATTAAATTTCGTTAAAGGTAAGGATAAAGTTGAAAAGTTAGTAAAATTTCATTTAATATCACTGTAGCGCGTTTTCTAAAAACAGAAGCCAAAATCCAAAAGTATGTATATGTAGCTTTTCAAAAACTCAGTTGAGAGAAGCTAAAAGTGAACAAAAAAAGCACTTCCCCATGATTTTACTAAACATCCTGTCTGAGGTTCAGAATCACAACCCTAAAAGCAGCTAGGGAAGCAATGCCAGACTGAACCTCAGTGAGTTTGATTGTCGATCTCTACTAGATTTTTTGTTAAAATTTAAAATTTAAAATTATGATTTTTTTTTATTATTTCTGTTATTTTAAAACATTTAAATATGAAGTAAATTTAAAATTTAAAATTTGGCTAATTTAAAATATTTAGTCAAATTTAAAATTTTATTGATAAAGGGATTTTAGTATTTCTGATCATTATGCGTGTCAGACACTAATTTTTTTAACGTCAGATACACGGTAGGGGGTGAATGAGGATTTTTGAAAACTGAGAGCGTAAAACGATGTTTATTGAAACGTTAGCGCGATTTAATAATATATATTTAATAGCCTGTGGAGACTTGTCATATAGGTTCGGTGATATATTTATTGCCTTCGGTTATATATTTATTACCTTTATTGGCCTGCGTATAATTGTATAAATGAATTAAATGCACTTTTGTCTTTTGGGGTTATAATTTAATACGCGTATAAAATTCAAACAATCAATTGCCTAATCAGTCCCATGTCCTTTGCCACAGTGAATTAAATTTAGCTTAGACTTTAAAAACCGTAGATCACCTTATTTTGGTAGTTTACTTAATTGCGAAGTTACATACTTAGAGTGCGATTGACGTAAAGATAAGACATGATAAAACGGAATAGAACGGGACGGGACACGATATGATAGAATAAGATATATTGTTCTATATTGTGTTTTAAAGGTTTGGGGCAGAATTGTTAAATGTACTATTATACGTTTGGTATGACTGGAACATGACGTGATAAGAGGTTCAAATGATCGGAGTAACCCTCTTATATATAAAATATATAATATATAGAATATATAGAATATTACATATATGACATATTATATATATATATATTGATATATATATTATTATATATATAGAATATTACATATTATATATATATTATTAAATACTAATACAAGTAGAAAATATAATATATATATGTTGACGTTTGTTTCTCGATGGTCAAGAAAGTCAACAATGCGTGATTTGATTTTGACCTGCAAAAAGAGAAAAAGAAAGAGAATGCAACACGACACAATTGTGACACGAGTATACATGGTAAAACTCCGGTGACCGGAGAAACATTCATGGGTTGCTGTATGCACAACCAAGCCAAATCCAATAATGAATATCAAGTTATACCTCTCGATCTCTCTTGCCTCTCTTTTACAATGGTTTTTTCGTATCTTTTTAATATGGCATATGGATCTATTTATACATATCTTGCTAGGGTTTCATTCCTTGGCATGCTAATTGCAGAATAAGATCTATTTTCTACCTGAGCTCATCTGCTTATGAGGATTGCACATTTTTCGAGGAGAATATATTTATTTCCTTCCGAAACTCTTTTCATGTGGTTGTGTGTCCAAGATAATCTGTGACATTGCACGCCTTACACTGATAAGACTCAGCTACTCGTGCTTTATATGTTGTCCCGAGTAAAGTTAGGAAGACCGAATATTACTATTCTATTCGGCCTTACTCTGGCTCTTGTGAATGGGCGACGTCACCAATGGCGCTTATCTGGACGCCAGCCTGGATGCTTATTTGGAAACCTTCTTGGGAGGTTGTCTTATTTGTCAATGACGTGTATATTTGACAGAATATATATAACAATACCCTCTTAAAATACTTTAGCCGAGTGGAACTTATCTCTTCGGTGAAAGTATTTTAATCTCTATCTCTTTGGTGAAAGTATTTTAATCGTTGTACGCTCGATTGGTTTTTGTCACTTTTTTCATTAAGACTACATTAATATGGGAATTATTATTCCTAATCAATTAGAAGCATTAATGATGTGTCTTAATGGCAACCATGTATGTGTGATTTGTCTCTTCACGCGAAATCCCTATGATTGCGACGTTTTGAAATTCTGACGGTCTGATTAGCCCTATCATTTGGCATCTCTGTTGGTATTTATAGGATATGACCCGCTGATTATCTGATACGACGCTTATATCATCAAACATGCTCTTTTTATCTTTCCGCCTTTCTACCCCTTAGGGTTTCGAGTTTTTTAATCATTAAGCAACATATTTGAACCGATGGAGGCCATTTTATTTGTACTCTTACAGAAGAAAAAAATCCAAGCTTATCTTCCTTCTCATCATCTTCATTTGTGTGTAGATCCGTCTTCACTCTTCGTTGAAGCAACTTTCTGGTCCTCCGCTTCTGCTATTCAATATATATTTTTAAGGTCAATTTCTATGGATCCTGTTACAAGGCATCATCTTTTCGTTATAGCTTTCGACGCCCTTGAGCGTGGTGATACTTATTTAGCCTCTTGTGTTTATAAATTGTTAGGGGATTCATCCCCTGATCAACCTTATTTTTTGAATGTTGATGTCTCTAGGCTTTATCCCGATGTTCATTCTAACCCTAGCTCTGAGCCTTCCTCCAGTTCTGAGTCTTCCAATCTACGATCTATGATGGGGAAACATCAAAGTGGTCACACGATTCGCGGACATACTTCAAGTGACATTCAGATTGAGAGGCAGGTTGTTAATGAGAATGATGTTGAAGAAGAACATCGTACGTATTGGATTCTTTTTTCTTTTGATCGCCTGAATGCTTACGATGTTGAACCGAACATGGTCGGGGAGACGGAGATCGGGAAATATCGTGGTCGACTTGATTTGGATGATTCCATCTTGCTGATACATACTGGTAATAAGGTTGCTGATACCTACTAGTAATAAGGCTGCATGGACTCCTCCCCCGGGTATGGTGGCCATTTATGGGTCCATGCTTAGCGGCGGGGTGACTCTTCCCCTACAAACCTTCATTACATGGTTCCTGACCGAGGCGAGGATCGCTCTAGCCCAGCTTTCCCCGAATAGCTATAGGATTTTGATGTGCATGTGGCACATGTGGAGCCAAATGAAGTTACATCCACCTTCTCCTCGTGAAATAAGGTATTTTTACACTCTTAGGCAGTCTGGTCAGACTGAGACTTATTTTTTTCTATTCAATCAACCGGATAGCTAGATTTCTGAGGGAGTGAAAGTGAACCGGGAGTCGAGACTTCCTCAGACGACAAGAAGAAGGGTTTTATTTAGGGTTTTCCCACTTCAAACAAATATTGAAAAAATAGTTGGTTTTTCACAGGGGGAATTGAGGAAGCCAAATTGAGGTTTAGGTGGGTGAAGCTGGGAAGTATTGAAGGTTCCTCGTTATTTTTGTTCTTCTGATCGCTGGAACAAAACACCATCTGTTTGTACCGACGCCGAGCTGTCCAACCTTGCTCAGGCAACCGTGCATACGTCGGAGAAACGAAGGAGGTCTTACCTTTTTGATGAGAAAAAAATGAAGAACCTTTGCCTTCTTGATTAAATTTCTTGCAGACGCTGTAAGTGATGGCTTTCCAGTTATTGCTCTTATTTCGATTGATGCCTTCATTTCATTCCTACTTTTTAACCCCTTTCAAATTTCTAGTGTTTGATATGGACATTGTCTGTGACGCCCAGGCACGCCAAGTCAAGTCAATTATTCGAACGAGTCGTAGTGAGGCTGCTCATCAAAGGAAAGAGGGGATTGCTTCGCCCGATGACGAATCAAATGAAAATTCTAAGGGAGCTAAAGAACAGGTTCCTGAATACATTCCTAAAGAGGTCGCTTAGCCGACTGCGGGCGAGTCGAGTGGCCCGAGTGGCCCAATTGGGTCTGATAATGACCAGAGACTGCCTGAGGATGGTGACAGGCAAGTGAGGCATTATGCTAGTGTAGTGGCTGGGCGACCCAATTCTCTTGCTGATGGGGGTATCAGCTAAGCAGTATGTTGACAGGGGTGAAAAAAGAACTAGGGAGCCTTATAATGAACAAGCTGATCCCTCTCATCCCACTATTATGGAGCCTTTTCAGGACGTAGTGGAGGAGGATCAGGAAAATCCTACAGCTGATCTTGTCTCTCGTCGTACACAGGCTGAAAACGGGAAGACATCTCACTCCCCCGCTCGACCTCCTCCAAAAGTCCTCAGGAAATTTGAACAAAGAGAGTCCCTTACTCTCTAAGGTTGAAGCTGCTGAAACGGGATCCTCGGGAAAACTTGTGGACCTTTCTTTCCAAGATATACCGAAGGCCATGTCCTCTGGTCAAGCTTTTATTGGCGACGACCATTGGATCCGTTTCAAGAGTGGTTCCCCGACAGAGCGCCTTCATAATTTTTTAATAGTGTGACCTACATGAGTCTTCTTAGCTTTGTATTTCACGATAAATTGGATATTTTCTTTTACCTACTTCTTTTTTGTAGATAGTTGCTGAGTTTGCAGAAGCTTTCCAGACACAACAACATCAAACTAATTGGATAAGGCTTCTGGAAGCTCAATTAAAGGAGTGTGAAGACAACCGTGCTCGATTTGATGTGACTTATCAAAGGGAGGTGAGTTCTGCTCAAGAGTTCACCGACCACTGCTTGGCAAAGCAGATAGATACCGATGAGAGGGACTCCATTGCGGAGGAGAAGACTAAATCTTTACAGAATCTGCTCTCCGCCGCCCAGGAGTCAATGCTTCGAGCTGAACAGAAGGCTGATGAAGCAAAGTCATCCTATGGGTGTAAAATTGAGGTTCTTAAACGCTAAGCTTTGAATGTCGAGTCCCTCTCTAAGGAAGCAAAAATGGAACTGGAAGTTCAAGGGGTTGATTGCTTTAAAAGATCCTCAGCCTATAACGCTTTGATCCTTAGAGAATTCCAACAAGGGTTGGTTTCAACTGGCGAATTCTTCAAAGTGAAAAACCAGGTGACTGACAGCCCGAACGAATTAGGAATTATCGATCAAGAACTATGTGGATCGATCCTTGGAGGCTCTTCGGATTCAGATGAGGGAGTGGAGAGCTTATTGTGGTAGCCGAGGCGAAACCCTTATCCCATGAATTTGGAGGTTCCGATAGAGCATTCTCTTTCTACCTTTTATGCTAGCCAGGAAATAGGGTGAAGGGGACAGAGCCTAACGTTGGACCAATCACCGAAATGGACTACAATGCTTGGATGGATGATCAGGTCAATGAAATTGCATGGCCTTCGAACGAAAGCCTTCTCTGCGTGTATGAAATGGTGTCCAATCCGAGCATCGGTGGAAACTCGAATTCCACGGCGTCACCTCCCTAAATGTACTTGTAAACTTCATAAGAACATAATATAGTTTATTTTGCAAATTTTGGCAGTTGCATGACTTATTTTATCGCTTTTAGCCGAGCAAATTTGTAAGTTTCCATGTGAACATAACTATTCTAATTTGGGTAGTGCAAAATCATCGCAACTTGAAACTCCAAGTATCTTATTAATTGGTTAATGTCATTGCCCGAGTAACTTTGACTCCACTGTAATTTTAAGTGTCAAGTATCTTATTAACTGGCTAATATTATTAACTGGCTAATATTATTAACCGAGTAATTTTGAAATAAAGCCAAGTATCTCATGCACTTGTACTTGCATTCCATGCTCGGTTGCTACCCGAACGTTGCATCGATGCTCGCCACGATCATATGTTTAGGTCCTTGCGCATGTCACTGAGGACGTCTCCTAGTTTTGTCGGCACAAGGGTTTGCCAAATCGTTAGGCTTTAGATTGCCCAACACAGCTACACAACTCACTGGAATATACCTGGTGGTACCCCGAGCCGTTTTTCAGAATCCGGTTTATCGGGTTTGCCTTTTGGCTAAGGTTTAAGTTGACCGTGCTTAGCTGATGTGCTCTTTGAGCTTCTCCATCCATTCGGGTGTTTACCAAATCAATGGTCCCAAGCATTTTATTATATGTGATTATGCTAATTCCTTTTCCTGTGTATAGTCTTTTCAATTTTTTCTTATTATCATATGTTCATTTTCCTGGGAATCCCATGTCAGGTTTTATTTATAATTCTACAAAACTAGCAAGACATGGAAATACTTTAAAGAATTTCTAAGAGACAAATCACTACTAAAGATATAAACTGACTAAAAGGAAACAAAGCCTAAACTAGGACACTTTAGGGATACAAGATCTTCAGGTATTAGGTGTTGCACAGTCGGTGTAAGACCCCTCTTCCTGATCTGGGATCTAGTATGCTTTGTGTCCGACCATTCCTTCGATTTGGTACGGGCCTTCCCATTTGTCGAATAGGGAACAAATGGCTTTGTCTTTTGTGTTCAGTGATACTCTTCTGAGCACCAGGTCTCCCATTCAGAACTTCCTCACCCAAACATGCAAGTTGTAATGCCTAGACACTCTTTGCTGATATGTCGCATTTCACACTTGGGACTTCTCCCTTTTTTCTTCTAATTCATCCAAGCTCTGAAACAATATATAACATTATGATCTTCGTCATATAACCCGACTCCAGGTGACATGTATGATGTTTCTGTCGGGATGATGGCCTCTGTTCCGAATACCAAAGAAAATGGTGTTTCCCCAGTAGGGGTCCTTGCCATTGTTCGGTAAGCCCACAATACTTCATGCAGTTTTTCTATCAAACTACCCTTTTTTGCATTCAGTTTCACTTTGAGCGTGTGCTTGATGACTTTGTTCACCGCTTCGGCCTGTCCATTCGTTTAAGGGTGGCAGGTGTGGCATAATAATTAGAAATCTAGTACTCGTTGCAAAGTTACATGAAGGTCTGATTGTCAAATTGGGTACCATTGTCAGTGATAATTATATTCAAGACTCCAAATCTGTAGAGTATATTTTTTTTCACAAAGTTCGTGGTGTTCGCTTCTGTGATATATACTAACGCTTCAGCTTCCACCCACTTAGTGAAATAATCTACAACCACGATTGCATGCTTTGCTCCACCCCTTGTTCCTGCTGGCATCAAACCAATTAAATCCAACCCTCACATGGTGAACGATCATGGGGACGTGAGACTTCTGAGGTGCTCAGGGGGTTACTGAATATCATTGGCGACCATTTGGCAAGTATTGCAACTTTCCAAAAATCATTGGGCATCAGTGAATAAAGTAGGCCAGTTGAAGCCTTTCCTGAGTACCTTGTGCGCCAAGCTTTTGCCTCTTGTGTGATTTCCACATACGCCACTATGGATTTCCTTCAATATTCGATCTGCCTCTTCCTCTTATACGCATCTCGGAACTGTTCGAGAAAATCCTCTTCTGTATAGTTATCCTCCAATCATAGTATACCTAGCTGACATGTACCTGATGTGTTTTTCTTCTAAGGGATCTTTTGGGAGTACATCCTCTTCCAAATACCTTTTTAGCTGGGTCATCCAACCTACTGGAGGTGTTCAGATTTCTAAAACTTCAAAATCTTTCGGCTCAACTATACTTGGCCTGAGTAAATGTGCGACTGAGATATTCTTTGGTCTGATAGTGGTTGTGGCTGACGCTAACTTGGACATAGCGTCTGCTTTTTCATTTTCTTCTCGTGGGATCTGGACAATCCTATATTCTTTGAACCGTTGGAGGAGTTATCTTGCTATATCCAAGTAAGCCATCATACATTCATCCTTGGTCTGGTATTCATCTCGGATTTGTTTGATGATTACCTGTGAATCGCTAAATACTTCGACCTCATCTGGTTTGAGTTCGATACAAACTCTGAGCCTTGCCAACAATGCCTCGTACTCAGCTTGGTTGTTTGTTGCTTTGAAGTCGAATCTCATGGCACATTCAATGTCTTCTTTTTCTGGGGTACATATTACGATCTCTGCCCCGCTGCCAAGAGTGTTTGACGAGCCGTCAACATGCAATTTCCAATAGAGACTTTTATTCGGCATTTTCTTTACCTCCATATCAGGCTCCGTGAACTCTGCTACAAAGATCGCCATTGCTTGGCTTTTGATTGATGCTCTGGGTATATATTTAATATCGAATTCACTTAACACGATTGTCCATTTGGTCAATCTCCCTGATATCTCAGGTTTTTACAGAATTTGCTTAAGTGGGCAATCAGTGAAGACCCTGATTGAATGTGCCTGGAAATACGGCATCAACTTCCTTACAGCCGAGACTAATGCCAGGGCAATATTTTTTGCTTGAGAGTATCTTGTTTCATCAGGGAGTAGAGGCTTGCTTGTATAATATACTGGCTTTTGCACCCCGTCCTCTGTCCTAACTAGGATCGAGCTTACTGCTAACTCTGTAAGGGACAAGTACAGGTAGAGGAATTCTCCCACCTTTGTTTTTGAGAGGATGGGTGTCTGGCCTAAGTATTCCTTTATCTTTTGAAGTGCTTGCTCACATTCTACTTTCCATTCAAACCCCTTTCCTCTTTTGATTACTTTTTAAAATGGTGCACACTTATCAGTGGCTTTTGAGATGAACCTGTCGAGCGAAGCAAGACATCC
Source organism: Dipteronia dyeriana (assembly GCA_032871835.1). Lineage (NCBI taxonomy): Eukaryota > Viridiplantae > Streptophyta > Magnoliopsida > Sapindales > Sapindaceae > Dipteronia > Dipteronia dyeriana. The sequence continues at coordinate 102,436,327 of CM065296.1, read as the reverse complement.
CGTCAAACGTTTCAGGGTTCTCGGAGAAGTAATGTCTTGGATGGCTTTAATCTTCCTAGGATTTACCTCGATCCCCTCTAGTGAAGTTGGAAACTGAGGAATCTTCCCGAAGGAACACCGAACAGGCACTTGCTCGAGTTTAGCTTCATCCGGTATCTTCGTAGGACATCAAATGTTTCACGTAAATCTGAGGTGTGCTCAGCTGTCGTGACACTTTTGGTTAACATGTCGTCTATGTAGACTTTCATGTTTCTTCCTATTTGACGAGCAAAAATTTTGTTGACCAGTCTTTGATATGTTGCCCCGGCTTTTTTCAGCCAAAAGAGCATCACTGTATAGGAGTATAGACCTTGGTCGGTTGTGAACGCCGTCTTATCCTTATCCCTCTTGTTCATCCGGATCTGGTTGTATCCGGAACAGGCGTCCATGAAACTGAGCAGTTCATGACCCGATGTAGCATCCACCAACTGGTCTATTCTCAAAACTGGAAAACTGTCTTTTGGGCAGACTTTATTCAAATATGTGAAACCTACGCACATTCTCCACTGGCCATTTTTTTTTTTGATCAAAACCACATTCATCACCCACTAAGGATAATCGACTTCCCTAATAGACTCTATTGCGAGTAGCTTCTCCACTTCCTGCTTAATAGTCTGACTCCTCTCGAAGTTAAAAGATCTTCGTTTCTGAATTATGGGCCTAGCGCTCGGGTATATGGCCAAGTGGTGTGATATCACTCGTGTGTCTATCCCACCATGTCCTCATGACTCCATGCAAATACGTCTTTGTATTCTCTGAGCTAGCTGATAAGATCTGCTCCGACCTTTTCTTCTAGATTAGCTCGTATTCTGACCTTTCTTATTGGTTCGTCTTCCTTTAAGATCACTTCCTCTGTTGGCTCATCCTTTGATGTCTCGGGTCCTTCCCTTGGGTGAAGTTCAAACATTAATGGGTTCCCTTTCATAGTCTGATTTGGTTGGGTCAGAGTACACACTTGGTGCTCGTTGTTATCCATGTCCTTGTAAACAGAGAGATTGGCTCTTCTAGCCATTTCTTGTGAACCTTTAACCGTTATCCCCCCATTCGGCCAGGAATTTGATCATCAGGGCATAGGTGGTTGTTACCGCTTTTGTCTTATTTTGGAAAGGTCGACCCAATAAAGCATTGTAAGGCCAGTTATCCATGTCAACCACGATAAAGTCGAGTAGTACCATTTCTGAGAGGGTGCTACTCCAATTTTTACTGGTAATTTTGTCGTTCCTAGGGACCTGACCTCAATTCCTCTAAATCCTCTGAATGGGGTATGAAATGGTTCTAGGTCCTTCCGATCTAACCTAAACTGGTCATAAACTGTTAAGCTAAGAATGTCTACTGAGCTATCGTTGTCTATTAGTACCCTACGAACCTCCCTATGTCAAATTCGGGTGTATATGGCAAGAGCATCATTCTGTCGGATGTCGACCCCATGTGAATCAACTTCGATAAACACTATTGGGTCTCATCATTCCTTTATTCTTTTCGGATCGAGCTCAGTGGAATTAACATTAAAATTTTACCTTGTTTAATCGCTTCCCGGATTTTTTGAGTTCGTTTCCGGTTACTTTTCTCAGTTGATGATCCTCTGAAGATTTTTTTATTGCTTCACTTGCCTCGGGACTTGTCTTCTTGTTCCGATCTGAACTGTGATCTCTAGACTTGGCTTCCTAATGAGTCTATACCTTCTCATCTTTCTTCAAGATAATATCCTGTTGATGCCCTTCTCAGATAAGGGTTTCTATGTGATCTCTGAGTTGGTAACACTTAGAGGTTTCATGCCTGTTCTCTTTATAAAATCTGCAATACTTCATTGTGTCTCATCGGGCAAATTTTGACTACTGGTGTGGCTCATTGATCAGATTCTTTTCTTCTAGTATCACCAGAATCTCATCTTGCCTTTTCCAAAGCGGGGTGTAGTTCGTATATTTCCCTTGAAACCTTTCCCTGGTTTGGTCAGTACTCCTGCGCCTATTTCCCCCGCCTTTGCCTTTTTCCTCTTTGCTTCTCCCCTTTTGTTTCCTTTTATGGTTCTATGGCTTCGACTCGGTATCTTTTCATTTGGGTTCATCAGGTCTCCTCTCATGCATATAACATCCTCTTGTTGCCAACTCTTCTTCTTCAACTAATTCGTATGAACCGATCATATCCATCATGTCCACGTATCGAGTCAGACAAGTTCTTTTTAAATCAAAAGACATCTCCATATTTTGCAAGTTATTTATGAACGTGATGATTAACGCTTCATCACTTGCACGGCCGATTTCTGACACCGCTTGACCGAACCTTCCCAGATAGTTCTTTAACTACTCATCATTTCCTTGTTTTAGTTGGGAGAGGTGTGCCACAGATTTTTTCCTATGTACATTCCTAAGAAATTATCTCAAGAAGCTTCTGCTTAGTTCCCCGAAGCTCCCAATACTCGCAGAAGGTAATCTCCCAAACCACCTTGACCCTAAATCCCCTAGGGTCTGTGGAAAGTTAAGGCACAACAAAGGGTCATTGTGGGCATACTGGGCCATAACACTCTTGTACCGTTTGACATGCTCATTTGGTTATGTATCTTTTTTGAATTGTTCCACGTGCGACATTCTGAATCTCTCTGGGAATGGCGTTCGTAGAATGTCACTGGTGAAAGGGTTGTCAAAATCATCATCAGACGACTCATTGTACCAGTAACATCTAACCAGCGCATCCATTTATCGCCTATTATTCTCAACTTCTCGGGTCAAGCTTTGTATCAATAAGTTTTTATTGCCTACCAGCTCTCCCTAATGGTTGAACTATCGAGTGATTGTTAAACCTGTATCCGATTCCTGTTCATTCCGCCTCTGAGTTTCACGGGCCAATCCTTGTAAATGTATAGTTCCACTGTGGCATTTACGATGATGACGATCATTGTCTTCTGATGATGATGGTTGATCCCTTCGTTGGTCGTATTTTTGGTGTCTGTCACGCCCCACTTGACCGTGACTTCGCTTTTGGTGGGGCCGTTCATCTGCAGGCGTCTCAAAATCCTTGACCCAGTTGTACAATGTACTTCTAGTCTAGTTGATAAGATCTGAGTTCCTGTCGGCCGCTAGCGTGCCTGGTTCTGACCCAACTATAACTGATCGGAGCCTGGAGAGCAAATGAGTTTGAGAGCATGGTTGGTTTGGCGGATTCTTCAATTCTGTAGCCAATAGATCTACTCCTTCCTCAATCGCGTCTGCCATTAATTGTTGCAACGCTTCCCTGAACCGACACGCTAAATCTTTGTTGGTCTGAGGGATTCACTGGTTACCAGCTAGAGACGCCCGGCTGGTTCCCGGTAGTTCCTGTGGGATTCTAGGTGATCTGCTGGATCCTAAGTAACCCCCTTGTGAATGTTAGTTGGGGACTTTCGAACATTCCTGGAACCGTCTTTATTTTCGTCACTGGACATTGTTTCAATAAATTAGGTTTTTAACCCCTCTCCTTCTAGCGCCAATTGTTGACGTCTGTTTCTTGATGGCCAAGAAAGTCAACAACGCGTGATTCAACTTTGACCTATAAAAAGAGAAAAAGAAAGAGAATGTAACACGACACCATTGTGATACGAATATACGTGGTAAAACTCCGGTGACCAGAGAAACATCCACGGGGTGACTGTATGTACAACCAAGCCAAATCCAATAATGAATATCAAGTTACACCTCTAGATCTCTCTTGCCTCTATTTTACAGTGGTTTTTTTCTTATTTTTTTTAATATGGCTTACAGATATATTTATACACATCTTGCTAGAGTTTCATTCCTTGGAGTGCAAGTTGAGGTTTGCGGAATAAGATCTGTTTCCTACTTGGGCTAATATACTTACGAGGATCACACATTTTTCAAGGAGAATATATTTGTTTCCTTTCGAAACTCTTTTCTTGTGGTTGTGTGTCCAAAATAATCTTTGACATTGCACCCCTTGGACTGATAAGACTCGTATACTCGGACTTTATATGTTGTCCCGAGTAAAGCTGGGTAGGCCGAATATTACTATTCTGCCTTACTCGGACTCTGGTGAATGGGTGACGTCGCCGTTGGCGCCTATCTTGATGCTTATTTGGCAACCTTCTTAGGAGGTTGTCTTATTTGTCAGTAACATTTATATGTGATAGAATATATATATATATATATATATATATATATATATATATATATATTATTGTATGGATACTAATATTATCATACATCTAATAATATTTAATATATTATGTATTATTATATATAATAATAAAATATAATATATAATAAATTATATTATATTATATATATTATAATAATATTATAATTACATATAAAATATTATATTATATATGTCATAATATAATTACATATAATATTATATATGTAAATATAATATATATATATTATTAGTATATATATATAATTGGATATGATTGTAATTGTTTGAAAATTTAAAGGGTAAATCGGTCTTTTTAACACTTGTCCCATGTAATGGGACAAGTTGTCCTAGGGTGTTGGGTGTGACAATTTTTTATGATTTTTTTTCACACCTTGTCCCGTCTTTTCTCTTGCTAAAGACGCGCCAAACGTGAGACATGAACAAACTGTCTCATGTTATTCTGTCTTGTTCCGCGTACCAAACGCACCCTTACATATCAGTGGAAATAGTGAAAATTGTCACATTTTTTTAGGTTCGTTGCTCTGAGGTCACTGCTTTAATAAGTTTAGTTTAAAAGGCAACTATTACGGTAAACTATCAAAAATACCCTTAAATAATTAATTTTAATTCTTTTTATACTTTCATCTCCACACTTTGAACACTGAAAGATGTACTCCTTTCTCTCTCTCTCTCTCTCTCCACTAAACTTGTGTGAAAACTGAATCTACAACTTAAAAAAAATTCGACGTTCTACAGCACAACTATGTAATATATATTTCTGATCTTTTTTTTATCATGCATTTTTTAGTCTTGTAACAATTTATTCATTCCTTATGATTTGTTGTCCGAGTCTTTGTGTGAACATGAAGCTCGTTTTGTAAAGTTCGAACCTTCGAATTTTGAATCTTCTAGCTTTTTTAAATGTTGTTCGAGCCTTTTAGTAAAGTCTCCGAGACATTATGTATAGTGTTCGAGCCTTTGTGTAAAGTCTCCGAGCCTTTTACCAAAAGCTCAGAGCCATTTAGTAAAAGTTCTGAGCCTTTTTGAAGTTGTGTCCGAGCCTTTTTCAATGAAACTTTATGGGTGCCTTTGAAATTTTTGAGCCTTTTATATAAGTGTCCGAGACTTTTAAAATAGTCTCCGAGCATTTTAGTGAAGGTTTCGAGACTTTTGGTGAAGTGTTTGAGCCTTTTGGTGAAGTTTTCGAGACTTTCAAAATAGTCTCCGAGCTTTTTATGGAGCATCCGAGACTTTTGAAATAGTCTCCAAGCCTTTAAAATTTATATATTTTTTAATAGTGGTCTGTGATGATGAATTTGACAGGAGAATGAATCGGGGTGAGAATAGTAATATCTTACAACGATCAATGAGGTCAGCTGCCCGACGAAAGTCCGAGATTTTTAGGATCTGATAACCAAGGAATGTATGTGTTAAAGAATATGACTTATGAAGAATTTGTGGCGATAGTGCAAACCGTTGTGAAGTATGATGTAAACATATACATGTTGATCTACACTCAATATCAATCATTCCTAGCACTACATGTCGCACATTTATAAGAAATGACGATGATGTTCAGTTTATGCTAGGGGAAGATCGGGTGATCCCTCAAGTATATGTTAGTTAAATTGAAATGGAAGTTGGAGATGCGATAGGGAATGATACTCCTCCTCGTGAAAATACCCAACAATTAGGATCCTGTAACGGAAGCAACCAAGTGTTCACACGAAGGAGTGAGACGGGAGGTCGAGAAAACATGTGTGTTATCCCATTTGTAGTAGCCGACCATGCTAATGTAGTTGGACCTCAATTCGACAATGTGTTTGATTGTCAAATTGCGATGAATGATGGGCAGTACAATGAGCAATACAGTGAGATCTAATGACATGTAGAACTAAATCTTGGGCTGATACATGAGATGGACAATGAGGAAAATATTGATCTGGTAGATCATGTAGAAAACACTGAAGAAGTGCCTGTCCAAATTAAAAGACGTGGAAAACGTGTACACGGAGTTAGTTGCAGTGCACCAGATATGCCTGGGACTTCAAGGGTCCGGCATAATGTAACTGCATATGATTCTGATAATGCCTCAACGTGAGTTATTCGCATAGCAGATTCATACTCGTTTGATATTGGTAGAAGCATGAACTTTGTAGCTGAATAACCTACAAGCATGATTTATAAAGGCCAATTTTTTTCGACTAAAGAGGATTCAAAAAGACTAGTTGGCCTTTTTGCAATGCAACAGAACTTCGAATGGAAGATGAAAAGGTCCAATAAGAGAACGTTACATCTGGTTTGTTTGATTGACAACTGTACGTGGAAATTATGTGCGATGAGGAGAGATGAAGGGACGTACTTCCAAGTAAGATGTTTTGTCAACGAACACAATTGTCCATTGGAGGAGATTCACCGTCGCCACAGATAAGCTAGTACAATCATAATTGGAAAAGTTATTGCACATAGACTTCAACAACAAGATGACATTCTCATGGGTTCAAAGGACATAATTGCTGATATGAAAACAATGTATAACATCAAAATCATGTACAGTAAGGCACATCAAGTCCTGCATTATGCATTGGTACTGACCTACGGAACACATGAAGAAAGCTTCCAACTATTGCCAACGTTTGGTTACGTGCTGACACAACAAAATCATGGCACAATCACTGACTTACAGTGCATAGAAAATGGTAAATTTTTATATTTTTCATGTCGCTAGGTCCTTCACTTAAAGGTTTCTAGAGGTGTATGCGTCCAGTTATTGCAGTTGATGGTACCCATTTGAGGAAAGATTCGGGGGGTACAATGTTTGTCACAATTGCACAAGATGAGAACGAACATATGTTTCCAATTGCCTTTGGTACGAAGACTCAGAAAACAACCTTTTATGGGAGTAGTTTTTGGATTGCTTGAAGGGTGCCCTTGGTCATAAAGTTGATCCGGTTTTCATTTTCGATCAACATGCAAGCATTGAAGTAGGGATTTCTAAAGTGTTCCCTTATTGAACCCATAAAATATGTTGCTTGTACTTTTCTGAAAATATTAAAAAGCGATTTCACAAAAAGGATGTAACCGCAATAATGGACAAAACATCTAAATCGTACATTGAATTGAAATATAACCGGTAAATGGAAGAGTTATGTAACCTGCACCGGAATGTATTCGATTATGTCAATGTTACAGGTCCACATAAGAGTTGCACATGCAACAAATTTCAAATGGACATTTTTCCATGTTCTCGCGCACTCGCAACTGTAAGGTACATTACAAGTAACAATCTATGCTTTATATTACCGAAACATGAATGTCTTTGTTTCCAATGTTGTTGCAGGGAGCGAAACTTAGATTTCACATATCTGTGTATGGATTTCTACAAGCGACAGACACTTATTGATGCATACTTGGTTCCTATTATGCATGTTGGCCATTATTCTTCATGGGTAGTACCCTGCGATATCACTGAGCGGGTGGTCTTAAATCCAATCTCCAAGAGACAAGTTGGATGCCAGATGGCGGGTCAACATGCCTCGTCTTCAGAAAGGACAACCACACAATCGTGTAGAAGGTGTGGACAATAAGGTCATAATAGCATGATGTGTTCTATCCCGCCTTTGATAAATGAAGGTCTGAGTAGAGTTGTTCCCGAGGAATACCATCACAAGTGTAACATCTGTCATTCAATAGGACATAACAAACATACGTGCTCTGAGAAGGACTTTACTGTGGAATGACCTCCGACCTTGATATTGATGTCTTTTTTATTTTTTGTAATTGTATGACTCGTCCATTAACTTATTGTACTATATGTACGCGATTGAAAGTGTTATGATTAACTTATTGTTCAATTAAATGGGTTTGTTAATTATTCGTGAATGTATGAATTGTTCATTAACTTATTGTTTGCAATGTGCGTTGTTCTTGTAATCGCAAACTCTTGAAATATAGAATAAAATGAATAATTTTATTAGTAAACTACTTTTATACATCAATAACTACAACTGATATTAGGGCCGAGAGTTACAGAAAAACTCTACAACTATCTTTTCCATAATGGTGCCCATATTATCTTCTAACCAATCAAAATCATATATGTCCACCAATACGTACTCCATCAATCTCAACGTATGGGCACCACATGAACAATTACAAAAGAATGTTAATAAAACCAACCTTAAGTTAATATGATGTTCAAACAGTCTTACCCAGTATTCTGTTAGGGCACAGGTGATATGGACACCAAGCTTACCCCAAAATGCCCATTTCACTTGGCGAACTTCGGCTGGCCGCTCGCCCTCGTATCGTGAAACCCTGTCTGATGCAACATGGAGGGCAAAAACCATCGCAATGGTGCAACCTGTTGTTTCATGATTTACATGGGAACTTCCTGTATGAAGAGGTCTAGGATGTGGATCCTCCCAGCAGTGAGGTCGATTGTCGCCATAAGCCAATGTATGTGACCAATGTTGCACGATATCGAAACCTGTATGTACATGATATGAAAGTGTTATGATAAGCTAACATTTTTTTAATTAAAAACATTTAAACCATAATTGTATAACACTTACCATGTCAACCTCGTGCCATGGCTAGTCTCCTGATGATGTCAATCCATGTACAATCATCAGGTCCTTAGCCGACCACTTGTACTGCAACACATACCAGTTTTCGTCACGACTTGCCCCCCCAGCATCACGAGACATGATTCTCACCCATTGATACTCTAACAATGACTGTACATAAATAAATTACAGAAAAGTTAGGAACACGAAGAAACACAAAAACGTTTAAGCGAAAATAGTATATTATAACACTTATAAAGAACTGAGAATTCAGTAAGTTCATCCTTTGATTGTAGACAGTGGGGTACGCTCATTGACGCTTCCGTAAAATGTGCAAGTTCGCGTCCATATGCCGACAATATAAACAGTATACATTATTGGTAGTCTACCATAAAGTAAAAGACAATTCAAGTAACAAACGTACCTTGCCATACAACTCCATAAAGTTTTAGGGATTGGCTCTAGTAGATCCACAACATGTCTGCATAATATTTACAAGAAACAAGAAAACCACGTAATTTTACGGAGGTGTTTCAATCTGATAGAAAGTGTTATACTTACAATTCCCCCGTCTCATTCCTCTTATATACTTTGTAAGTCGCAAGTTGGTCAGCGTCTACCAAAGTATTAGGCTGGAATTCATGTTCTGGCTGTGACTGTGTCCCTGGCCTCTTCGACCGACATAGGTCACTGTAAGAGCTCAGCAACTGCTAGCCTTGCTTGTGAGCCTGTGACCTGAAGGATGGGTTACACCGGGAATGATCGAAGGAGTCAGATATGTGGGGTGCGCTGTGATGTGGTGAAGAGGAGCGCTCGGGCCCAATCACATAATGGGGTGGGCTGCACCGGGATCGACCGGAGGTCACTGCAAGGTGAGAGTCGACCGGATGTACCAGATGGGTCACTGTGGGGTGGAACATCTAGAGGAGTGAACTGTGTGGATCGTTTGAAGGGGTCCGTGGCTTGAACCAAATGGGTAGGCTCTGATGAGGGACTCCATATAGGTTGATCGCCTGGTGCGCTAGGATACGCAAGGCTGGGACGGGAACCATCTTCTCGTAGATAACTTAGAAGGGTCGCTCTGGCACGAGGACTGATGTATGATCTTCTGACAGAACTGGATCCATATCCTGGACCTCTATAAGCAGGTAAAACGCTAGTAAAACCTGGGTTATGTGTCTCCTGCTCGCTTACTGTAACTCTAGTCCCGGTACCCTGCGTCTAAGGTTTTGTACCCTGTACCTTAGGTCTGGTGGTTGGGTCTGTCCTCTCGTTATGATAACCACGACTGTCTCTGTCTCTGGGTCTAGAGTCTCAGTTGTAGGAAGGTGGATCATCCCTATCTAACTGTGATGTCGAACCCTACCGCCACCAGAGAAAGTCCATCACCTCTTTAAGCTTCTTATCTCGTTCCTCATCACTTTTACATTCCAAATATTCCTAAAAGAAAATCAAAATTTCCAGTACTAAAACCATACACTCGTTTCAAATAAAATCATGCATTATAAAAAGTTGTAAGTACCTTTCAATCCCCTATAACGTCTCCTTGTGAATGAACTCCACTAGTAAATCCAGACATCCTAAATCGAACTCGTCTATGCCTCAAGAGTAGGGGTGGGCAAAAATCCATTAAACCGAACCGAACCGAACCGATCCAATCGGTTTTTTTTTCAGTTTTTATGTAAAATCCGGTTCAGTTTGATTTTAATAGGAGAAAACCGGATTTTCCGGTTCGGTGTCTTAAACCGAAAATCGAACCGAAAACCGGGGTATATAAAGAAAAATTAATTTTTTCCCATGCCTCCTCTCTCTCGCTGCCTCTCAACCCTAAATCCCTAAGTCTCTGATCTCTCAACCTCTGAACCTCGTCTCTCAATCTCTCACTCTCTCACTCTCTCACGTTGGCTGTCTCGCTGGTCCACCGTTCGCCGTCTCTTTCTTCCGACGTTTTGGTGACGACGATGTTCTAGCGACAACTACATTCGACTACGTTCGAGCGACGACGACGTTTGACCACGTTCGAGCGACGATGACGTTCAGCTTATGAGCGGTGAGTATGATTTTCTTCTCCGTCTTTCTTATCAACATTCTTTATTTTTGGTTTTCCATTTCGATTATTTTTGCATATTACAATACATAAAACTGAGCAGTTTTGTATACAATTTTCAAATATGAAAACAAACTTCCTATTTCTGAGTGTTGTGTGTTGAGTGTTGACTGGGGTTCTGCAATAATTCAGCTCTGGTTGCAAGAATTGCATCGGCTGGTTTTAGCTCGTTGGATTTGCATTTCTTCAACTCGTCTAATTTGCTCTTCTTCAGGCTTCAGGTAATTGCTCTTCAACTTGAATCTGTGATTACATCATTTGTTTATGTCGAATTTGTGATTTCCTCATTTGTTTGTGTCGAATTTGGTTGATTGATTGTGTGTCAAACCTTGGACATTAAAGAGGATCTAGATAGATACTGTATCTTTCTTCTTTGCAATCCAATTAAGTAAATTAAATTCAGTCAAAAGAATCAGAAAAACTAGTCAAGTCTAGGCAGCTAGCTGAGCTTTTTGATCTTGTAAGATGCAAACCAATTGTTGTTGTCCCTTTTAGATATCTCAATTATAGATCATTTTTACTGTCTTCCAATGCTCATCCAAGAGGTGTTTGCATGTATTGGCAAACCTTGTTCATTGAATATGATACATCAGGTGTTGTGATTGTGAAATATTTTAGTGCTCTAAAAATACTTATATACTCTTTAAGACCTTATCGATAGGATTATTACCCTTATATGGTCAGAGTTCTACTAGCTCTATGTACCTGCCCCTTTTTTCTTAGCAAATTCAAGATATATTTATGCTGAGAAATATGTATACCCTCTCTTGTATTATGAACTTCAATTCCCATAATATATTGTACAATTGTCTTTAGATCTTTAAAGGTTGTGATGCAATTGACAAACAAGCTGATTAAATTACTACTTCTTTATTGTCGCTTGTAAGCTGTAACTATAATATCATCCAGAGAGAATAGGATGGATACTTTGCTGTCATTTGTGTGAACCTGTTAAATTTTGATTCGAAAATTATGCAGTCTTGGACATTTTAAAGAAACTGTAATGTTTGGGTGAGAATTTCGTGTTGATTCTTTTTGTATTGTAATCTAAAGACATGAAGCTTTCATTCATGACTAGTTTCACCTAAATTGGTTATATATTCTATTTTTGGTAAATTTTTGAACTTGAACAAAAATTGCTGGAATTTTTTTCGCAATAATGCAGTATTGGACATTTTCAAGAAATTGTATTGTTTGGGTGTGAATTTCGGGTTGAATCTTTTTGCATTGTAATCTAAAGACACTAAGCTATCATTCATGACTAGTTTCACCTAAGTTGTTTATATTCTATTTTTAGTAATTTTTTAAAGTTTTTGGTAATGTTATCGTGACAGTGCAGTCTTAGACATTTTCAATTACCTGTATTGTTTGGGTGAGAACTTTAACTGATTGTTTATTTCCATTATGTTTTTAAGTTTGTGTTCAAATCTGAATTTCAATTGATTGTAGTTTTTATGTTTGTCTACGAAAATAATTAATGTTGTTACTTTTATGTCTTCCTTTACTAGATTATATTAGATTAAACATTGTTTGATTGATCTTTGACTCGCTAGTTGGATCTTGTGATCTATATATCAACATATTTGGGTCAGAGTTAGGTTCTGAGGATGTATGTATTTCTTAAATTGATATGTATATGGGTTATTTCTAGTTATGGTAGACAACGGATTAAGCGTGTGAGATTCTACTGTGTAGCTGGCTAGCTGCTGTCTATTGCTATTGCTAGGAGGTAATTCACTCTCTAGAAATTACTTTTTAATTTGCTATTGTTCTGTGTTTATTGTTACAAAGTGTAGAATTTTAATTATGTTAAAATTCTCTCTAATTATTTGTTATTTTTTATGTTTTGACAGAAAATGAATGATGATATTGATAATGTTGTAGCAGTTAACAGTGAGTCAATAGAAAAACCCCCTATACAAGAGAAACTTAAAAATGTGGGTGGAAAGGGTAGATCTAGATCTGATGCTTGGAATCATTTTACACGATACCTAGATGGTGGGAGAATGAGAGCACAATGCAACTACTGTCCAACAAACTATGCTTGTGACTCAAATACCAATGGGACAACCAATATGAATAAGCACATAGATTATCAGTGCAAAAATTATCATGCTAAATTAGCAGCAGCTGACCCAAAACAAAAATGTTTAGTAAAACAAGCCTCTATCACTTCATTTACAACATCATCAAAAGAGGGTTGTGGTAGTAGTAGTTTAGGTTTGGGTATTTTTAATAAGGAGGATACTAGGAATGCATTAGCAGAGATGTTGATTGTTGACTGTTGACTGTTGACGAATTACCATTTAGATTTGTAAAGAAACGGGGTTTTCGTAAATTTTGTTGTGTGGGTATGCCTAGGTTTGATGTCCCATCTAGAAGAACAATAGTTAGGGATATTTTGCAAATGTATGTTGATATGAAGACGTCTTTGATGAAACAGCTTAAAGAGAGAAAGGTAAGGGTTTGTCTTACCACTGATACTTGGACATCAATCCAAAATATCAATTGTATGGTTGTGACGGCCCATTTTGTTGATGAAATTTGGCAATTGTAAAAGAGGATTTTGAGTTTTACTCAAATTTCCGATCATAGAGGGGAAACCATTGGGAAGTGTATTGAGAAAGTGTTAATCGATTGGGGTATTGATAGAGTTTTCACAATCACTGTAGATAATGCAAGTTCTAACAATACAGACATTCTTTATGTGATTCGAAAGTTGAATAGTTGACATGCAGATGGTGCGATTTTGGGTGGAAAGTATTTGCATTTACGGTGTTGTGCACATATTGTGAATCTAATAGTAAACGATGGGTTAAAAGAGATGCATGAGTCGGTGTGTGCCATACGCAATGCCGTGAAATTTGTAAAATCGTCTCCTAGTAGATTCGAGAAGTTCAAAAAAAGTGTTGAGAGTGAAAAAAATCCAAAACAAGGGCCTTGTAGTGTTAGATGTGCCTACTAGGTGAAATTCAACCTATCTAATGTTGGCAAGTTCACTCAAATTTGTCAAAGCATTTGATCGGTTGGATGATGAAGATTTACACTACCAAACCTATTTTAAGGAGGATGAAAATGAGCAAAAGCGAATTGGGCCACCACATTTTGAAGATTGGGAGAATGCTAAGGTATTTGTTCAATTCTTGAAAACATTTTATGATGTTACTTTGCAATTTAGTGCTTTATTGAGTGTCACTTCAAACTTATATTTTCATAAATGGAGCACAATTAACAACCAATTGACATCAATGAGTGGTGATGTGAATCACCTTGTGTGTCAAATGGCCTATAGTATGAAAATTAAGTTTGAAAAATATTGGGGGAGTTTGGAGAAAATGAACAAGTTGTTGATAGTAACAGTGGTGTTAGACCCTAGGTACAAATTGCAATATGTGTCTTACTGTTTTTTGGTTTTCTATGGTGTTGCAAATCGTGAATCAATGACTTCAAACATAAAAAATGTACTTGTTGAGTTATATGAATGTTATAGTGCATTATTCAGTGGTGGTGGTGGTGGTGCTGAAATTCTCACATTTTGTGATCTAGAAAGTGATGATAGTAGTGTATTTGACCTTTCCATAGCCTTTTTGGAAACAGTTGAGAATCAAGAAAATCTTATGTGTAGAAATGAGGTTGAGAGGTATTTGTTAGAGCCTGTTGAACGGAAACGTTCTAATTTTGATGTATTGACTTGGTGGAGTGTTTCTAGTGCACATTATCCCATTTTGGCATTGAGTGCCAAAGATGTGTTTGCAATGCCGATTTCCACTGTTGCATCTGAGTCTGCATTTAGTAGTGGAGGATGAGTTCTAGATCCATTTCGGAGTTCATTGACTCCTAAAATGGTGGAGTTTTTGATTTGTACACAAAATTGGTTGCAAGCCAAGTATCATAGGAGTTAACTTGAAAAAGAAGTAACGCTAGCTCAAAATGATGATTCATCGTTAGAAAATTTGCAATTCATTGAAGATGCTGAAACCGGTTAGTATTTATTAATCAATTTGATAACAAGCTTATCTTTTACTATTTTCATGTTTTATTTCAAATATACTAAACTTTACTTTTATCTATATAACTTGAGAAGTTGTCAAAAGCATTGTCATCAATGCCAACATTTGATTCTTAAAAGTACTGAAGAATTGATTCGAGTTTGGATTCAATGGTTGTTTTTATTTGTATTATGGATGTATTTGTATTATGGATTTATTGTTTGAATAATTTTTAGTTGTTTTTGTTTGTGTTATGGACTTAATGTTTGTATAATTTGTAGTTGTTTTTATTTGTATTATGGACTTATTGTTTAAATAATTTATAGTTGTTTACATGTTTTTATTTGTATTATAGACTTATCACTTATGCAGTAATTTAATTATATTCGGTCAAAAAGACCATAACATATGAAAAACTTGTGTTTTGTTTTTCAATTTTTGAGACTATAGAACATTTTATAAATTAAGCCCAATACTTGGGCCCAATCGGCCCAAAACCGAAAAAACTGAACCGAACCGAACTGGTTCGGTTTAATCGGTTTTTGATCGGTTCACAATTGTATATTGGATCGGATTGGATCACTTTTTTAAAAACCGA
This sequence comes from Dipteronia dyeriana, assembly GCA_032871835.1. Classification (NCBI taxonomy): domain Eukaryota; kingdom Viridiplantae; phylum Streptophyta; class Magnoliopsida; order Sapindales; family Sapindaceae; genus Dipteronia; species Dipteronia dyeriana. The sequence goes on along the minus strand of CM065296.1, from coordinate 102,420,898 downwards.
ATAGTATCGGTTTTTTATCGGTTCACTTTTAGAGTGAACCGATCCAATCAACGCCCACCCCTACTCAAGAGACTCCCACCACCAAACTTCGGCTCCAAACCCTCTGTATCCCCCTCATGCCTTAAGGGACTCTCACCACCAAACTCCGGCTCTGAACTCTCTATATAACTAGGTTTGGCAGTCGTATGATCTACGGGATCCAGTACCGCATCGTCGACTCTATCGACTGCCGTATACAAGGTGCCTCCATCGTCTATGCCCTTGTAGTACCATTTAGCCCTCTTAGCTGCCGTTGGCACCAATGTAGTCCTCGTAAACATCTGAAATAGTTGTTAGAACAATGTAATTGTGCACATACTGATAAGTTTAAACAATAACACATTAGATACTTACCCTAGTTGTTAAAATCTTTGTCAATTTGTCTGCCAATGGTCGCTTACTTGACTCATATTTCAAAATACGGGAGGACAAGTCAATCTCCATACAGGTCCAAAATTGGGTGCCAAGCTCGGGGATCACCTCAAAAGTAAATATTTACGCAAACTGAATATATTATCCGAATCCAATACTTTAATTACATAAGTCATATTCAAAAAAATTAAGGATTGAAATTAGAAATTCTCACCAACAGTGAGTGAACTAGACCGTATATGTTGTATGAATCCGTGGTGTGTAGCTCGAAGCCCTTTGTTTGCTGACGTTTCTTTAACCGCTCACGTCGACCGCCCAACGCATGCTTAAAACCGAAAATGGCATGTCTATATACGTGTGCACCCCATGGGAATGCATCAAAACAGTCTAAGTCCTCAACAAGTCGGATCTGCCATATTGGAATTTTCTCTCTCACGTCCAACCCCATCAATATCTAGTTCAGCATATACAGTAGGTAAAGCTTCACAGCATCGTACTGCTACTCAAATCTACTGATTTGTAATACAGCCCTCAACTGTTCTTATTCCACCTCCTCTCGACCGCCAAAATACCGTTCATGTATCCAGTTCTCTACCATCTCAAACCTTGTCGTGTCGGGAATGACATCGAACACCAATCCGGTGATGAGACAGAACTCAACCTTAGAGAACCGGTCTGAATGGCGACCTAACAAAAATCACATCTCATCCTTCGGGCCATCGTGATGCAACTCGTGCATAACCAGCTGAAAGACAATGCCCGCCGATAACTTATCTCTAGATGCATCCGTAAGAAATGACCAAAACAAGATTCCATATACCGACGTCAGTCTTGGACCGTGAAATGTTCAGGTACCATGTACAGTGCGACATCGATATCTCGAAGGTCATCAAAATGGTCGTGTCAAGTTATTTTGCCCTCGTATCATTCTCCCGCCGGAGTTTTCAGCAAATCCTTCAACTGATTATTCAGTTGCATTTTTACATAAAATAAGCATATAAGTTACTAAAAGGGAAGTTAAATCAAAGGCTCGTGCAACTATTTAAAAGGCTCAGACAATTAATTAAAAGGCTCGGGGAGTTGTCTAAAAGGCTCGGGGAGTTATCTAAAAGTCTAAGATACTTAATTAAAAGGCTCGGGCAGTGTTTTCTAAAACGCTCGGGCAGTTATCTAAATGGCTCAGACACTTCTTTAAAGCTCTCGGACACTATATACAAACTCTCGGCTCGAATACAACTAACAAAGTCTTGGTGATTCAAAATTGACAAAACTAATACTCTTGGAAAAAGCTCGGAGATTTTTACAAAATGCTTGGAAACTTCTTTAAAAGGCTCATACATTTTAAAGAAACTCTCGGAGATACAAAATTAACAAAAATAAATTAATTTTCAAATGCTCGAAAATGACTCATATCTATTAATTCAAACTCTCGGACAATACTCAAAAGGCTCGGATACAACTAACAAAGTTTCAGAGATTCAAAATTGACAAAACTAATATTCTTAGAAAAAGTTCAGAGAGTTTTACAAAATGCTCGGAAACTTCTTTAAAAGGTTCGGACACTTTAAAGAAATTCTCAGAGATACAAAATTAACAAAAATAAATTAATTTTCAAAAGGCACAAAAATAACTCACTTCTATTAATACGAAGTCTCGGACATGTATTCAAAAGGCTCAGATATAACCAACAAAGTCTCAGAAACTATTTACAAACGTTCGGAGATTCTAATCGATAAAACTATTATTCTTCGAAAAAGCTTGGAACAAACTATAAAAGGCTCAAAAAATTTAACAAAAGGCTCGGATACAGCTTTAAAAGTCTCGGAAACCCAGATCTTCATTATCTATAAATAAAATTTTCAAATCTTTTAACCCTAACCAAAAAAGCTCATACGACAATTTCAAAGGCTCGAAATGTTTTACAAAAGGGTCGGACACAGTCTTAGAACTCTCGGAAACCCATATTTCATCATCTTATACACAAAAATTTCAATTATTAAAACCCAAATCTAACCACAACCATACTCAGATCGACAAATCAAACATAATGTACATGTCTAAACAACACCTAACATCAAACAAACACATTAACTTATCTAGAAAAAAAAACGATAACTACTTACCACTATCAATTTCAATCTCGTCTGAAATGTCAACTTTAACATTGTTCTGCCACCGCTGGTTTCTTCGCAGTCGATTTTTCAAGTCGATGCTTTTGGAATGATGTGTTTCTCCCTCTGTACTGTTTCTCTGGGTTTGAAAATGAAAGAAAGAAAGTGTCTTTTCAAGGGTATTTCTGTTTGGTTACTTAAAGTTGTGTCTTTTAAACATTAATTATTAATATGGTGCTATTTGTACAATGCCCACCTCAAATAGTGTTATTTATTTTTTAAACCCTACGTATCAAAGGGTTGTTTGTTTGTTTATATGAAGTATTAAAAGATTTTATTTTAAGTAAGTAAAGTAATACCATTTACTATTTAATACACTCTTTTTTTTAGAGTATCCCACTTATATATTAAGTGGCTTTGGTTTTACTATTCTACCCCTATTTTAGAAAAACATTTGACTTTTAAGATCTAATTTTTTAATGTGTTTTTTAATTTTAACAAACATATATATTTATTGAAAAAAAGTCTTTGTTTTCATTAAAAAATATATTTATTAATTTAAATATTTTATTTATAATATAAATATTTTAATTTATTGAATAAAATAAAATAAAATATTTTATATCACTGGAAAAAAACCAAACGGCCATCGGAGTGGCATCTCCATCACGAACAAACAATCAACCCTTCACTGTCATCGTCAGGTACCAACATTTGATTTCGTCGCCGCCGCAAGTCACCCATCATGTCTTATCTAGAAAGATTCATCGGTCATCGATCACCAAACCCGAGCCAAAGCACTCTCTGTTCGATTGCTTTGCGCATAAAACAATCGCGGTTCGATCTTTCAAGATCCACAATTTTGGGGTGGATGGTTGGTTTTAGACAGTTGGGTCTGGTCGTGTCGCCACCGCCCATCGACTTTCTAGAGACGGCAAGGGCCTTAGTTGTTCAAGGGTTCCACGAAAGTTTGAACGACGGTGTGGGTCGCCGTTGCGAATATCTCTTGGATAGATTAGTTTATGTCAGCAGTGGCTTCGGGATCACGGTGGCTCCATCTAACCATCGAGGCAAAGAGGAGGAGGAGCCTCCTCTGGTCAAACCTTAGGGCGGAGGCACCTCCTCCTAGGTTAATTTAGGGTTAGGTTAGAGTTATGGTTAGGGTTAGAGTCGTTTAGGAAATTGATTTATTTATTTATTAAAGGTTATTTTTGGTAATAGATTAATCGTACAAGGTTAATTGTGGAAGTTATCGTGAATGTGTTAATGATGACTTATTACTGTTAATAATAAAATTTGGCTAGGGGACCAAAGAGAAATTTTTCACTCTCCTAACTCGAATCAATGTCCGAATTCGCCATTCATGGGACCTCGGGCAAACCATAAAGCTATCCCGCAGAAGCGGGGAAGGATCATCGGGCTTCAGAACTATCAGGAATGAAGCTAGGCATGACCAGGTCGAGCCCTCACGTAAATACTGGAATTTGGGCTTCTCGAGATCGCCTATCCCGGAACCTCGGTTCCTGGGTTGGGCTCCAAAACCATCCCGTAAAAGCGAGGAAAGATCGTCGAGCTCAGAAAGCACTCGAAGTGAAGCCCGACACAAACAAGAATGAGCTCCTTCCATATCAAGGCTTCCCGAGGTCAGATTTAACGCGTGGCCTAAGCCAGAAGCTCTCCAACCTCTCCAGAAGCTCGTTGTTCCCGTTAGATACGAAGAGAGAGCCTCTAAGTGGATCAGGTTCATGCTATAGCTAATTCGCTAAGGGACGCCTGTAGACTACCTAGACATGAAAGAAGAATCTCGCCTAAACTACACTACCTCCCGTAAGTGCCTGCAAGGCCGTCCCAAGCTTATAAGATCAGAACTAAAGCATGGATCTGCCTTGCTCTACAAAACAACTAGTGACCTTCATGAAGAATCATGTCATGAATACACACAAGATCATATCTACATTATAACGAACATTAAATGTTGCATACGTGTAAGAAAAGAGTTTGATTCTAAAGAAGAAACAGACTTATCTCCTCCAACGATAATCTTGAGTCCATAACTTACTCGAAGTCAACGACTTTTAAATAGATGATCTCACCCGATAAGGAGGGAACATATTCATAAAATCATGGCGGGCGATTCACGAGTTTAAACCTACTTGGAGCATGTATAAATAGGTCCAAGTATGATGTAGAAAAGATAAGCATAAATAGAGTAAAAAAGAAAGAGAATTACACCAGGCTTAAATTCTGTGATCAGAACACGACCTTCATTGCATCTACTATTCGACAAGCACCAAGTTGCCACCCTCCAATGTTCTAGAGAGATTGTGAGTGTATGTGAGAGATTTCTGTATACCACGAGTGATCAATAATAAAGCTCTCTCATTTGTTATCACATTATCATTCAAATATTCGTTTCTATCTTAACATATCAGATATCTGAGGTACTGACCCCGGGCACCACCTCCATGGTAGTGGTCTTGAGTAGGGATGAGCATAAAAACCGAAACCGAATTGAATTGAACCGAACCGCACGGAACCGAATCGAATCGAACCGAACCGCACAAACCGAATCGAACCGAAAAAGGATGTTTGGTTCGGTTCGGTTCATAGCTTCTATTCGGTTCAAATCGATTTGAAATTTGAAAACCGAATTGAATTCGGTTTGGTTTCGGTTTTGGACATAAAAAAACCGAACCGAACCGAATAAACCGAATTGTCTTAATTAATTATTTTGTAAGGTTCAATTTTATTATGGATTGCTTGTTGATGATGTTTTATTTTTGGACTACATTATATACTACATTTTTTTACTTCTATTTATAGAAGTTATGATGATTTTATATTTTGATTGAGTATGGACGGAATATGATTGAAATTTTAGATTTAGATTCAAAATTGGATTGTATTTTGTTTAAATTACCCTTTACATATTATGTTTTCTTAAAAAAGTTTAAGCCTAAATGTCAAAAATGCAACTCAAAAGCCTGAAAAATTAAAAAACATATTAAAAAACTTTTAAAGCCCAATAGGTCCAAAACCGAATTGAACCGAACCGAGCCGAACCGAGATAAAGATGTTCGGTTCAATTCGGTTTTCAATTTCAAACGATTCAAACCGATTCACATTTTTAAAAACCGAATATATATATATATATATCGGTTCAATATGGTTTTTACCAAAACCGAACCGAACCGAACCGAACCATGCCCACCCCTAGTCTCGAGGGTGTTAGTTGGAATTTCTCATCTTGAGCAAATTTCCCTTTAACAATTACAAAAGTGAAAACCCATTTTTTTTTTACTTTTTTTTCATATATATATATATATATTAAAATAATATATAAATTGAAAAAACAAACAAATTTATTCCTCTTAATTTAAGTTATAAGAGATAATAAGACTTATTTTGGAAAAAATAAACAGCCTCCAAGAACATCTTCAATGTAAGAGTGATGTGTGAAAAAAAAAAGATGTCACATAGGATAAATTGATTGTCTATTAAAAAATTTATCTTCAATGCAACCGTGCATAAATAACCTCACTCTGATATGATAAAAAAAAATTAGACATTGTCAACATGCAATTCTATTGTTAGACGGTCTGTTGAATAACTATTTTTTCGGTTGACTTGACAAGTATTTAAAATTGACATTAATTTTTCATCTATTTTTTTTGTAATGGAATAAAATAAAAAAGAGAAAATGGAAGAAAAAAAAATTTGGACACGCCATTAAAAATAAATTTGTTGTAAACAAAAACATTGAAGACTGAATTTTGAGTTGATTGTCTATCAAGTCTATCTCAATGTCTTATAGGAAGCAAACCTCTTGACTAGGGATGACAATTTGACCCACACCCGCCCGCACCCGACCCTGTAGGGTCGGGTGTGGATGGTGAATTTAAGATCCACGGACCCGCGAACCCGTTTAATAAAAAACCCGGTGGGTTTGCGGACGGGTATGGGTTGAAAAAACGAACCCGCGGGTTGAACCCGCGAACCAGCATAAATAAAATACTTGTATATAAACATACATAGACATTTGAATTATTTTTGGTCGTTTTATTTTTATGCTTATTATTGTTTTGTAATGTATCAAGTAGGGAATTAGGAATGTAAATTTAATTCAATTAAGTATCAAATAGGTGATTACATATGGAAATTTACAAATGACAAATCGTGGGTTCACGGGATCGTGGGTTGTGGGTTTGGGGTATCCCACGGGTGAAGCATCCACCGTGAACCCGTATTGTTGCAAGGGTTCGCAGGTGAGGGTATGGGTGCAGCCATAACCTGCGGGTTCAAACCCGCCTGTGAACCCGTTTACCTACGCAGGTTCAAGGGCAGACGTGGGTGAGGAAAATTTGTGCGGGTGTGGGTTTGAATTTTACAAAACCCACCCGAACCCGACCCACTGTCATCCCTACTCTTGACATTGTTATCATGTTAACGATTTTGATATGTAAGCTACTTTTGTATTGGTGATGCTACAATAACCGTTGATATGGTAACAATATTAAGAGACTTGCTTCTATGTGATATAAAGATATACTTGATAGACAATCAACTCAAAATTAGGTCAACAATGCTTCTGTTTAAAAATATTTATTTTTAATGACGTGTTCAATTTTTTTTTCCTATTTCATTTTTCATTTTTTTCCTTACAAAAAAATATATGAAAAATTAATTTTAATTTTAAATACTTATTAAGTCAACCAAAAAAATAACAGTGCAACAGACATTCCGAAAGTAGACGGTCATATTGATAATGTTTAATATTTTTTTTACCAACCTGAGGTTGAACATCCACAACTGCATTGAAGATATATTTTTTAACAAGTCTTCTATTTTTATCCTACGGATCATCTTTTTTTTTTCACAAATCTCTTTCACACTAGAGATACTCTAATATCTTTACAAACAATTAAGGCTTAGAAACTATCGATATTAAATACTATATGTGCAATCTAATATTACAAAAGACCGTCACATGTTTCCACTCGTAAAGGATGTTGGTCCTATCAACCTCCAAATGTCAACCATATAAGGTAATAAGCTTCATATAGTATTAGCTCATTACACGGTACACATGAGTATGAGCATATTACATTAGTATTGTACGATGTATTAATTTAGTTCAGTACAATGCTCTAAAAGCATCTTCAATGTAAATATGTGTTTAGAGAAAATTAATTGCCACATAAGATATATAGTTAAAAAGTTAGAAAAAATATCTCAAATGCAATTATCTAACTTCAATATGGAGATGATGTGGTAAAAAAATTTAGAGAATATGGAATTGGGTTTCTAATTCTATAAACTCTCATAGAAATGTTGACTAGAATTTTTAACTCTTTCCACCAATAATATTAATTAAAACTCATTTAGTTGTAAAATAAAGGAGGAGAGAGAATGCAATAATTGTTTTATTATGATTAGTTATAAAATAGATAAATATTTGATTTTAGATAATTGTATTGACGATGTGAATATGCATTTCTCTATATTTTTTTTTCAAAAGTGGATTTACGGTGAATAGAAATGTTAATGTGTCATTATTTAGAAACTCAAAATGTATATTTGTATTGGAGATCCTCTAAACAAAGGCGAACACAAAGGAGGGATGTCCCAGGCTATAGCCGGAGAAGCTTTCTTAAATAAAAAATAATAATATTGCACCATTGTATTGTAGGTAAAACATGATCTAAGAGCCAGTTTGATATTACTTTTGAAAAGTTAAAATCAAATTATTTTATAATTTTAATATAAAATGATGTTTGATAAAACTTTTAAAAGTGATTAGTTGATAATCTAGTAAGTTTTGATAGTGATTTTGAAAAGTAGGTGAGGTGTTACTTTTAAAAGTGATTATGGAATAATCTATTACAACATTTAATGCGTCTTTTAAAATATCGTTATTATCCTTATGAAATCAATTTAAAATCATTTATATTCCTTATTTCATCTCAAAATTAAATATTCTATTTAAATATTGATTTGATTTATAAAATCTTTTAAAAATATTTGTATTGTTCTTATGATTTTTTTTTCCAATTTAAATATTCATTTAATATATGTAATTAAATAAAAAAATGAAATATGGTCTAAAATTATGTACATTTTAGTCATTGTAACTAATCTCAACACTTTTATAATAAAATTACCAATCATATATATATTGTTTTTAAGCTATACAGTGATTTTAAAAATACAATTAAATCTGCTGATTAATTTCACAGCTGATTATTCCTTCAGCACAACTAACAGTGATTATTACAAAAGTTACAGCAATATCAATCTGGCACTAAAACTGCTTATATATCAACTTTACAGGTTCTTAAGTATTCCAACACTAACAAACGTCTTTTTTTTTAAGAAATTAATATGGTCCTAGATTTTTAAGATTAATTAAGACCAACTTCTAAATGATTGATTATACAAGAGTAGTTGCATATAACAACTAATAATAAAATAACTAACATTATAATAAATCCAGTTTGTCGATCTCAAGGAGAGAGAGAAAGTATATATATATATATATATTTTATAAAATTTTCAAGTGTAGGATTTTCCGTACGGAACGATTGTTGATAGTAATCGACGATCCCATATGAAAAATCGTACACTGGACAGTTACTATGTATAGTTTAGTCCGGATAACAAATGTTTTTTTAGGTCCGTCCCTAGCTTTAAACAATCCTTATAGAATCAATTAAAGATATTTATTAAAAAAAAACAAAAAAAAAAAGTTTGATAATGCAATTGAATGATTCATCATACAAAACAATTTGGTTTATATAAAGAGATTCAAATTTGAAATGCTGACCACTCAATGAGAGATGGTTCCACCTGTTTGATGGAAAAAGAAAGGGACCCTCATTGCATAAAACAAATTTAATGTTGCAACAACAAAAAAAGGGTGGGCACTGTATGGAAAACATCAACGGTGGACGAAATTCCATGGTTGAAAGAAAGAAAGTTGACACCCAAAAGGGAGCGGTCAACCCAGAAAAAGTGGAGGGTATAAAGGTCAAATCAAAATTATAAAATTGTCCCTTAGTGCCAGAGCCGGAGGCGACGGACGTCATTAGACTGGATTTTGCATTTCTGGTAACCGGTTTATTCTTTTCTTTCGTAATACCTCTGTCACCTTATTCATTTGTATAAAGAATTCAATACTACTTTACCTATCAATACAAGTATAATATAGAGTTTAAATCGTATATATATATTTATAAAATCGCAAAGTGTTGTATAGTTTTAGTTATGAAACTTACTTTCCAAACTGTAATAATGGTGTTTAATCTTGCCATAAATTTATTATTGGAGGATCAGTACATTTATACACAAAAATTTAAGAGAAGCCAAAGGATTACAATGAAGTACACAGTCTGACCGATGGGTGTCAAATTTTTTTTTTTTTTAAAAAGGTGGCTCATGGGTTGTATTGTTGTAATTCCAAAATTATTAAGAATAAAAAATCTAATATTATAATCATGATTATGATTATTGATCGGCTAATCGGCTTGGCTTTGAGTCTGATTCAGTGAGACTTGGCGCTTCTAAAGGCTTTTATATACTCTAGTGTTTAGTCCGTGAAGAATCGCTTTTTAATTTTTTGATTCTTCTATTAGTCTATGACTATGACCGTTAATTATTTGCTGATTTTCTTGAGCGAAAATTAGTTGTAATTATTGGAAATTTAGAATGTTTTGTCGTGTGTGCATATATATATTGGTTTTGTAATCGGTACTTATTGATATAAGTTATATCATTACGTTCCATGTGAACCATTGATTATGGAGAAGTTTTGATAAGTGTATACACTTTAAGTCAAAGTATGTAAATCTAATGGTCTACTTCCAACGCATTGACGAATTTATATCAGTACGCACTAACTTAAAAATTTGTATGTATATATATGAACGAGTCTCACATAAGTGATCCTTTATTTTAGTTTCGATAAGGATCATAATAAAATCACACTGATTTGAATAAATTTTAATCTGTTTTTTTTTATGGATGATAAGTTCATCGAAATCTACCTATTAAAAAAAATTTAAAAAAATTTAAACACTATAATTATTTTTCTTGAATTTTCTAATATTTCATCCGTTTTTACGATGCATTCATATTTAAAAAAAACGGGATAAATAGTTTTAATGCTTGGGTTTTTAAAAATTTTCATTCATAGGTATATTTCAATGAACTTATCATTCATAAAAAAAAAAATCAAATCAAAATTATTTCAAATCAATGTGATTTCATGGTGGTTCTATGAGAGACTCACTTAGATATGCACATTTGGGGAAGGGAATGGAATGGATATAGGCCCTCTCATCCCCATCCACATCTCCACTTCCCATACCTCACCCCCACCCTCACCCCCCCCACCCCTATTTCCCCATTTGGATGAAATGAGGATGGGAAATTTTAGGGGAATGTATATCTATCCCCAACCCCAACCCCAGTTTCCTATTTTTCCTATTTTTCCCCGTTTCTTATTTCTCCATTTAACTAAAAATTATAAATTAAACTAAAAAAAAAAAACATTTCAATACAAATACAAAATAAAATCCATTAATATAGTAAAAATAATAAATGTATATATATACTTATGGTTTTAAAGAATAAAAATAAATAAAAATATATATTATGTTTATATATGTTTGGGAAAATAGGGAAATGATGATGGGGATAAAGATGGAGAGGGGTCCTCCCCATCCCCATCCCCATTTCAATTTGGGGATGATTTTCATCTCCATCCCTCCTTATTTCTCCATTTTCCCCCCAAATGAGGATGAGAACATGAGGATTTGAGTCCCCGGGAAAAAATGTGTATATCTAGACTCACTCATTCATATATATAAAGAGTGATATGAGATAAAACCTTAAGTTCACTAATCACTACTCCTCTAACGAGATGAGGTTGTGGGTAAACTTTTCACATCTTCACTACAAGATTACAGGTTTAAGTATTTTCTCCTTTCCTAAAAAACCTTAAATTTATATAATGATGTAATACTTCAAAAAAAAAATATCACTATCCCAACATGTTTTGTCGGAACTCTCTTTCTTCTTAAAATAATAACATATTGCATTGATTATGCATATTTTAACGACCTATTACGTTATTATTTTGATATACCATTTATAAGGACGATGATTCGAACCTAAAACATTATCAGATTAAACAAGTACTTTTACTATTGAGTCACATTGAACGGTAGAAATTAATTATAAATTTTAACTATTACAATATTTCAAAAGTAAATGAAAATAACATATATGATCCGTATTTAGATATAAGAAGTTTACCACTAATTCATTGAGTGGATCTCATTTAAAGATGTAACTTTTACTTTGTGGACCTCTCATAATACCAAAATAACTCTATATGTAGTTATTTTAAACGTCTTACAACCATAATTGACCGCGACTTCAAATTGATGACCTGTATCTTCCACCTTACCTTCGTGATCCCATTCTTTGTTAGCCTCTTCCACACCACTCAACAATAGATCATATATTTGAACAATAAAAAGATATTTGTAGGGTACTAATTTTAACTTTTAGTTAGTGGAGTGACGTTTGGAACTTTCATTGCTCTAGGTGTCTAGGTGCTGGTGGCTATTCTAAATTTTCCATCATTTCTATGAATATAAAATTATTTACTATTTTTAATATATTATTTTGTCTAATTGTTAATTAAATAGGATCCGTTGATCCTTCTAACTTCTTTTATTTTTATTTACAATAGCTATTAATTTTGGATTATAATTATTTTAGTTTTTAATTTTTTTATTTATTTTTAGTTTTCATCATTGGTAGGATTCAACCCTCTGATCTGGAAGTCATTTTTCCATATCCCAAACACGTCCTTCTACTAGCTGAGGCACTTCTTTGTTGGCATGATTCTTATAACTTCTAAGCATGTGCAAATCATCTTCAATAAATCTATAATTTAAATTTTTTATAAATCTAATTTTGGATGCCTTAAAGATGCATATAAATTGTTTGATAAAAACTTTAAATAAATTAGTATTTTACTATTTGAAATGGACGGATGTAAGAACCCTTTTTTTTTATACTTAAAATTACTTTGTCATTGTAAATAATTTTACTTAAAACATGTTTTGGCAATATATATTGTTTTAATAAAAGGGTCAAAAAATAAATAGCAATTTTTGGAGGTAGCATTTTAATACTGTCATTGCATTAATAACTTATATTTAAAAGATACTTATTATGGTGAATGGACAAAAAGACTCTCAATAGTTGTTCCACATCAGATTTCTTTTCATTCATTTTACAGTGATAGTTTTGAAGTAGAGAGAGAAAATATCGTTGAAACTCAGACAATCACTCGAACAGCGACGGAGTGGGGCTACGCAGATGCATTCGGGGGGAGTTTTTTTTTTCTAGTCAGTACTTAATATGCTCGAAATATAATTACAAAAGGTTTAGAGCCTTTAGTAAAAGTCTCGAACCCAGTAAAAAAAAAGCTCGGACACTTGACAAAAAAGCTCAGAAACTTTGCAGAAAAGCTCGATTCGAGTTTTTTTGCCAAGTGCCCGAGTTTTTTTTTAATTTGGCAAAAAGGCTCGAACCAAGCAAAAAAAAGCTCGGGCACTTGGCTAAAAAGCTCGAACCCATTAAAAAAAACTCGGGTACTTGGAAAAAAAGCTCGATTCGAGTTTTTTTGTCAAGTGTTCGAGCTTTTTTACCAAGTGCTCGAGTTTTTTTTTTAACTTGGCAAAAAGGCTCGAACCAAGTAAAAAAAAGCTCGGGCACTTTGCAAAAAAACTTGAACCCATTAAAAGAAACTCGGGCACTTGACAAAAAAGCTCGATTCGAGCTTTTTTGCCAAGTGTCCGAGCTTTTTTTTACTGTATTCGAGTTTTTTTACCGGATTCGAGTTTTTTTACTAAGTGCCCGAGCTTTTTTTTTAACTTGGTAAAAAAGGTCGAACAAAGTAAAAAAAAGCTCGGGCACTTGGTAAAAAAAGCTCGAACCCTTTAGAAAAAAACTCGGGCACTTGGTAAAAAAGCTCGAACCCATTAAAAAAAAGCTCTAGTTTTTTTGATAAGGGTTCGAGCTTTTCTGTCAAGTGCCCAAGTTTTTTTTTATTGGGTTCGAGCTTTTTTACCGGGGGTTATAAATTTTTTGAACCATATCAAAAAAGCTCGAAGACAAATCTCAGACATTAACTTAACAAAAAAGCTCGGAGACAAATAAAAAAAACTCGAAAGAGTATAACAAATCTCGGAATCATATCAAAATAGCTCGGACACTAATAAAAAAAGCTCGAAGTATTTAAAAAAAGTTTCGAACAGAATCTGGAGACTAAATTTCATACATGTTCATACATGTTCATACAAAGATTAAGACAACAAATCATAACGAATGGATTTATTGTTAAACCATATAGAAATATATGATAATGTATAAAAGAAGATCACAAACATATGTTATTTTTTTTAGCATAATCTGGAGAGAGATAAGTTTTTTGGAGAGAGATGAGTTGTAGATCGATTTTCAGACAACTATTTTGGAGAGAGAGTGAAATTATCGTTTTCAAAGTGTAGATAGAAGCACAATGAGAATAAAAATAGATTATTTAAGGGTAATTTGGGTAGTTCACCGTAATATGTGCCTTTTAAACTTAAGTTATAAAAGCGGTAATATCATTACAACACACACAAAAATGTGATATAGTTCACCATTTTCACTTTAATAAAAATGTTTTTTATTAAATATATATATTTATTGGTTCTAAGGAATTAAATTACATTTTTGTTATAATTATTAATGTAATAAATCTAATAGAGCATCTCAAATACAATGTTATTTTAGTATGTCAATACTTAATTTAATAAAAGTAAAATAAAAATCTTTTAAACGGTGTAAAATGTTGTGTCAAATTTAACAAAAAAATAAATATTGTTTTTTTAATTATGAAAATACTGTTTTATAATTGTATTGAATGTATTAATTGTTAATTTTTATAATTTTAAATAATAAAAATTATTATATAAATTGAATACGAAATAGTCTTTTGAATAGAATTATATATCGATTATGATGTTAAAATGATGTGTCAATTTTACTGTTTGAAGATGGTCTTTGAAGAGAATATATATATTTTATTGTCAGTTCGAACTGATATAAGATATATAAATATAAGTAAGATATATAGAAAATAATTTTAAAAAGAAAAAAGAAAGAACAAATAGCAACAAATCCATATATAAATTATAAATTTTCTTTAAATATCTTTTACAGATTAAACTCGCTAGCTAATGCGTAATCCGAAGAATTAGAGAAATTACAGACACAACACAAGTACAAATGAGAATCACTTTTGACAATATATTAATTATTTATTGCTTAATTACACCTTCTTCTTCTTCTTCTTCATCAGCTCAAAGCCAAGCCACCTTGACCAAGCTTTCTCTCTCTTGAAATAAATCTGGTGAGTTGAGTATATACAGACACAGTGCTCACTTTTAAACCATCAAATGAAGAAATCAGCACAGAACACACTCTATGAACTTGCATGACCAATTGACCAGTAACATAATAACCATGAAAACCAAGTCCTACAATCACCACCACCAGAACAATAACGTTGCCGGTGGCGGTGGTGGAAACGCAAGCGATAGCAGCAACAGCGGCAGCAACTCCCCGAGTCCGCCTCCGTCGCCGCGTCGTCAGGCTAGCATTTTCCAGTACCGGCGCCGACTCCGTACCAAAAGTTACTCGTTTAATTCTCGCCGGGATAAGTACTCAGGTTTCGGTTTTCTTTTCCGGTACAATGCCCGGTACTTGGCGGTGTTGTCTCTCTTGTACGTATCGGGACTGTTCATGTGCGTGGGCCCGTTTTCTGGTTTGATCGGTCGCACGCCGGTTCCTGGGTCGGTGTACAGAAGTCACCAGATCTTTGACAAGTTTTGGAATGATATTCACTCTGATAACTCCACTGCAATTGAGGTTTGCTTTCTCTCTCTTTCTCTTTCTCTGTTTGGCCTCGAGAGAAAAAAAGAGAGAGAGAGAGAGAGATCAAAGGATCAAGTGCTGCTTCAAACAATGGAAATTAACAACTTGTGTTGTGGTTTCATTTTTTGTTTTGTTTAAGCCAACAATGAAAGTGACTGCTTTTTCTTAATTGTTGTTTTTTGGTTTTAAGAGAGTAAAGGTAAATACTAATATGTAATAAATAAATAAATGTGTTCATGGAGTGAGGATCTTTTAAGAGTTTTGGCTTGTATGTGAATGGAGGTTTTCAATTTAACCTGTTTAAAAACAACTTTATTGGAAATCTGAGGGTTCCAGAATATGAATTTTGGATTTTAATGCATACCTGGGCTTGTTTGCTGTACTTTTGAATTAACCTTGGAAGAGAATTGACACCATAGAATATGACAACTGGTTAGTTCATTTTTTTTTTTTTTGAGAAAATCAAATGGAGTACTAGGAAGCATGTAATGGATTGATAAGGAAATGGAAAATAATAGTAAAAATAAAAAATTTGGTTGGTTAATAGCAATTGGAAAAAATTGTGTTTAGGTTCTATTTGTGACTTTGTTTATCATCTTATGAAATTGACTTGCTGCAAATAGCAAGATTCTAACAAAAAGAGATAAAATTCTTGTGTATCAGCTATTTTATTATTGTCTTTGTCATTGATTTGAACAGAGTTAAACAACTGAAATCCAAAAAAAAAAAAAGAAATGGTCTGCTTTGTTCGGTTTTTTCTTTTGTATACCGCATTTATGAAATTTCTGTCATTAGCTGAGTTTTTATGCTGCTCCCGGTTTGTAGATGTCCTCTGTATGGATGTATAAAAGGAAAGTGAAGGTGCAGAAACCTTGTCCAAATTCAACCGCTGGACAACATCTCAGTCTAGATAAAGGTAGTGTAGTTTCGGAGTAAGAATAGACTTTTCATTTTGTTGTGCTCCTGTTTCATAAATAATTATTAATTTGAATCTCCTGTAAATATTCCTATGTTAGATGATTTTTTTTTCTTTCCTAAATTAAAGGAGTCACTCTAGATTCTATCCCAACTTGCTTTCAAATGCATTACTTTTTCAACATTGTTCAGGACTACTTTTTTCCCATTTTAATGCAAGTTTTGTGGTTGAATTGAGCTGGTAATATAGGCTGATATCTCCTTTAAATTTCAGAGTCTGCCGCTCGAAGTGGTTACTTGATTGTCGATGCTAATGGTGGTCTTAACCAACAGCGTTCAGCAGTAAGTTATAACTCATTGATACTAATTATTAGTTCTGTGACCTAGTTTTATTGTTTCTCAGTCGCCTATCTTCTCAGATACTTAATACACTTATCATATATGCACAATTTGTATTTTAAAGAATTGTTTACATACATTGTACTACACCAATACCGACTTAAAATAAAACTTCTTTTGCAGATTTGCAATGCAGTGGCTGTAGCTGGACATTTGAATGCAGTACTAGTCATCCCTCGCTTTGAGTTAAACAGTGTATGGAAAGATACAAGGTCATTATACTGACTTACTTAAATGCTTATTTTATTGTCTCAAATTTCAGTAAAAGGCTAATTTCAGAAACTATGCATAGTGAGGTCTGATAGTAGGCATATCTACAACCATGTATAGACTTGCTCAATAAAATTTTCTTTCAGAATGTGCTTTTATTTAGACTCACTCATTTAATAACTAAAAATTCATCTGCTATTGCAGTGAGTTTGGAGATATATATGATGAGGAACATTTTATAGCAACCCTTGATGGCTATGTGAAGGTGGTTAGAGAGTTACCTGATCCTTTGATGGAAAAATATGATTACAATATTACTAACATTCCAAACTTCCGAGTCCAAGCATGGACTACTGCTAATTATTATTTGAGAGAAGTTTATCCTGTGTTGCGAGAACAAGGGTACGTACTAAATTACTAATTACAATTTATGCCTT
Organism: Dipteronia dyeriana; assembly: GCA_032871835.1. Taxonomy (NCBI): domain Eukaryota; kingdom Viridiplantae; phylum Streptophyta; class Magnoliopsida; order Sapindales; family Sapindaceae; genus Dipteronia; species Dipteronia dyeriana. The sequence goes on along the minus strand of CM065296.1, from coordinate 102,403,419 downwards.
CTTTATATATATATATATATATTCTTATTTCTGAAAATCAGCTTTGTTAGCAAAATGAGGATTGAAAACAAGCAAATTGTTGAATGATTAATATGCAGCTGAAACTCTCGATCCTAACCAAAAGCCTGTGGAAACATATCCATAAGTTATTTCTTATTTGTAATATATGATGCAGGGTTATTCGCATAGCTCCATTTGCTAATAGATTGGCTATGAATGTCCCACCTCATATTCAGTTACTACGGTGCATAGCTAATTATAGAGCATTGAAGTTCTCTTCTTCTATATCAACACTAGCAGAGAAACTAGTTAAGCGAATGACTGAGAAGAGTTCAAGGACTGGTGGAAAGTATGTTTCCATCCATCTCCGCTTTGAGGAGGTACAATTGCTTATTCTTTGTCATCTGCTAAGCAAGTCTATCATTTTTTTATCGTTCAACATTTAAGTACATAGATGTTTGGACATATGTCAACAATTGCGTATTTTCTGTTTCAGGACATGGTAGCTTTCTCATGCTGTTTGTATGATGGGGGAAAGGCTGAAAAACTTGTAATGGATTCATTTAGAGAAAAATGGTGGAAGGGAAAGTTCAAGAAAAAAGATCGTGTTATCTTACCCGGTGTCAATCGAATCAATGGAAAATGTCCTCTGACCCCCTTGGAGGTACCTTATAAATGTACCTGTCCTTTTGCATTTTGGAATTCTAGAATCTCCATATAGCGTCTCTTGCTATTTAATTTAAGATGAATTTATATCCTTTTGATAGATGCGACCATGCTTTACACGCAGCATCATAACAACTTTTAAGGTGCAGGATGAAAAAATGGTACCAAATTAAACTTGGTTTGTTGTTTTGAGCGAGGGTGGCCTTTTGACTTTGGAGGAAATATGACCCTACATAGAATGGCAGCAAAACTTCCATTTAGATAACCGAGAAGATTAGAATTAGGATCTTTTGATAATATGAAATTTTCCATATATTTATAAAGCAATTGTATTCTATCTATTTGGACAGGATACACATTAGTGCTATGCACTTCTGATACAAACTCTAGTTTGTCACTGCCTGTCTAAAATAACTTCATCTTGAATTCAAAGCCCTTAAGTTGATTCTAATGTCTTAAAATTTACTTGCAATCAAGAATGCACGTTATCATATGTCTAATTCTGAAAGTACTGTTACTATGTATGCACCTTAGTCTTCTTATACATGCTTGTATGGATTGGCAAATAATAAACTCTTTTTGTTGCATGATGTTTTTACTGTCAGCATAGGTTGGGATGATGCTTCGTGGCATGGGATTTGACAACAACACTTCAATTTTTTTAGCCTCAGGAAAAATTTACCAGGCAGAAAGGCATTTGGCTCCCTTGTTAAAGATGTTTCCCCTTCTGTATACGAAGGAATCTCTTGCAACCCCAGATGAACTTGCTCCTTTTCAGGTAATACTCTAAATCTCTCTTGTAATATGTGGTTAAGGGAGTATTGAACTTGTGCTCTAACGAATTCATCATCAGCACAATTATCATGCTATATCCCAATTCTGTAGGTCAACAACTTGAGTTCCTTGATTATCCCTTTTTTCAGGTGCCCATGTCTAAAAGCATGAAATTCTGGTAACTAGTTGTAGCCATTCCCATCTCCACTCTGCCCCCTTTGGCCCTTACCCTATTAGATCCTTGAACTTGCACTGTTTATCACTTTTGATAGAACATTATTTGTAATTTTTGGTGGGCAAGTTATAAATTCATACAGCAGTAGTTCAATTATTGCCATAAAAACTGGATTTGGCATCAGAATTCAGAAAAAGATGCATCAAATACAATACACCACGGGTTAGATTTTTACAGTATAAGACAAAATCAAGAATATAACTATTGATATGTAGTAACATCTACTGAAATATTGAACAGATGACTACATCTAGTCAGAATCGGTGATTCTTTCCATTTTTAGGATGTCTTGCTTAAGTTATTTAACTGTGATTAAAACAAGTTTTAAAAATGTCGACCTAAAATATTTATCTGATGGCAACTTCTCAGCTTAGTTTCCAGCTGATAGTACAAACCAGTGCAATATTGCTTAAACACCTTTTTTTTTTCTCTCTTCCAGGAGTATTCTTCGAGGCTGGCTGCTTTGGATTACACAGTATGCTTGTTTAGTGAAGTTTTTGTGACAACTCATGGTGGAAACTTCCCCCATTTTCTAATGGGCCACCGCAGATTCCTTTTTGATGGACACGCAAAGACCATTAAACCTGATAAAATTAAGCTTGTTGTTCTACTTCAGGATATGAATATCAGGTATGGTATTATCCCTCTATATTTCTGCCTTATCTCTCTTAATTACTGTGATTATGTTAGAACTTATGCTAGTATGATGATCTTGAATCTTTAACTTTCACAATAGGCATTAGTTATGTAGTGGGTAAAGTCGTAAAGATGAATGAAGATGTCTGTAACTTGGAAAACACAATAAGTTCCTTGTGCAGCGAACATAAAGGTTCTCCTGAAGCTGAACCCTTTGTTTTACCATTATTGCATACCTGCAACTGACTACGAAATTGTAAAGATCATATGTCAACACTTAGAACTAATAAAGGTTAAATCTATGTAAATTGTAAGTGATCTCCAACTGACTACAACATAAACTAGCATATTTTTGATAGAGTATTGCTATTAAGTGAAGATGTCAAGTCTGCTCATAAATGTTACTAATCATGCCATGCTTGTGTCTAAACGCGTCGGAAACGGAAACCTTTGGGTTATATAGATCTTTAGGATTTTGAAAATTTTCAACAGATGTTTTTCTTTATTTACTCATTTGCACAAAATCTGTTGATTGGATTTGCAGCTGGAGAACTTTCAAGGATGAGATGGAAATCATGCTCTCTGAAAGTGATCGCAAGGGGATGATGGTACCCAGGCTTAGAAAAATCAATCGAAAAACTTCTGTTTACACATACCCTTTGCCAGAATGTAGTTGTCTGCTGCAATCAGATAACACAACACTCAAATTAACCCATTCTGTTGTAAAGCCTCGAAATTCCCAACTTGAGTCTGCAAGATAAAAATCCAACTTCTCTAATAGCTTTGCCTTGCCTGGTGCGGTCGTCATTTATATACTCAAGTGAAACTCAATGCAGTAAACCTGCTGTTTGAAGGCGGATCGCTTGCCATTCTTCGTGTTAAATGCAGGGTTCCCAGTTTTGCTTGCGAGGAATTACTACCCCATGGTACAGTTTTGCTTCTTGCATGGAAGTTTTTGAGCCCTTCTCTTGATTGGTTACTTGTGTTGTGTGTTTTGAACTGCTAACTTTGCATACTAAATTGACAAACATTGTTTGACTAGGCGTGGAGGATTTAATTTTGAGAATGTAAGTATTAGGTGGATGGAAAACAACTCAATTTTTAGATGTTGATGTTGGTCATTATTTCATTAATAGTTAGGCCAGAAGTTCAGCTTTTTTGTTTTCATGTATTCTTGATGTTGCAGATTATCTTGTATCCTTCCAAATTTGTCATATAACAAAGCAGACCTCCACAAGAATGGAGTAAATTGATCTTTTGAAGAATTCAAAATCTTAAAGATCAGAATGATGAAAAAGTAGAGCCTGGATGATGAGTTTCGGTGTTGTAAAATGTAAATTTAGAAAGACTAACTTATCACTTCCGTCACCGCCTAACGTGGTTTGGCAGTTAAGTGTGTTCATTTAGTTTGGGTGTTCTTTTTTTAGATCGAAAAGAAAAGAAAGACTATTCTCTTGCCTTATTTCATCAAACAAAACACAATCCATTTTTAAACGAATCTTTTGCCTTATTTCATCAAACAAAACAGTCTTCTTGAAATGTTGAATAATAATAATAATTGTTACTATTTTATGCAGATTTGATAATATTTTGTGAGATATCTACTAGTCTAAAACATTATCAAATCTCATAGTACAATTGTACAATTGTGTCAACTCTAAATTCCAACAACTCTTTGTGTTATGAAATCAAGGTAACGGTTTAACAAATTTGTGATTTATTAGAATTTTTTGGATGCAAATGGAAAAACTTAAATTGGAAAAATGAATATCAATAATACAATTCTAAATTTTAGATTGGATATCAATTATATGAAAATAATTTGTAAAATCTCCCCTTTTAGGCTTCAGTTAATGTTCACTTGATTGGTCAGGTTAACACAAGCTCATGAGTCCTGACTATAATTTATATTTATTCTTTCCAAATATCTAACACAATTTTATGTATCTCAACAAAATAAATATAATTCAACACATGTTGATATAAGAAGGAGCTTTTGAAAAATTTAAAAATTAAAAATAAATACGTCGTGAGAGTTCTAGTTGAGTGCCGGAACATTTACTCGAATCCATTGATAGCTCAATTGGTTGCTTAGGCAATTCCACATTATTTCCTGGTTCGAGTTCAACATTTTGTCTATAATCACAAAGTATGGAGGAGATCTCCTATTGTTACTTCTCAAACAATATTTATGGCGGTCGATCTTGTTAGTCCTATAAACCGGTTTCAAATTAAAAATAAACAATAAAAATGATTAATATTAAAAACATATCATCACCTTTCAACTATTATTGAATGGATAGATAAAGATCCATTTATTCTGAAACATCCCTAAGCTCTAAGGGCAGTTAACATTCTGTTAAATTGACTTCATTTGACTGTTGAAAATACTATTATGCCCTTATCGTATTATGAGAATATCTATAATATCACTAAATCTGTTTTATATCTATAAGGACAAGTTTTTTTTTTTTTTGAATTTTTTCCATTTTCAATTTGAACTGCATTTTAGTTTGAGAACATTCTAGATTTTATTTTACAAAAAAAAAAAAAAGCAAACAAAAAATCGACGGCAGATTGTCTATGATGTGGTAGCCAAAAACAGGTTCTAAGCCCAAAGCAAACAAAAAATCTATGGCAGATTGCACATGATGTGGTAGCCAAAAACAGGCTCTAGGCCCAAGCCCACGATGAATCTGACGAGTAATACAGCTGGATGGTTGAGAAAACAAACATTTGACTCGGTCTGGCTTCAGTTGTTATCTAATAACAACTTAATTGAGTTTGATTTGAACTCAAGATGATAGTATCCCTTCAAATTTGGACATGATCCTCAACGAACCACATGATTGAGTGGAAGAAGGCCTATAAATATGATCCCTTCTCCATAGAGAGAGGATTCTGAATTCTCTGGAACTAAAAAAACTTATTTACGCATTGACACTCTATTAAATTATTCTTTTAGGTCACTGGAACAATATTATCAATTCTCTATAACCCAATGATCTAAGAACAAATCTAAGCTTTGAAACCTTTGTTATCATTCTACGATCAACCCAAGCAAAATAAGGCTACATTCGAGGCACCACCAATTTTCTTTTACCTTATTTTTGCAAGTGACAAAAACTCATGGTTATACATGAGGTGACAGAAGTAGAAGAAGTTGCAGAACTGGCAGATAATGACAATCTGAAGCCACATGAGGATGGTTAGCAGAAGAATGATTCCAACTACTTTACATTCCACATTTTTGGATTTCATCTTGCATTTCAAGCAATAGTATCAATTCATGTGTTTATGCTATCATCCTTCAACCTTCTGGTTTTTTTTTTTAATTGTATAGTTTTGGGCCGTTGAAAGGATTACTCGTTTGTCAGGTGTCAATGGGAGACGAATTGGAACAGATTTCCACGATGTAAGAGGTGAGATTTCAATACAAGAGTTTTGAAAGTTGAAACCCACTTCACTACAACGGTGTGTATTTCATTACTTCGATGTGTCTATATATCTATAGTTATATCTACTTATAGGAAGAACGTAACATTATTGTTTCATACATGCAGACGTCTGTGTTCCCTTGGAAGGTTCACAATCATGAAAAGTCGAATGCTGACTACAACTTTTTGAATGTGGAAGATGTGTATGGCAGAAAACCAAACAAGAAAAAGATAAAGTTGATGGTTTTAAAGAGGACCATGAAAAGAGAATGAAAGAAGAAGTTGTTCTATTCACTACAACAAGACAACAACAAGCTTGATGAGATCCAGAAACTCAGATGAACCCATCATCTAGGAGGTGACTCTTCCATGTAAGAGATTACGAAACTCCTAAGGTAATGATTAATAATATACATAAATGTTATTATCCTAAGTTATTTCCCTAAGTTATTTTTCATAATCTAATAATTTTTTTTTAATTTCGCTTTGCAGTATAAATTTAAGACATTAGGCCCGTCTACAACACTTGAACTATATTCATCTATTACATAGCTGGTTACTGCATCTATTGAGAAATAAAGCTAGGTCGAAGAAACACCAACATCTAACAAATTAAGAGAAAGCAATAAAAAAGATGTGGACATGGTAAACTTCAATTATTGTTTAATTTATTCAAATTGTTAGTCCTTAATAACATTATTGAAATTTACAACCTGTAATATATTCTTGTCACGGTAGGATATCGGTGGTAACGATATGTTCTCGCATATGGAAATTTTTGATGATGACAACAATATAATTCTGGAGAAGTTTGATGCTGACATGGCTGGTTTGGAAAAGGTTGATGAACAGACAGTTGTGACCGAGATGCATGAAGATGGGGCTGATGGTGAGACATGCTTGTTGGAGACGAGGGTTATTGGTGAGATAAGTTTATCGAAGAAGGCGGATGGTGAGACACTTATGGATAAGGTTGAAGGTGAGGTTGATGGTGAGATATGCTTGTTAACGAAGGGGGTTGTTAATGAGACAGTTGTGTTGGATAAAGGTGTTGCTAAGATGGACTTGTTGGAGAAAGGGGCTGGTGGTGAGACAGTATTGTTGAATGAGGGTGTTGGTGAGAAAGATGATGGTGACACGGGTGACAAAGCTGATGGCACTGAGCAAAAATTGGTTCAGAAGCCCATTTATGTGGATGAGTACCTATCCCCGACTGTGAACATGGTTGTTCCAAACAATGTGCCTTATGTTATATATCTTGAAGTGGCCGACCCCAATGTGGCATACAAGAATAACGACAAGAAAAGGGATCGAAAGTGGTCAAGGTTCCTTGGGAGCCAGTATACTTACCTCATATCGAGGAGGAAGAAGAAGAAATCAAAGAATCGGACAAGTCTAAATCTGGATTATATTTACTTCACAACATTTTTGAAGAACATAGATCAAGTTCGGTAATGATCCATTCATATTCTTTCTTTCTTTTACTGCTAGTATAATGCATTACTTGTGATTTTTTATTCCATAATATAAACTAACATTGACCATGAGCAGTATATATATCGGGCAAATGGTAAACAAGACGCGTCAAGACTTCAGAGAATTGACGGACCCTAAAAAATGGATTTCAAACTTGGTAACTTTATTTTAGAGTTTTTAATTTTTTTTTATTTTTAATATGCACACTTGACACTTGTTTTCTAAAGTTTGTTAATACATTTAACTGTAGCAAACAGACAGCTACTTCGACGTACTTGGAAGAGGCGTTTGAAAGGAAAGTTTAACTACTGTCAGGATCTAGGATTGGTCCAGAGCTTATTTCTCATAAGTGCACTTGTAGAGCTTTTGAACAATGTCAATTTAGAATAGAAAGAAGTTTGTTTGGAGCACTGCACGTAATTGTTATTCATTTATAAACATATTCATTTGGAAATGAAGTGAAAGTCTATAATGAACGAACTAGATAATGAAAGGCAATTAAAGGAATTTGACAAGAAAGAAGTGGACAGACTAGTGGAAGAAACGGTTGTGGATGTTGGGTTGAAGGATAAATAATTAAAAAAATATAAAAAAGAAGAAGAATGATCATTCTCCTTTTCCACCAGCAGCTCAAGTCTAAAAAGAGTACCTCGAGTTCAATCTCTTATCCTATATTTGGGATAGTGACCTTCTTTACACTAAACCATGGTGGATAATGATTTCGGTAGGTTTGTTGTTCCACGATTAGCTTTCATTCTTATTCCTGTCAAAAGTATATATTTAATTTCAGTAACGTGGTCATACCATCATTGTTGTATGTACAAGTTTTGATTCCTTGCAACACTGGAGATCACTGGGTTCTTTGTCAAGTGTTTTTATATGAAGGAAAAGTTCGAATGTTTGATTCATGGTTAGAATGTAATGAAAAAAGTGATCAGTTAAAAGACATCTGATGCTTACTTTACTTGTTACCTTTCGTTTTGAAGCAATCAAACTACTATGAAGAACTGAACATACTTGTGCACATAAATACATTCAATGCCAAAAATATCAAATCATTCAATATTCCTCAACAAGATGATGGGTAATTAATTTATTTGCATTATAACTTGCACAACTTATTTATTTATTCATTACCATACTGATATTTATGTTTCATTTTCACATGGTGCAATTACAGTTGCGGTGCTTTCATGTTAAAGTTCACTGAATTAATATTATTTGAGACTCTTCACCATGGAAGGATACATTTGGATAAAAGGATATACCTATCATTCAAAAGACAATGACACTAGACATTATTAATAATGGCGAAATGTGCCATGAACATCATCCATGGGATTGTTGTAATTACAAGGATGATTATGATTATATGTGTTGTGCTTATTGGTATAATGGACTAATCGATGTTTTACATTGCTTTATGAGGTATTTGATCATATATAGGTTTAACAGGTTTTTATCTTTTGGATCACAAGAATTTATAACCATTTATAGAACTTTTAGAACCTAAAATTTCAAGTCGACTAACCAAGTTGATGATTGAGCTCAACAGCACGACATCACTTTCCAGCCATACATGGTAATGAAATCCTAGGTATTTAATGATTTTATTACAGATTTTACCTCTAACAAACATCTACAGGCTTAACATAAACTGTTGTTACTTACGAAGAATCCTACAAGTAGAACCTTGACCCTATCTGTCTATGGGTCGAGAAATATAAAAGGGAGGGGATTCGGGGTAGTACTTAAATCTCCACAGGGAGAAATTTTAAAGCAGTCAATCCATTGTGGGTTTCATGCAACCAATAATGAAGTTGAATATGAAGCTTTAATTACAGAATTTGATCTAGCTAGGAGTATGGGCGTAAAGAAAATACAGGTACAAATCGACTCCCAATTAGTCGTGTGACAGATGAATGAGACATAGAAGCGAAGGATAACATAATGACTGTATACTTGGCCAAAGCCATGGAGCTGCAGACGTTTGACTAATTTTCTCTTTTACAGGTGTTAAGATCAGAGAACACTCAAGCAGACACATTAGTCAACAAGGGTTAGACAAATCATGTCAATGGTTCTAAGTCAATCCCAGTTGTATACCATCAATGACCAACAATACATGACAAAGATTAAATAGCACCTATCAAAAACAGATTGATGTGGATGACTCATTTTATAGATTATCTACAAGTCAACATCTTACAAAATGACAGAAGTGATATAAGAAAAATAAAAGCCAAAACAACAAAATTATGTATCCTTTATGGTAATGTTAATGGTGATTTTTTGTCAACTGGGTTATTAATTGATTAAAGGATTTTATTTTTAATTTGCTAATAATGAGATGCAAAATGATATGAGAAAGGAACACTATTTTATATGGGAAACCCTTGAGAAAGGGAAAAAACCACTGGTGGTGATAGCGGCAAGAAAAGTTTATTATGAAAAAAGATTACACAAATCTGCTTTCTTTTGCTTTTTCTCTAAACTACTCTTCAATGTATGTATTCTCTTTTAGAGTTTAAAAATTGAATGATATTTATATATATTTGTAACCCTAGACTTGTCTTGCAAGTAGTTGACTTATAGAATCCTATGTGATTCTCCTTATTTGGGTCTTTTTGTTTGCTTTGATTTCCTTCCCTTTTATGGTTATCTCATAGTGAATGTGGTTGACATTGTGCTTGATTTGGGCTCTGATTCCTTTTGGAGAAGATATGGTTATTTTCTAATTGAAGTGTGATTGTTGAACCTTGCATTTCGACACGATCGCTAGGAATTAATAAGGTGTGTTGGATTCAAATCTGGCTGGATGATCCTTACTGGTTAGAGATGTTTTTTTTCTTGAGTCATTCCTCCCGGGCTTAGCTGTTCGGTCGTTTGGCAAGGCTTCCACTCAGATAGAGGGTTGGATGATTTTGATGGATATAGCGTTTGTCTTGCCATATAAGCTTATCAAGTCGACTCACTATTCACTTATAACAGGTAAGTTATATAAAAATTATTTTACAGGGCTTAATATGCCTCGATGCTCGCGAAGCATACCACATCTTAAAGTGTCTCAACCAAGAAGAATGTGGAAATCATTTCGGGGCAAAGAGCCTGTCGAATCGAGTAATCACAGCCAGGTACTATTGTCCCGCGATGCGATGCGATTCCCAGTATCACATGAAAAGATGTAACAAATGCCAAAGATTCGCATAAGTGTCCCACTCTCCTCCAGGTATGTTAAACTCTATTTCGGCTAACTAGCCATTTATAAAATGATGAATGGACATTGTAGTTATATTACCTGCAGCCCCAGGTGAAATAGTCTACATGCTCGTCTTAATAGACTACTTCACCAATTGGATTGAGACATGAGCATTCCAACACGTGCGCGACACAAAGGTACAAAATTCAAACCAAAAAAATATCATTTGAAGGTTTGGTGTACCCTAATAAATAGTAACCGACAATGCCACATAGTTCATCTCGTTCAAGTTCCAGAACTTCAAGCAAATGGCCAGACGGAGTCAACAAATAAAACAATCGTCAACACATTAAAAAAAACGCCTAGAAAGCGAGAGGAGGGCATGGGCTGACAAGCTACCTCGAAGTACAATGGTTATACAGAACTACTGCTCGACGTGTGACTAGAGAAACACCATTCTCACTCGTCTACAGGTCTGAAGTAGTGATCCCAATTGAAATAAGACTCTCGACTACTCGATGTAACAACCCATAAAAATAACAAAACAATCAAAAATTGCTATACGAACTTGATCATCTTGATGAGCGTCGAGAACAAGCTGCATTGAAAGTGCAAGCCTATCAACAAAAGGTAGATAACAAAAATGTCAGAGTCAGAACATTCAAGATCGAAGATTGGGTGCTAAGGAAAGTTTTCCAAAACACTAGATAATTTGGAGAAGGAAACTTAGGCCTAGCTTGGGAAAGACCCTATGAAATAATGGACATCAATGAGCGATGGGAAAACAAACTATGCGACCTTGATGCTCGAGAAATCAACAACAACTGGAGTGTCCTACATCTAAAACAGTACCATTTCTAACCCATCTTTTTCATTTTTGTTATTTCATTTTCGGTTACGAATTCTAGACATGTGATGCGAACAAATTCGACACACAATAGCGATAATAACAGCTTATGTGCAATTACGTGCAAATTGAGCTCATATAAACCCATGTTTTTAAAAAAAAAAACACTATACTTTAACAATATCTAAGAGATTGCTAACAATTTCAACCAAGAGTTGTTGACATTCGACAAGCCAGAAAAATAAGATCTTATAGGAACTCGATGAATTCCAACCTACGATAAGGCTATACTCCCAATATAAGCTATGTATTTACACTATGCTTTCAAGAGTTTTAATCGACACGATAAATCCTGCTTTCGAAGATGCAATACAATCCCCAGTATCCACATTCGACATAGCATACTGGAAATTGGGGAATACCACTGGGGATAAATCCTAAAGACATTCACTATAAAAAAATGTATTGTCAAATCGACCTCATGTATTTAAAAATCGGTCAACTTGACATTACATATGTAAAAAGTTTACAGATTGGTCGTTCGACCCTTGTCTTATCAATAAAGTTAGATATACTCCATTTTGTTCAAAATTATTGATTGGTTAGTTACTACTTTTTCAATAAAGGTCCATGTCGACCTCTAATTAAATCAATTACAATTAGTTGGTCTTGTTGATCTCCACTTTTTGTTCAAAGGTCCCTATTGAACCCTAAATTATGTTCATAAGTCCCAGTCGACCCTTAAATTACATTAATCACGAGTGATTAGTCTTATTGATCTCCACTTTACATTAAAGTCAGTTATCATCCTTGAAGAATTACGATCAGTTTATCATCGGTCTTGTTGACCTCTACCTTACGACAAAGTACGTCACAGGTTAGCATATAAGTCAATCTAAGCTTGACAAGAAATGTTATAACGATATCAATACAATAATTTACAACCGCTAATTAACGCTTGAAATGGCTGAGTCGGCCTCCATTTCATGTAGATAGTATCAAAAATAATATAACAACGAAAAGTTTCTACGGTTAATTACATATTCAGTCAACATGGGAAAATTGTAAGCAGTACTCTTACTTGACACAAAAATTATATACATAATCCAACGATTTTTTTCAAAAAAATAAAATAAATTGGTCTTGATGAAAGCTGGTTTTGACTGGATCTGTTCTTGATTAAGTATGACAAGAAAAACCCTCGACATGAGCATCTACATCTACGGTGTCTTGACAGTTATAATGGTCAAAAAATTGACCCTTGGATCAAAGATCTGGCCCACTAAGTAATGAAGAGAAAATAAATTCAATGGGCTTTAAAGTGTCCGAGTAGGAATCAAAGCAACTAAAGCCTAACATGACCCAAAAAAGGAATAGGTCCAAAAGCACAACTCACTAAGTTATCTGACCAAAACAAACATGTGATCAATAGTGAATTCAAACTATCATAATTAAATCAAACGTTACACGAATCCTAACGTCTGATAATATATTTATTGTCAGATTCAAATGAATCATAACGGGCAATCAAGAGGACGAATGATGGAAACCCTAAGGCTTCACTATAATAGCTAGACCTTTTCTCAAAGAAGGAGTTCTGAAATTTTCTTCATACTCACGCGAAAGCTCTCTAAAAATTGTATCCGTAATTTACTCTCTTTATTTATTGCTAATCGGTTAAGTAGAGGTCAACCCAATCATCCTCTAGAGTCGATGGATTCGATCATAGATCAATCCATGTTGATTCAAGGAACCAACCTGGGCGGCAATCCACAAAACTAATTGAAACCCAACGCCGACTCAATCCCATCAGTTGACATTTCCACTCCCCAACGTATGTGAGTGCTCGACCCTTCAGTATTCTTACAGATACAAAGGTTCGACAAGTAGAATCCTAGAGTACGACTCGTCACACGCATTCGACTCGACAAATCACTCTCCAGCCTGAACAATTCACGCTGGGAGAGTGAAGGACAAACTGTGTTGCCAAAAATAGGCTCTAGGCCCGACCTTCAAGCGCATGATGAATATGACAAGTGATACAGGTCAAGCCTATGTGCTACGGATCGACACAAAAGCCTGATGGTTGAGATAACAACCATTTGACCCAATCTGGCTTCGGTTGTTATCTAACAACAACTGAAGTGAGTTTGATATGAACTCAAGATATCCCTACAAATCCGGACATGATCAACCAGACTTGATCCTCCACGAACCAAGTGATTGAGTGGAAAGAGACCTATAAATATGACCCATTCTCTACAGAAAAAGGATTCCGAATTCTCTAGAACTAAAAAAAGCTTATTTGCATGTTGATTGATTTAGAACAAGTGGTTGAATCCTACATGGTTTTGTGGGACCATCCTAAATCTAAGAATAAATGACTTTAATTGAAGGGAATGGACGAGATCTTCTAAAGTTTGAGGCACGAACTTTTTCGGCCAAATTCCATCATTTAGGCCGTGAAATCGCAATTCTTTCCTTTTTGAAAAATTTACTTTTTAGTCATAAGTTGACTTTGACAAGTCAAAATTGTCTACCGTTAATTCCTGTTTGTTTATGGTCGTTAATATATTTTATTTCCGTAACTTTTGTGATTTCGCTATTTTTGACAGTTTTCGCTATTTTATGCAGCTTTTAATATGCAATCTCGTTTATTGTCCAACAAGGATTCGGGTTATGTTTTTTTTTTCATTTTAAATAGTCTTGTAAGCCGAAATGATCATTTAGCTTATTATTCAATAAAATTTCAGAAGTTTTATCCTTATATTTTGGTGGATTCCAGTTTTCATAGAAATTAGACGTCGGTCTATTTTATTTTACATTTTCACTGCGTCATTGATACTCTGTTAAATTACTCTCTAGATCACTAGAAAACTATTATCAATCCTCCATAACCCAATAATCTATGAACAAATCTCATATTTGAAACCTTCGTTATCATTATACGCTCAACCCAAGAAAAATACGGCTAAATTCAAGGCACTACTACTTTTCTTTCACCTTATTTTATTTTGTAGGTTTTCAGAGCGATCGACAATCATGATTCTACAAGGCATCAACAACAAGTTGCAAGAGCCAAGTCTACATCAAGCCCAGTCCTTATCAACTATAGAGCGACCCTCCATATATGCCTTTAGAATTTGTTTTATTTTTGTTGACGTCGATTTCTGGATGTATGGGAAAAATTCAACAAGAATTGGATTTTATCTGTGTTTTCAAAGAGAGAGAGAAGGAGAAAGTAATCGGATGTAAGTTTTACGTGGTAAAACTCCAATGACCAGAGAAACGTCCACGGGTGGCTGAATAATCAACCAAGCCAAAATCCACTATTGAAAAGATTTACAACTCTCGATCTCTCGTTTTCTCTCTGTATTTTTCTATGTTTTTCTGTATATCTTGTGTTGAGATTATGAGTCTATTTATATGTTCATAGAACCCAAATCCTCTTTGTATAAGTAATAAAAGATCTTTGTATTTAACTATGATTGGTTACTTGTTCGAAGTAGTCTGTCTTCTTTCCTATTTCGGAGACTTATATTGAGATCGAATGAGACTCTAGTGATGTAGTCCTGTTAGGACTTATTTCCTTATAAAGGCATAGTCTTTTTGAAGAAATAAAATTGTTGCTTGATTTGGAACCCTTTCGGTTTGGTATTCTATTCTTCTTGGAATTCTTCTTTGATGTGGGTATCTTCACGTATTTTAATGACTCTTGACTCGTGAGTCACGCGATGGGCTTCTTTATTCGGTTTTCTGCATGTTTGTCCTGAGTAGAACATGCTATTAGCTAGTCTCGAATGACGTCATCTGACCCCGAGTAGAACATGTCATCCACTAACCCCGAGCATCTTTAACTGACCCCGAGTAGTATATGACTTCAGTTGACCCCGAGTAGGTTTTGTTCAATACTTGTTTACTCGGACTTCTCTTTTTTGGTGATGTCTTGCATGATTCTTTCTGAATGCTTATTCGGATGTCCACCTGGTAATTCTATCCTCTTTGTCAACGATGTGTACGTCTGATAAAATTTACATACGACAATACCCCCTTAAAATATTTTAATCAACACTTAAATTTTTCGCCTCTGTAATGCCAGGGTAAATGTCTTGTCATAATGGCGTCTCTTAATGGTGACCATGTAAATTCAATTTGCCTCCTCACGCGAGATCTCAATGATTGGGACGTTTTGGAGTTCTGATGGCCTTAGCCAGTTCTTCTCTTAACACGTGTCCTCTACCGCTTCATTTCTTGATGCCATTTATGAGAAATGACCTACGTGTCTCCTAGTGCGTCGCCTACGTCATCAAATATGTCATTGATTTTTCCCGCCTTGAGATACTAGGGTTTCATGCTATTACCCCTTTAAATTCTCCACTGAGGAGTTAAGTTGGTTCATTCTCAGATACTAAAACCAGAAATTTTTCTAGCCCAAATTTCTTTACGCAGACGATCGCTATTCTCCGTTGAAGATTTTGCACCAGATTTCTTCATTCAAGATTAGTTTTAATGAATCCGACTTCCCGTCATCGACGTTTTACTATAGCTCTCGAGGCGCTTGATCTTGGGGATTTTCAACTGGTATCTTGCGCTCGAAGATTATTGAGGGAAATCCCCCCTGATGAACCTCCTTTTTTAGAAGTTGACGTTTCTGGGCTTTACCCTGACGTCCGTTTTAGTTCTGTATCCAGTTCTGATTCTGATTCATCTAGTTCTGAATCTGTCATTTCAAATCATAAGGTTCCACTTCGATCAAGGATGAGAAAGCATCAAAGTAAAAACGAAGTCCATAAGCATAACTCGGGTAGCGTCTGGATCAGTGAGCAGATTGTTAATGAGCAGGACGTTGAAAAAGAGTTCAGAAAATCTCGTCTTTCTTTCTTTGTTGATCGCCCGAGTGGGTTTGACGTCGAACCGAATGTGGTCGGGACATGTGAGATCGGGAAATATCGTGCCTGATTCGATTGGGATAATCCAGTTACTCTGATTCCTGCGGGTGATAGAGCTGCATGGAATCCTCCCATGGACATGGTGGCAATCTATGAGTCCATGCTCTATTGCGGCGTTACTCTTCCTCTTCAGCCTTTCATTGTTTGGTTTCTAGCTGAAGCAGGGATCGCTCCAGCTCAATTGGTCCCGAATAACTACAAGATCTTGATGTGCATATGGAACATGTGGAGCCGAATGAACTTGTCGCTGCCTTCCCCGAGTGAAATCAGACATTTCTACACGCTAAGGCAGTCTGGTAAGACATGAATTATTTCCTCATGTCTAACCCGCTAGATTGTTGGGTCCCCGAGGGGACATAGGTGAATTGGGGAGTTGACATCTCTGATGATGCCAAAAGGAGGGGCTTCGTATGGGATTTTCTTGTCTAACAATTACTAGAAGAACAGTTGGTTTTTTACCGGAGGAAACCTGGGTCTTGAAGTCACTCTTTCAGTTGGGAAAACTCGGAGGGTGTTGAAAGTTCCCTATTTTTTCTGTTCCCCCGAGGTATGGAACAAGAAAAAACTTAAATTTAGCGATACAGAGCTGACCCGACTTGCTCGGGCAGCTGTTCGCACTCTAGAGAAGAGGAACATGGCTTATCTTTTCAATGAGAAAAAGATGATAGAGCTTGACTTCTTTTGCCAGATTTCAGGCTACCGCAGGCGATATAAGTGATCTTTGTACACCTCCTTTTTTTTTTCTTTTTCTTTTTTTTCTTTTTTTTTTCTGTCGCGATTCCTCTTTTTCTTCTAAGTGTATGACTCAGACATCATCTGCGACCTTCAAGCTCGTCAAATGAAGTCGATTCTTCAAGAGAGCCAAAAAGAGGCTTCTCGTCAGAGCGAAGAGGGCATTGCCCCACCTGAGTCTGATGAGGACCATGTTGAGGCTGATGATCAAGTTCCCGAAAGTGTCCCCGAGAAAGTCATCCGGCCGACCATAGGGGAGTCAAGTGGCCCAAGTGGCCATACTCAGGAGTTGTCTGAAGACGGATGGAGGCAAAACGATGGTCTTGGTGAAGGGCCTGGTGAATCGAGTTTCCTGGTTGTGGTCCCTACCGAGTTGACAGACACCGGTGATGGAGGTAAAACCTCTGAGGGACAAGTACATACATATCCTGACTTTTTTGGTTCCTTCCGAGACGATGATCAAGAAGACCCTTCGGTTGATCTCAGTTTCCACCGTACTCGGGCTGAGAAATGGAAAGCGGTCGACTCTCCTACTCTCCCTTATAAGGTTCTTCGAGTAGTTTTTTTTGTTGAGTCAAGTGATGAAGATGTCGAGGCTGAGATTCCCCCAATCGTTCACATAGAAGCATCAGCCGGGGTGGAAGCTTCTGGCCCAGACAAGGACTCCTTACCTCCAGAGGCTGAGGATGCTAGAGCTGAACCCTCGGGAGGCCCTTCCTATCCTTCCCCTGAGGATATGTTATGGGCTATGTCATCCGGTCGGGCTTTCATCCTGGATGACCACTGGAGTTGTTTTCGGGATGGCTCTTTAACGGACAGTCTTCAGAATATTTTCAACGGTGCATCTTATGTAAGTTCCCTTCAATTGTCTTGCTTGCTTGCTAGATTTTTAATTAAAATCCTTTGTAGATGGTGACCGAGTTTTCTAAGCTGGTTCAGGCGCAGCAACATTAGGTTGATCGAATAAGGCTTCTTGAGGCTCAGCTGAAAGAAAGTGAGGATAGCCGTGCTTGGGTTGAATCGGCTTACCAAAGGGAGATGGGCTCTGCCCAAGTGTTTGCCAACCACTGTTTGGCGAAGCAAGTGGAGGCTGAGGAAAGAGCTTCTTTGGAAGAGGAGAAGGCTATGTCACTTCAAAACTTGTTGTCTTCTGCCCAGGAATCAATGCTTAAGGCTGAGCTGGAAGCGGAGCAGTCTAAGTCGGCGTATGAACAGAAGATCGTAGACTTGGAACGCCAGGATTTGACTGTCGAATCCTTATCCAAAGAGGCCAGGATGGAACTTAAAGTCCAGGGAGTTTATCATTTCAAAAAGATCCTCTGCTTACAATGCCTTTCTCCTTTGGGAATTTCAGTGAGGGCTAGTTTCTGCTGGCACATTTTTTAAGGTCAAGAATCGAGCAACTGAAAAAGCCTGAACCAACTGGGAGCTGTCGATCAAGAATCACGTGGATCGGTCCCTGGAATCTCTTTGGACTCAGATAAGGGAGTGGAGAGCTTATTGCAGTAGTCGAGGCAAAGAGCCCCATCCCATGCATTTGGAGGTTCCATCCGAGCACTCCCTCTCGACCTTTTATGCCAGTCAGGAGTCGGTCGTGGAAGGTGTGGTGCCTGATGTCGGACCGATCCCGAGAGAAGATTACAGTAAATAGATGGATTATTCGGTCGATACGATTGCTTAACCTTCCAATGAAAGTCTGCTCCGCGAATACGAAATGGTGCCCGACCAGAGCATCGGTAAGAGTTCTAAATCCTCATAAACACCTTGATTTATTTTGTAGAAATTTCATTTTTGTAACGATTCTTTGTAACGATTCTTTGTAACAATTCTTTGTAAAGATTTATCAATGAAATTCCGAGTTAACAGTAATTCTGAAAATCGAGTGGTTTGATCTAATTCATAACTCTAAGAATTTCACCGAGTATCTTTTTTAACTTGATTCTGTTGTTGCCGAGTATCTTATTAAACCGGCTATTGCAATTTATGTCAAGTATCTTATTAAACTGGCTAATTCTGATGTTCGGGTAATTTCACCAAGTATCTTATTAAACTTGTTTCGTTACCCGAATAATTTTTAACGCCAAGTATCTTATTAAACTGGCTAATTCTAATGTTCGGGTAACTTAACCAAGTATCTTATTAAACTTGTTTTGTTACCCGAATAATTTTTAACGTCAAGTATCTTATTAAACTGACTAATATTATTAACCGAGTCATCTTAAAACAGGCAAGTAGATTTATTCTTGTGTTTCATACTCGGTTGCTACCCAAACATTACATCAAGGCTCACCATGATCATATGTTCAAGTCCTTACACATTATCGAGGATGTCTCCCCAGTTTTTCTGTGTAAGGGTTTGCCGAATCGTTAAGCTTTTCGAACCGCTTAACACAGCTACGCATTTAGTCGGAATCTTTTCCGATAGCGTCCCGAGCCTTTCTCCAGAATCTGGTGTATCGGGTTTGCCTTTTTGCTAAGGTCAATTGACCTTGCTTGGCTGGCATGCTCCTTCGAGCTTCTCCGCCCATTCAGGAATCAATGGTCCCGAGTATTCTATTTGCATGTTCTTATTATCATGCTCGTCTTTCATATATTCTTATTATCATATGCTTTCTTTTTCGAAAATCCCGAGTTTGATTTTTATTTATAACTGTAAAACCAATAAAGATTTAATTTCCAAAGCTAATATTTGATCTAACTAAAATTGTCCTAACTAGAAAGTAAAACAAAAAATAATTTAAGGATAGAAAATTTTCAGATATTGGGCATTGCATGGTCGGTAAAACCCCTCCATTGGGTCGTGCAATCCAATATGCTCAATGGTCAGCTATTCCTTCGATTTTGTACGGGTCTTCCCACTTATCAGTCAGTGAACCTGCAACTTTATTTTTGTATTCAATGACACATTCCTGAGTACCAGGTCTCCTAGTTGGAATTTCCTGACCCGAATATGAGAGTTGTAGTGGCGAGCTACTCTTTACTGATATGCCATATTTCGTATTCGGGACTTCTCCATTTTCTCTTCTAGCTCATCTAGACTTTGTAATAGCATGTCAACATTCTACTCTTCATTATATAGCCTGACCCGGGGTGATGCATATGACGTTTCTATGGGAATAACAGCTTCTGTTCCAAACGCTAAAGTGAATGGAGTCTCTCATGTTGAAGTTCTTGTTATCGTCCGATATGCCTATAATACTTCGAGAAGCTTTTCAACCCAACTTCCTTTCTTGGCATCCATCTTTGCTTTGAGTGTATGCTTGATGATTTTGCTTACTGCTTCAGCCTTCCCGTTTGTTTGAGGATGGGCAGGTGTGACATAATAATTGGCAATTTGTTACTCCTTGCACAATTGTCTGAATTTCAGGTTATCGAACTGGGTGCCGTTATCAGTGATGATAGTGTTTGGGACTCCAAACCTGTAGAGGATATTCCTTTTCATGAAATTTATGGTATTTGCTTCTATGATATGCACTAATGCTTCAGCTTCTGCCCACTTCGTGAAATAGTCATCAACTACTACGGCATACTTCGCTCCACCCCCTGTCCCAGTTGGCATTAGGCTGATTAAATCCAAACCCCATATGGAAAAATGTCCATGGGAATGTGAGGTTTTTGAGTTATTCAGGGGGTTGTCGGATATCATTAGCAATCCTTTGGAAAGTATTGCAACTCTCCGAACATCGATGTGCATCTGAGAATAAAGTAGGCCAATAATAACCTTGTCTGAGTACCTTGTGTGCTAAACTTTTACCCCCAGTATGGTTTCCGCAAACTCCCTTGTGGATTTCCTGTAATATCTTACACGCATCTTCCTCTGACACACATCTTTGAAGTATTCGGGAAAACCCCCTTCTGTATAGTTCTCATTCGACCAATGTGTACCTTGTTAATCGATACCTGATACGTTTTGCTTGTAGGGGATCTTTCGGGAGCATGCCTTCTTTCAGGAACCTTTTCAGCAGGGTCATCCAACCATCTGACGGTGTTCAGATTTCTAAAATTTCAAAGTTTTTTGGCTCAACTATGCTCGGTTTGAGGAGATGTGCAACCGAGATAGTTTTTGGCCTAATTGTGGTTGTTGCTGATGCTAGTTTGGACGAAACGTCTGCCTTTTCATTCTCCTCCATAGAGATCTGGGCAATCCTATATTCTTTGAATTTCCGGATGAGCTGTCTTGCAATGTCACGATAGGCTATCATGCCTTCATCTCTGGCTTGGTATTCGTCCAGGACTTGGTTGACAACTACCTATGAATCGCTAAATATCTTGACTTCATCGGCCCTAAGAGCTATGCAGACTCTGAGTCCAGCTAGTAGCGCCTCGTACTCAGCTTGATTATTGGTTGCTTTGAAGTCAAACCTCATGGCACATTCGACATCATCTCCTTCTAGAGTGCATACTAAGATCCCTGCCCCGCTGCCATGAGTGTTTGAAGAGCCATCGACATACAATTTCCATGGGAAATTTTTACCCAACATCTTTTTTACTTACAGGTTCGGTTTTGTGAACTCTGCTATAAAATCTGCCACTGCTTGTCCTTTGAGAGATGTCCTGGGAACGTAGTGAATATTGAATTCACTTAGCTCGATTGCTCATATGGTCAATCTTCCTAAAAATCTCTGGCTTCTGTAAAATTTGCTTCAATGGGTAATCGGTGAGAACCTGGATTGTATGAGCCTGAAAGTATGGCCTTAGCTTCCTTACCGCTGAAACCAATGCTAGGGCCATTTTTTCTGCCTGTGAATACCTGGTCTCGGCTGGTAAAAGTGCTTTGCTGGTATAATACACTAGCTTATATACTCCATCTTCTGTTCTGACTAGGACTGAGCTTACTGCTAGTTCTGTAATTGATAAGTATAAATGGAGTATCTCTCCCATTTGTGGTTTCGAAAGGATGAGAGCCTGCCCTAGGTACTCTTTGATTTTTAAGAATGCCTGCTCGCACTATTCGTTCCATTCTAGTCATTTTCCTTTTTTAATTACTTTGAAAATAGGGTGTGCATCTGTCTGTGGCCTTTGAGATGAATATACCCAAGGAAGCTAAACATTCTTTTAAGCGCTGTACTTCTTTTAGTGTCCTTGGTGAAGTCATTTTCTACAGGGCTTGGATCTTTCAGGATTGACTTCGATTCCCCTTTGGTGAACTTGGAAACCCAGGAACCTTCCTGAAGGAACTCTGAATAAACACTTGTTCGGATTCAGCTTAATTTGGTATTTCCTCAAAACATCGAATGTCTCTCGCAGGTCTGAGGTATGCTTGTCTATCGAGATGCTCTTGGTCAGCATGTCATCAATATATACTTCCATGTTTTTTCCTATTTGTCGAGCGAAGATCCTGTTGACCAGTCTTTGATATGTTGCCCATGCATTTTTTAATCTAAAAGGCATTACTATGTAACAGTACAAGCCCTGATCGGTTGTGAACGTTGTTTTTTCTTCGTCAACCTTGTTCATCCGAATTTGGTTATATCCCGAGTAGGCGTCCATGAAACTGAGTAATTCGTGGCCTGATGTAGCATCCACCAGTTGGTCTATCCTTGGAAGTGGAAAACTGTCTTTTAGGCATGCTTTGTTCAAATCTGTGAAATCTACACACATTCTCCATTGTCCATTTTTCTTTTGGACAAGGACTACATTAGCTACCCATTGAGGGTAGTTGATCTCTCTAATCGACCCTATAACGAGTAGCTTCTCCACTTCCTGTTTGATTGCCTGACTTCTCTCGAGATTGAATGACCTTCTCTTTTGTATCACTGGTTTTGCATTCAGGTCTAATGCGAGATGTTGAGATATTATTCGGGACGTCTATCCCGACCATGTCTTCATGACTCCAGGCGAACACATCCTTGTATTCTTTAAGCAGATCAGCGAGGCTTTGTTTGACTTTTCCTTCCAAATTAGCCCCCATCTTGATCTTCTTATCTGGTTCATCTTTTTTCGAGACAATTTCTTCTACCGGTTCATTTGTAGACTCCTTCAACTCTTCCCATGGATCAAATTTGAATAACAATGACTCTTTGTTCTGACTCGGTTGCGTTATAATGCATACATGTTCACCATCATTTTTGTCTTTGTATACTGACAGATTAGCTCTTCGGACCATCTCTTGGGACCTCTTGACTACACCGACCCCCTGTTCAGTCTAGAATTTGATCATCAATGCATAATTGGTTGTTACGACCTTTGTTTTATTCAAGAATGGTAGACCCAACAACGTATTATACGGTCAATTGTCTAAGTCTACTACTACGAAATTGAGTAGTACTGTTCTTTGGCAAGGTGTCATTCTAATCTTTACGGGTAGCTTTACCGTCCTGAGAGACCTGACCTCGATACCTCTGAATCCTCTGAGTGGGGTATGAAAATGCTGTAAATCCTTTTGGTCCAACCTGAGTTGATCGTAGACGGCTACATTAAGAATGTCTGCCGAACTTCCATTATCTATCAAGATTCTCTTGACTTTCCGGTGACCAATCCAGGCGCTTATGACCAGGGCGTCATTTGGCCGAACATCGACCCCATGTGAGTCAGCTTCTGTGAATATTATTGGGTCTTATCCTTCATTTACCCTCTTCAGGCCCGGCTCGACCGAGTTCACGTCAAAGTTGTGTCTTGCCTCCACTGTTTCTCTGATTTCCTGTATTTGCTCTCGGTTACTTCTCCAGTGGATGGTCCCCCAAAGATTGTTTGTATTACTTCATTGGCCTCTGGGCTGGCCCTTTGATTTCGACCAGAGCTGTGATCAGCCCTGATCTCTTTCTTTGTCTCTGACTTCTCATTCCTTTTCAAGATTACATCCCGAATGTATCTCTCCCGAATGAGGGTTTCTATGTAATCTCTTAGCTGGTAACATTTGGAAGTCTCATGACCGGTTTCCTTATGGAACCTGCAGTATTTGGTTGTATCCCACTTAGCAAACTGAAACTGTCGGCATGGTTCTTTTACCAGATTTTTCTTTTCCAGTATGGCCAGGATCTCCTCCTGCTTTTTCTGAAGATGGGTGTAGTTGGCGTATCTACCTCAGAATTTCTCCGTGGTCTGTTTGGCATTACGCCCATTTCCCCTGTCCTTACTTTTTTCTTTGTTGTTTCCTTTCTGTTTTCCCTTTTGGTTCTGTACCTTGGACTCGGCTTCCTTTTCAGGTTTTTCTCCATGCATGTAGCATCCTCCCGTGACTAATTCTTCTTCTTCGGTTAGTGCATATCCTCCTGTCATGTCCATCATATCTAAATATCTGGTTAGACAGACTCTTCTTAGGTCAAAAGATAGTCGTTCATTCTATAGATTGTTGATGAATGTAGCAATTATCGCTTCGTCATTTGCACTGTCGTTCTCTGATACCATTTGGCTGAATCTCATCAGGTATTTCTTTAACGACTCATCTTTTCCTTGTTTTATATGAGAAAGGTAAGCCACTGATTTTTTTTTGTGAACTTTGCTTAGAAATTGTCTTGAGAAACTCTTGCTTAGTTCATTGAAGCTTCTGATGCTCGCTGGAGGCAATCTCCCGAACCATCTTAAGTCCGTGTCTCCTAGAGTTTGTGGAAAGTTGTGGCATAGTAGGGGATCGTTGTGGGCATACAGGGTCATAACGCTTTTATAGCGTCTGATGTGTTCTTTAGGGTCTGTATTCTTCTTGAACTGATCCACGTGCAACATCCTGAATCTTTCTGGGAATGAAGTCCATAAGATGTCCATAGTGAATGGACTGTCAGAATCTTCGTCAGATAAATCGTTGTACCTATAACGTCTGACCAGTGCGTCCATTTGATGCCTATTGTTTTCGACTTCCCGAGTCAGGCTCTGAATTACGACATCTCTATCTCCCACCGGACTTCCATATTGGTTAAACCGCCGGGTGACTGTCATTCCTTTCTCTGGCTCTTCACTTTGATATCGAGTCTCACGGGTTGATTCTTGCAGACGTATGGTTCTGTGATGACGCTTGCGATGGTACCGATCGTTATCTTCTGATGACGACCGATCCCTATGTAGGTCATGTTGACGGTGTCTTGCACATGTTATCTGATCATGGTTCTTCTTCTGGCGTGGTTGTTCCTCTTCGGGTGTTTCACGTCCATCCTGATTAATTGGAATAGAGTTCTTTCCGGCCTTCGGTGTATTTAGTTCTAGCCCCACAACAACAACAAAAAAAGCCTTGTAGGTGGGAGGTTAAGGGGTTGCGCTTCTTATGCAACCAGCAGATCAACTCCTTCCTTTGTTGCGTCTGCTACCAACTGTTGCAGCGTCTAGCGGAAGCATCGTGTTAGGTCTTCGCTGGTCAGAGGGATTTGTTGAATTCCTGCCAGGGATGTTGGTTGGTTCTCAGTAGTTGCGGCGAGATCTCGTGACCTACTGCCAATATGGACATTACCTGGAGATTTTTGGATATCCTCAAGACTGTTTCCGCTTCCCGCCACTATCTTTAATCAGGTCGGAGGTTCAACCCCTTCTTCTAGCTCCAATTGTTGACGTCGATTTCTGGATGTATGGGAAAAAGTCAACAAGAATTGGATTTTAACTGTGATTTCAAAGAGAGAGAAGGAGAAAGTAATCGGACGTAAGTTTTACGCGGTAAAACTACGATGACCAGAGAAACGTCCACGGGTGCCTGAATAATCAACCAAGCCAAAATCCACTATTGAAAAGATTTACAACTCTCGATCTCTCGTTTTCTTTATGAATTTTCTATGTTTTTCTGTATATCTTCTGTCCAGATTATGGGTCTATTTATATGTTCATAGAACCCTAATCCTCTTTGTACAGGTAATAAAAGATCTTTGTATTTAACTATGATTGGTTACTTGTTCGAAGTAGTCTGTCTTCTTTTCTATTTCGGAGACTTGTATTGAGATCGAATGGGACTCTAGTGATGTAGTCCAGTTAGGACTTATTTCCTTATAAAGGCGTAGACTTTTTGAACAAATAAAATTGTTGCTTGATTTGGAACCCTTTCTGTTTGGTATTCTATTCTTCTTGGAATTCTTCTTTGATGTGGGTATCTTCGCGTATTTTAAGGACTCTTGACTCATGAGTCACGCACTGGGCTTCTTTATTCGGTTTTCTTCATGTTTGTCCCGAGAAGAACATGCTATTAGCTGGTCCTGAGTAGAACATGCTATTAGCTAGTCTCGAATGACGTCATCTGACCCCGAGTAGAACATGTCATCCACTAACCCCGAGCATCTTTAACTGACCCCGAGTAGTATATGACTTCAGTTGACCCCGAGTAGGTTTTGTTCAATACTTGTTTACTCGGACTTCTCTTTTTTGGTGATGTCTTGCATGATTCTTTCTGAATGCTTATTCGGATGTCCACCTGGAAATTATATCCTCTTTGTCAACGACGTGTACGTCTGATAAAATTTACATACGATAATTTTATTTTAAAAAAATGGATGGTAGATCTAGAGATCTTCCACTGAATAATTTTTTTAATATATATAATATGGATCTCACACATCATCATCAACGAACCCACTGTCGCCTACCTTTATCATCGATAAACCTACCGTCTCCGATTTCCATCATCAACAAACCAACCGTCGCTGACCTCTATCACCACCCATCACCATCAACAAAAACAATAATAAAAAACACAACTGCAAATCTAACTCAAAACCACCCCAAATCTAACCAAGAAAGAAGAGAAAATGAAAGAAGGGATGGAGTGAGGTTGAGATAAGAGTATGAGACCGTGAGAGGGAGAGAGAGAGAGAGAGCATGCGATGGGATAGATTTTTACTCTATTTTTTGTGATGTGTGTGTGTGTGTGTGTGTGTGTGTGTGTGTGTGTATAATGTACAAATTTGATCCTACCACCTTAAGGCCCTGTTTGGCACACCGGATTGGACTGAGATTGGACAATTTTATTCCCAATCCGGTGTTTGGTGTTGTTTTGGACATGAGATTACTAATCCTAAAAACAAAATTAGTCTCATGTTTGTGGGATTAAATAAACCCACCTCCCACCCCATCTCTAGTTATCCCAGTACTACTAAACATGCGGTCCCCACTCATTTAATACATCTCACCAACCCCACCAACACACACCTACCGTCTCTTTCACTTTCATTTTCATAAAATTCTCAGCAAATAACAACAAAGAATCATGACACCTCACAAGCTGGGCTAAATCTCTATTTCAGATTCTCAATTGAAGGTATGAAAGCTATTTCTTTATTTCTTGTGTCTAACATTTTTTTTTTAACATGGAAATTCTTAATAAAAAATTTGAGAATAAAAGTCCATCTCTAAAATACACTTTTTTTCGATTGAATCCAGATTTTGTAGTCTATGAATGGTTGACTACAAAATCAATTCATGATAATCTGTTTACGCAAATCTCAATTTACTCATGTCTCAGTTTATGAATGTTTGATTTACTTAGGTCTCGATTCTGTGTTTTTTTTTTAATGTTTTTGCTTCTGCTCTGATTGATGTGTACTTAGTGGGCTTGTAATTTAGTATTTTTCTTCAATTTTATTTATATGTGATGAAGGGTTGTTCTACTCTTTTCTGGGTTGTTTTTGCCTCTACTCTTCCTATTATTTAAATCATCACAGATGACATATAGTGCTCATCTGTTCATCATCTGCTTCGTTAACCAATATAATTTATTCCAAGTTTGAAATTGTTTGAGCAAGATTTTCTTTGTTTTCTTATGTGTACTGTGTACGTATTTTGAAATTTGAATTGTTACAATGTATCTTGTGTATTTTATTTTCATAATAAATTTATGATAATGAATATTGTTTGTGAGTTTAGAAATTTATTCAGATGGAGATCTTATATGGTATTGTTGTCAGTTCATTTGAAACCATAGAGAACAACTTTTCCAAACCAACTGTTTAACTATAGCTACCATCAGTTACAGACTCAATTTGAACTGTAAATTTTTTGGTAAAACTGAATTTTAATTCGATTACAAACCTTTATTTATGAATTTTTCCTTGTAATCGTGTCAATTTAATTTGTTTAAAAAAAATAGTAATAAAAGTTTTTAATGAATTCTTTTGTTTTTTTTTCTCATTTCTTGTCTTCTTCTCCATTTTGACCAAGTCGTTTGATTCAAAACTAGATTTTCAAAAAAAAAAAATCAATATCACAAGTTGACTCAGTATGTTGTAATTCATGCTCTGAGTGTGCCCGGGACGTTGTGATCCAGCAGTATGTTGTAATTCACAAGTTGAGTCAACGATTTTAGAAGAAAATAGTTGATGAAATTTTCATTCAATAATATGAGGTCTTGCACGACTTGAGAGTCTTCAACTCCTGTGCTGATAACTTGGCCAAAATGGCGTCCAAAGACGAAAGGAATGTCCTTGTTTGGGGAGATAGTTGATTTTCGGTTGGTGTATACTTGATTGTGATTGTTTGCGTTGCTCTATTGCTTTAATTTTTCTCTGTTTATGGGGCTTTTTGCTAGTCTTTTATTGGCATTGTGCTAGGGTTGTGTGGCCTATTTTTATGTTTGTGTTTGTGTTTTTTTGTTGTGTTCTGCCTGTGTGGTTTTGGTTGTTGCCTTAATAATATCACTATTTTTCAAAAAAATATTACACCAATTGCACACATTTACAAATTCAAGGATCAATATTTAGATATATAACAACAGATTGTTTTCCTATTTTTATATAGGCGCAAATCAAATTCTACAAGCATAATTATATTCAAAGAAAAACTTCTCGATCGAAAGTATGATTTTTTATATATATATTTGTTTATTAACTTAATTTTATTGATTGAGTTAGGAAATAAAAGCCAAATATGTTGAATTATTTTTCTCTTGTGATATATTTCCTTATAATATAGCATATTCAATTAAGTTAATTGTAATTACATGTTGTTATGAACTAGATATGGATCAAGAAGATACTTTGTCATTCTTAATTGCACAACAGTTTCGTATACAAAGGATTTTCAAATTCTCAATGAGTTGGATGATGTATTGTGTGATGGCTCACAAATATCAAAGGAGATTGCTTAATAATCGTACATTTGTATGTATTGCAACTCGTATGACTTATATAAATAGCATAATTAGCTATAATGATATAGAGTGTGTGAATCAATTGAGAATGGGTAGAAGAACTTTTACGGTATTGTGTGGACTACTTCGGGGTACCGGAAGGTTGAAGATCAATGGTTTCGTTTCTATTGAAGAACAAGTATGCATGTTCTTGCACATTCTAGCTCATCATGTCAAAAATAGTTCAACGATTTGGAGAAACAGTTACTAGGTACTTTAATTCAGTTTTATGTGCAGTTTTACAACCGTACAATATTTTATTAATATCACCGGATCTTGTGCCTAAAAATTGCGATGATGAAAAGTGGAAATGGTTTAAGGTATGTAATAAACATATTAATCTAATTATTTTCCTTCCTTTTCTCATTACAAACCTCATACAAAGTGTACTTGTGTATAGAATTGTTTAGGGGCATTAGATGGAACTTTTATTCAAGTGCATGTACCTGAAGTTGATAAACCACGATTTAGATCAAGAACAGGTGAAATTGCAACCAATGTATTAGGAGTATGCTTTAGAGATATGATTTTCACATTTATTCTTTCGAGATGGGAAGGTTCGGCTTCAGATTCTAGAGTTCTCTGGGATGCATTAACTAGACCAACTGATTTGAAAGTTTCTACTGGTAAGTTTAATAGAATGATTAATTAAAAACATCATAAAACTTATTAAACATAAAAAAGATACATTCTTAAGATTAATTTCATATCTTTATTCTTTCTGAGTGATAGGTTGTTATTATCTTGTGGATGATGGATACACAAATAGTGAAGGGATACCATTTATTAGAATGGAGAGATTCATGTGCCCATGTTAACCATGATGAATTCTTTAATATGAAGCATGCATCAACAAGAAATATAATTGAGCGTTGTTTTTGACTACTCAAGAGGCGTTGGACAATCTTATGAAGTCCATCTTTTTATCCACTGAAAACACAATGTAAAATAATAACAGCATGTTGTCTTCTACAAAATCTTATCAGGAGAGAAATGTCAGTAGATCCAATGGAAGATGAGCTAATTGAGCTCGAAGAGGACCCAATGGATCATGAATTCATTGGTCAAGTTGGTTCAACCGAACATTGGACGACATGGAAAAACAACTTAGCATTACAAATGTTTAATGAATGAAGGGGAAATTGAGTCGATTAATTATGTTTTGCAATTATTGATGTAAACTTAAACAATATATATGTGTATGTATGTATGTGTGACTATTTAATATTATCTATGTTGACATTTATTAATAGTATGTATGTTTTATTATATTTTTACACTTATGTTTTACTTAATTAGAAATTATTTGAAAATAGAATTATTATTTTTTTATGGCTTGTAGCATATTTTCTTTGGCTACCTATTTATAGGTATGGATGGTGGAGGTTTTTCTCAAGCAAATGAGCAAGAAAGGAGATGAGATAGGCGTGTATGGACAAAAGAAGAAGAATATGCTTTGCTAGGTATCTTAGATGAAATTGTAGCAAGTGGTGGGTGTGCTGATTACGGTTCCTTCAAATCAGGCACAGTAAAATATATAGAAACACAATTGGCATTTGTTATACCTAAAAAGCTAACACTCATATGGAGTCAAAACTGAAGTTTTGGAAAAAGCAACATGGAATTGTTTATGACATGTTGAATACTAGTGGTTCGGGTGGAAGGACGTTAGAAACTGTATTGAAGTTGATAGTGATGAAGCATGGAAATCCTATGTCCAGGTTAGATTGACATCTGATGTGATCTCATTTATAAATTACTTTTTTTTTTTTTTAATATTAGATCTTCAAAGTATGACCTTTTTTTTCTTGCAGCACCATAAACAGACAGAAGGATTCAGAGGCAAGCATTTTCCACTTTATGAGAGGTTAGCCAATATATTTGGCAAGGATCTTGCTACTGGAAAAGCAGTAAAAACTCCTGATCAACAAGCTGCAAATTTTGATAAGGGAGACAACTTTGGCATTGACTTTGAGATACCTGAAAGCTTTTCACCAATGTCAATGAACCAAAGTCAATTTGACATCAATGGAACTCAAGCATCTCAACCTTCAAGTAGAAAAGATTGAGATCAAAATCAGCAGATCCAATAGCTTCAAGTATGAATAGATTTTCTGATATGATGAAAGAGGCAATGGAAAAAACAACTGAGGCTTTTGAGGAGTTTGGCCAAATATTAGCTACAAACAAAGCTAATGAATATGAACGGATAGCACAAGAGCTACAGAAAATTGGCATTCGTCGTGTGGATCAAGTACGAGTAATGAACATGTTTGCACAGAAACCTGATATTACAGGGATCTTTAAGGCTACAGATAATGATAAAGATAAGTTACAATTTATCATGGAAATTCTTACAGGTGAATTTGATGACTGATGTGTATGTTATGGTAGTTACTTTTTGGATTATTTTACAATACAAGATTGAAGCTTACTTAATTTTTTGGACTAGTTTGTTATGTCAAATGGCAAGTATTTAGTAGGTGTAGTTCTACTTGTTATATATATATATAGTTAACCATGACTAGTTGGTGGTTCTAGCTTCTTGGTTAATCTCATGAACTCTACTTTTGTATGGGTTACTATATAGCTAGTTGGTAACCATGGATATGTTTTAACTATGATGATGATGATGCAATATTATATTTGCTACATATTGTATTGAACTCTTTTTAATATATAGCAATATTTTGATGCTTGTATGTTGGAAAGATTGTGGCCATACACAGTATATATTATGATACTATTGTTATTGTTAGGCCATTGACCTTCCAAGCTGTAAAAATAAACTTGAGACTGGAAAATAATTTGGTTCTAAGTAGAGATAAGCCACATATATTCAGCTTGAATTCAGAGGCACGCTACATTTACTCGTCATCCGAATCATCATCAATAGCCGAGTTCAGGACACGCAATCGTTCAATTAATTTGTTCTTCCTTTCATCGAATGTAAGTTTCTTCAAATTAAACCTGAGAACAACCATAGATGATTCCATTACCAAACTACATATTGAAAGTCTAGAAAGGCAGCAATAATGCAACATGCAAGCTTCCTCAGCATCTCACCAAAAAAAAAAACTCATTCACTATGTATACATGATATAGAGCAGGTGAAAGGATGACCACAAAACATCATGATCATGGCAAAAATTAATAATATTTCACCTATAAAAGTTAATATTGATATACCAAACATAGTTGCATTTCATAGTTGCATTTTACCTATTGTGCTCCTTGAGAGGCTACTTCTCTGATTTCTTTACAGTAATATGGCAGTATGTACCTTCTTGTTCATCGCCTCTAGGCCATCAGTGTCAAGTACTTTCTTGATAAATTCACAAAATTGAGATTGATATTTCTCAAAGTCTAACAAGTAATGCATATTTTAATATATTTTTATTCAAATTAAAAATATTACTATATTTAATCAAATCTCATGTTTCACCAAACAAAATATAGTATTAATTCGGTCCAGTCTTATATTTCCCCATACACGGTATAATATTAATTTAGTCCAGTCCGATCTGGTCCGGTCCAATCTCATCTAATCCCAGTTCCATCTCCAATCCAATCCAATCACATGAAATAGTTTAATCCAATCCCGTACACCAAATGGGGCCTAACGAGGTATTTAACACCGTTAGAATTAAGGGGATGATTTTGAATAAATGAATCTTTATCTGCTCATCTAATAATAGTGGAAATGTGAGGGGAGGTGGTTAATATTAAAAAAAAATAAAATACCTAGTTAAGTACACTGAAACTCGTGGACTGGTTGCGTCTGTGGACATTGAGAACCTTGTGTGCTAACGGCTAACATGGACTTAAAGCCTCTTATGTTAGCCTTACGCCATTGCGGTCAATCTCAATCTGTCAGACATGGAATATCACTTCATTCGCATATAATCAAACATGGGTTCTTTCACGATATTTTCATGGCCAACAATCTGCTTTCTATGTACGTCGACTTCACCTATCTAAACGACGCACATAAACTGTTCGATGAAATGACCTACAAAAATATTGTTACATGGACCACAATGGTCTCTGCTTATACAAGCAACAATAGACCTGACAAAGCTATCAGATTATACAATCATATGTTAGAATGTGAATTGGAAGCACCGAATGGGTTCATGTACTCTGCAGTTTTAAAAGCATGTGCTCTTGCTGGTGATCTTCAACTGGGCAGATTGATTCATAAAAGAATCTCTAGAGAGAATTTAGACAACGATACAGTTTTGATGAATACCCTTTTGGACATGTATGTTAAATGTGGGAGTTTGATAGATGCCAAGAAAGTCTTTGATAATTTTTTCAGTGCAAATTCTACCTCTTGGAACACTATCATTTCAGGGTATTGTAAAGAAGGCTTGATGGAGGAGGCAATATATTTGTTCCATCAAATGCCAAAGAGAAATGTCATATCTTGGAATAGTATAATCGCTGGTTTAGCCCATAAAGGAAGTATTCTAGCTTTGGAATATGTGTGTATGATGCATAAAGAAGGTTTAAAGCTCGACGAATTCGCATTGCCATGTGGTCTTAAAGCGTGCAGTTATTTTAGTTTGTTAGCAATGGGTAAACAGATTCATTGTTATGTTGTCAAGTCAGGTTTTGAATGTAGTTGTTTCGTTGTGTCAGCCTTGGTTGATATGTATTCAAATTGCAATCTGTTAAGTGCAGCAACGAAGTTATTTGATCAATATTCCAGTTGCGATGGTGTGGGTTGTGATAGCTTGGCACTTTGGAATTCTATGCTTTCTGGATATATTGTTAATGAAAAGAATAAAGCAGCTCTCTGTCTGCTTTCACAAATCCATGGCTCTGGTGTGTGCATCGATTCTTACACTTTCAGTAGTGCTGTGAAGGTATGCTTAAACTTACTCAACTTGAGACTCGGGCTTCAAGTTCATAGTCTTATTATCACTTGTGGATGTGAGTCAGATTATGTTGTTGGAAGCATTCTCATTGATCTCTATGCGATATTGGGGAATGTTAAGAATGCATTGGAACTGTTTCACAGGCTTCCCAATAAAGATATTGTAGCGTGGTCCGGTTTGATCATGGGGTGTGCTAAAACGGGATTGAACTCTCTAGCTTTTTCTCTATTTAGAGACATGATTAATTTGGATCTTGAAGTAGACCAGTTTGTTGTTTCAAGTGTTCTGAAGGTCTGTTCAAGTTTAGTTTCTCTTGGAAGTGGCAAGCAGGTTCATGCTTTGTGCGTCAAGAGTGGATTTGACACAGAGGGAGTTACAGTAACGTCTCTCGTTGATATGTATTCAAAATGTGGTGAAATTGAGGACGGTTTAGCTTTGTTCAATAATATGCCAGAAAGGGATGTTGTATCTTGGACTGGGGTCATTGTAGGGTGTGGGCAAAATGGGAGAGCAAAGGAAGCTATTACGTTTTTCCAAGAGATGATACAATCAGGTTTGAAGCCAAATGAAGTCACTTTTCTCGGTGTTCTTTCAGCCTGTAGACATGCTGGTTGGGTTGAAGAGGCATGGACCATGTTTAAGTTCATGAAATCTGAATATGGAATGGAACCTCATTTAGAGCATTATTATTGTGTGATTGATCTTCTTGGTCAAGCTGGACGTTTCAAAGCGGCAGAAACATTGATTGCTAATATGCCATTTGAACCGGATAAAACCATATGGTGCTCCATGCTTAAGGCCTGTGAAGCACACAAGAATATTGAACAGGTTAATTTTATTGCCGAACTCCTACTTGCAAAATCAGAAGAAGACCCGTCCATATATGTGATGCTTTCAAATGCTTATGCCACATTGGGAATGTGGGATAGTTCAAGCAAAATGAGGAAAGCTGGTAAAGATCTGGGAACCAAAGAAGCTGGAATAAGCTGGATTGAGATTTCAAGTTGAAAAATCCTTCAATATTGCATTGGATATCATTTAAAGTTTGCAATCAAGTGGTTCCACATGATAATTTGTCATATCT
Source organism: Dipteronia dyeriana (assembly GCA_032871835.1). Lineage (NCBI taxonomy): Eukaryota > Viridiplantae > Streptophyta > Magnoliopsida > Sapindales > Sapindaceae > Dipteronia > Dipteronia dyeriana. The sequence goes on along the minus strand of CM065296.1, from coordinate 102,368,470 downwards.
GCAAAACTGTGTCACTTGAGCCATTGAGTTAAGAAACTACAGGCTAACCAACTGGGTTAGTGAAGAATTGAAGGTCCGCAAGATCACAAACATCATGGAAAAAGTTGAAGGATCTCAATAAGGCAATCACTTGTCCATGTGTACGAGAATTATGATTGTTGAACGAGGTCAACAAGTTTCGTGTTTCTGCTGTCTTTGAACAGGACCCTATTTTGGTGAAAGCAAAGAATTTTGCAGAAAAATAAAAACATGATATTGATTAACTAAAGGTGTAGAGTATGATCAGAATGAGAAGATAGCAGGAATGTGCATTGAGGGTTCTGTGTAGTGTGCTTCGACTTGGCAGCTTACCATCCTCCAATAACACATCACAGCCAATAACATATTTATGATGGTCAGTGACTCTTCCTGAGTATTGTTAATGCTTTCAAATCTTTTTAACGGTTCTACGTGCTCATGTTTGATCAAGGTTATCATCTGTTCTACTATTTTTTATTCAGTGGTGGTCCCGGTGGATCAAGTTGATTATTCTGACATCCCGTTTAGAGGCTTCTCTCTAAAACACGATTTCTCTGTGCGCGAGTGGATGGTAGAGAGGACAGGCAAACGCAATAATATCTTGAGCAATAATGGAGCAAGAGTACATTTTTATGTGCAAGTAATCTCTTATAAAAAAATGACAATTAAGTTCATAAATTTCAGATACAAAGTGACAATATTTAAATTCCGAGTAGTCAACTTTTATGTGATGTTATTTCTCTGTAGCATATGTAGTAGGATTTATACTACTTGTTCAGATATTTACTAGGATTTATATAAATGTATATAGCAAAAGCATGCCTCGTTCTGCTCTCAATAATATATTTGTAGTGTGTTTCACACTTTGCAAACCTTTCAATCTGGTTGCCTGATAATTAAAAGAAAAATGCCTTTCAATCTACAATTACCCTGCTGCTTCACACCTTTTGTTTCACTCTCCCTATCACAAGTGAGGTGGTTTGATTTGCAATGTTTACCCCCCTCTTTCTAACGGCACTTAAAGTTGTGAGTGAAAGAATTATAATCTTATCAACAACTCGAACCTAAAACATTATCATGTTGATTGAGTGTCATTTACCACCAAGCCACGGTGGACAGTGAAGAGTTAATTAGAGGGAGCAATATGAGGAGATAAAACCCTAATAACCTATCTTGGAATGTGCAGAATTATCCCTTTGGTCCCAACTCCCAAGCAAGAAAGATGGTCCTGGCTCTGGTCCACCATATTATATAGACCCAGAAGCAGGACATGGGTAGGCTCCACCAAGTTGAGACAGAATGCAGAGGCTCCAAGGCAATGCATTGATGATAGTCTCATGGTGTGTAATGTAAGGTCTCTACCATCTACCATGCCTCTGGCACTTTTCTACCTTCTAACATTCTTTCTCATGCTATGTTGCTTTCTTCTTCAATCATTTCAACAGAGCTCTCTTTTTCTCTCTCTGTCTGACGTTATGAATAAAAGTATGGTTGAGCTGCTGTTGCTGAGCTTCATCTTTCGAGCATAGAGGCTCAGAGCATGTGCATGTTCTTCGTTCTTTTTTATTTTTTTACTTCTTTCATTGACTGTAAAAAGTAAAAACAAAAAGCACTGTAATCTGCATAAAAGTTGCTGTGAAACTCGCATTAAAAAATTCCTTCTGCTCCCCCATTCTTGTGGCACCCTTCTTGCTAAGAACAAGAGGGACGACTATTTATTCATTATTGACTTTCATGGACTTGCAACATTACTAACTAATTGGTATGTAGACATGCTCACATATCAATATATCATGGTATAAACTACTTAAACAAAATGATAGTAAGTAAAATAAAATTGAGGTATATTTCTAACCGAAATAATGGTTTTGTAACTATTGTATTGTTAGTAAAAAAAAATCAAGACAACACTTTAATAGTAGATTGTTCTTATTGAAAAACTTTTACAATTTTCTTACAAAAACTTTTTAGCCAATAAAAACTATGAACATAGCTTACTATTTGCCTTGATTCTAGGTCGGTACCATCGTAGTCTGGGTCGAAAATCTAAAATACACCTTTTTATTTATACTCATACTCTTATTTAAAAAATATTTTCTTTTGCAACAGATACTATTTTAATCTTTTAACAAGTTGGGTTGTGACATTTTTAAAAGCTCAAACATATAGTTAGGAGTCATTTTTTCATTGAACTCTAAATCCATCTTGTAACATAACATTCGGTTTTTCATAAATGAATAAAAAACAATAAAAAAAATGGATCCTTTGATGAATATTCACTCTCAACCAATCAAAAATTACGAAAAAAAAAAATTTTAAAAAAAAAAGTAGTGCAAAGAGGTATCTTACGTTAGATCTGATGTAAGAAAAAGACCAATCATAGAATGACGTAAAGATTGATTCATCCATTGGAGTATATTGCTACTCCAAAATGGAGATTGGCACCGTGATTAGTTCTGCCCTTAGGAGTCTTTTTTTTTATTAATAAAATATTCGGTTTTTCATAAATAAAAAAATGGATCCCTTGAAGATATTGGTATCTCAAGGAAACAAGGACAAAGGTTCTAGTTTGGATGAATAAAGAAATACTATTACTTCTTCTTCCTCGGTTTGTCATTTGTTAAAAAGGATATTATCATTTTGATCATTATATTTTTTTGAATTTTTTTTTATTTGATTAGTCCTTATATTTTCATAAACCATTCAATTTGGTCCCTCTGATCAGAATTTTGACAGCAACTGTTACTGAAAAAGAAAAATGATATTTTTACCCTTAACTTTAAAATCAATATTAGTTTAATATCCAAATTATATTACCCCATTTTTAAAATAGAAAATAAAAAACAAAAAACAAAAACCCTATCCTTTACAAACCCAAATTGACCATAACTTCTTTTTTTTCTTGATAAAAGTCAATCAACCATCATAAACCAAAATAAATCAACCTTCATAAACACATCTTCACCGATCTTCAATTTTTATAAACCTAGATTTTCCCCTCCAACATCCAACATCCAACATCCAACATCCAACATATATCATCAATCAAAACAATATCTCTTCACAAAATAAAAAATTACAGTTGTTTATATTTCTCAATTACATGAAAATTGTTTGATGCCGAGAAAGAAACCGAAGATCGATTCTTGTAACGACATCAGTTCTTACAGGTCAATGTTTTCTATGCAATCAAACAACAAAAGAAAAAGGAAACAAAGAAACCCTAATTAAATCAAACGATTTTTTTTTACAAAAAAAAAAAAAAAAACCACAACCCAGATTTTTCATCATCGTAACATAAAAACCAGCCCTATCCAATTAAACCACAATTAATGACCATACTAATCATTTAGCACCACAACCAGCCCCATAATCACTTCAAATCAAACTAACCCAGATTCTTTAACATCAGTCATGCACCCACCACCAACACTTACACACCTACCACCAACACCAGATCCTTCATCCGCCCAACACCCACAACCACCATCAGATTCTTCTTTCACCATCTCCATATTGACAAGCCCACACGCCACTGAACTGCATAGCCCATACACTAGCTTGACTTGATGCAATCACAAAGAACGGGGGCGAATCCACAAACAAAGCTGATCACCATTCCGACACAGGATAGAAAGAAGAGAGAGATATATTCGAGAGATGGATTTTTTGGTGTGGTTTGATTCACAAATAGATTTGAGAGGGATTCGAGAGGCAAAGAGATTCGAGAGTTGGAGTTTAGTTCATGATGGATTCGAGAGGGAGAGGGGTTTGTCAAGCTACGGTTTGATTGATGAGGGATAAGAGAGATCGAGTTTGCAGAGAGAGAGAGAGAGAGAGAGAGAGAATATGTTTGTGTTTCTGGGTTCATAAGAAGATGAAGAAGATAATATTTTTAAGTTTTAAGTTTTAATTTTTAATATTTTTTATTAGAAAGAGATCCAGATTGACACCTCCTCCTAATAAAAAAATTTCTTTAAATTTATTTTGTTTTTTTATTTTTTGTTTTTGTTTTTGTTTTTATTTTTTCATTAATAAATTAATATTAGTTTATTATTTTTTTTATTTGGTATTACATAAATATTTATTTTTTTCATTGATTTTTGTGTTGACATGTGGCATGTCTTTGTTTAAGGATAAAAATACCCTTGAAACCGTTAAATTTGACTAACGTTTGACCAACAGAATGATCAAATTGAGTGATTTTTGATAACATAAGGGTCAATTCAGGCCCAGCCCTAAGGGGAGTCCAGTGAAGCGATCGTCTAGGGCCCCAGATCTGTAAAGGCTCCAAAGTTAAAAAAAAATGATTTTACATATAACCCTTATATGAACTAATAGACCCATAAAAATGAGATTAAAAAAACTCATTAAGCATCTAATAAACCTATAAAATGAATTCAAAATAGACCCACCAAACATATTTCATTTTAAGAGACCCATAAATTCTAAAACTCAATTATTAGATTGTGTTGAATACTTGAATCATAATCCCAATAATAATTATCTTTTATATATTATAAAGAAAAAAAAGAAAAAAAAGAAAAAAAGGAAAAAAAAGAAAAAAAAACGATATGACACTCTTATTATATTGATATTTACAAGTGTTTATTAGAGAAAACAATCTAATAAATATACATGAAGTATCGAGAGTCTCTTATAATTCGTTTCGGGCCTCGAAAATCTCAGTGTCGGCCCTAGGTCAATCCAGTGGAAAATGTATAAATGAGTAAAATATAGATATTTCAAATAAATATAGGGACTAAATGAATAATATCCCTTGTCAAAATTGTGAAGGGAAATTATTTAATAATTTAGTTGCTGAAGTGCGCATTAAGCCCATACTGAGAGGCTAACTAGGATGAAGAAATCTGCAAATGATGAGACAATGAGTACAAAACAAGAGTCAATCAAGTGTTAAAATCTTGTTAGTAGTATCAGAAACCGACAACTCACGCGCGACCGTTAACACAGGCTACAAACAAAAACAACGCCAGAGAACAAACACCACCCAGCCCAGCACACGTTGTCACCCTGTACTTAACCTGAAGTTGCTATCTCTGCTCCCTATTTAAGTCACATTTCAAACAATAAGAGTCAGTGTTTCACTTGGTTAACTCACTCATATTTGCTTTTAAAAAAAAAAAAAAAAAAACTCACTCATATTTACTATCGCAAGTAACAAACAACAAATCTGCTCCGGTAATAACTCGTCAATACATTTTTTTTTCCTTCATTTAAAATATCGGAAGATAATATTCTACGTATATATCATTATATTTATGTAGGTCATAACAAAAATTAAATAGATAGAGGATTCAAATTCAATATTACATTAGATTTATATAGGTCATAAAAAAATCAAATCAATAGAAAATTTAAATTCAATGCTATTTTTTTTTTTTTTATGTTTAATCAGTTAGACACCACCGTTAAAATAGGTGGTCGCTAGCATAACTAGATGGTAATCATACCTCTCAATAAAGTTGAGTCCCGAGTTCAAGTCCCGAGTTCAAGTCCCCATCCACCGATTAAAAACAAATCTTATTGTATAAACAAATGTATATAAAGGGACTTGAATATAAAACTCGTAGATCAAACCAATACTTAATACCATGTTAAAAAACATCAAACGCAAAACTCCAAAGGTTAAGGTCAATTGGAAAATGATCTAACAATAGTATTTAAACATTTTAATATATTTATCTTAAAAAAATTGAGTTAATGTTGTGAATAAGATGGTAGTAAAAAAATCATTTGACAAGCCAAATACCTTGATTTCTATGTTAATTTCTTGGGTCCCGTAACATAATTGAATTTAAAAATACCCTCACTGTAAACATGTTCACTCAAAACGCTAGCTAAATTGTTTGGGCATAGAGACAACCTTGTAAATGTACCCAAACAAAACAATGGACAAAATCTATAGTATAGTCTTGTTGTATTCATATTACACATAATTGTCAGTGTTAATTAATCTATTAACCGATTGTCAGAGATTTTAAAACACCATAATTAATGTTATCTAACTTTCTCACTTGAGAGAATCCAGTAACTCAAAGTCATACCTATGAAACCGACACCGCATACATTATACACACCACAAGTTTAAAATTATAACAAGCTACCAATTCTATTGCATATTTACATGCACCATTGAATTCATACGCCCAATGTACAATTAATGCCCCTGTATATCTGCATTGGGTTGGCTGATCCTTTTCACACTTGTAAATTTATTACTCCCAAGTTGGACCCGCAAATTTATTGTTCATTATTCGAGACACTAGTCTCAAATAATCCAAATACACGTGTATCTCACTCAAATTTACTTATTTACATTCCACTTTTCTCATTTATATTATATATATATATATATATATATTTATTTTTTTAGATTTATATACTGATATAACTTATACAAGTACGTTATATATCACTGATTATGGAGAATAAATGATAAGTACATATATTTTATGTTAAAGTATATAAATATAATAATTTATATCCAATACATTGATGAATTTATATCAGTACGTACCGACTTGAATATATATATATATATATATATATATATATATATATATATATATATATATAAGTGTACAATGATAAATATTTATCAATACATTAGATGTGGATAGGGATGGCCAATGGGGAAATGGGGGCGGATGTAGGTTCCTCCATCCCCAACCCCATTTTCCAAACCCTCCCCCATCCCCCCATTTCCCCATTTGGGAGAAATGGGGTTGGGGTAATTTTGGGGGGAGGTCCCCCCATCCCTGTCCCTATTTTCCCATTTTTTCCGTTTTTTTCCGTTTTCCCGTTTCCCCATTTTCTCAAAGTCCCCCATTCCTCCATTTTTCTTATATTAGTAAAAATTACATATTAAAGAAACACATAAATTCGCAATCCAATAAATTAAAATACAAAATAACATCTCATACAAACTGAAATGAAAGTTAAGTTGTTTAATATGTATATATAGTTAGTAAAATATATTAATAAATTATATGGAACTTGTTTGGTGTGTAATTTAACAGTAAAATCAATATGTATATATAGTTGGATTGTTTGATGTGTAATTTAAGTTATAGTTTATAAATATGTATATATAGTTAGTAAAATAAAAATATTAAAAATATTAAAAATATAATAAAAATATATATTATATAATATTATAATATTTGGGGGAAATAGGGAAATGGGGATGAGGGCACCTAACCCCAACCCCAACCCCAACCCCAACCCCAACCCCATTTCAAGGAATTTGTGGGTGAAATGGGGAAATGGGAATGGGGACGGGTCCCCCCATCCCCAACCCCATTTAAATTTGGGGTTAAAAGTCATCCTTATCCCCCCTCCCCTCCCCTCCCCTCCCATCCCAAATTTCCCAATTTCCCAATTTTCCCCCAAAAAAAATCCCCCAAATAGAGATGGGCCATCCCAAATTTCCCAATTTCCCAATTTCCCAATTTTCCCCCAAAAAAATTCCCCCAAATAGAGATGGGGGAGCGGGGGTTTGGGGCCCCGGGGTAAAATTGCCATCTCTAGATGTGGATCACTAGATTCAATTGTTTTGATTCAGTCAGTATGCATTTATCTGTGTTTATCCATAATCTATGGTCCAATTGTAATACACTAATATATTTGTATGCACACTAAGGAGAAAGGAATATACAATGTATATGGGTGTACAATTTGGATTTAACTAATACGTATTGGATGAATTTTTTTATATTTTTCCTTTTTTTTTTATCATCTAATTAAGAATAATAATTTAACATGTGTTCAAAGTTCAAAGACAAGGGTAATTATCATTAAAAAAAAAAAAAGACAAAATGGTAAATCATTCATGCTAGTAACATATCAATAAATTCAGTTCGGAATTTCGCGTGAACTTTTGCTGCTTGCTAGTATTTTCTTAATTTAATGACATTTATATATATATATATATATAAAACATTAAATGATTAAGATTTATTTATTTTTCCTCTGAACTAGAGATTTTTGTTTTGTTTTGCTTGGTAGGATTGAGAGACAAAGCAGAAGAAAACAAAATCAAATCTTACCACATTTGCTCAAAATAAAAATAGGATTAATTACATGTACTAAAATCCAGTGTAGATAACAACAAAGCAAGGCAAAATAGCCTTAGGATTAAACACATACAATTCATCTAAATTAGAGTAAAACCCCACAGCAGCAGCCATTGAATCATAATCCTCTATGTTCCCTTCCAAGCTCTTCTTCACTCTCCCTGCAATCACTCTACAAACCAGCATTGCCCTTTTACGATCACTTCCATCGTCTTCAATTCCAGCTTTATCATGAGCTTTGCCGCTTGTCGCGGTGGTCAAAATGCCGTTTTCATTGACACTGCTACCACTACTAATTTTACTACTAGTACTTTGATCTTGTTGTGCTACTTTAAAGCCATTCTTGATGATGCTACAGACACTGCAATGTGGTATAGAGTTGCACAAGTTGGAGGAACCGTTGAGGCCTAATGAGCATGAAAAGGCGGTGCAATGGAACCTCAGGAGTTCATTGCCGTCTGCTATGCAACGTGAGTGCTTCTTTGGGAGCTTGGTGGCTTTGGCTTTGATGGACTCCCTGTATTCTTCAAATTTGGAAATGGTTCTTTGAGTGTTGTGGACTTTAAGAATTCGATCAATCTTGCAAATGGGTGCTTGTTTCTTTAGCCAGCTTGATTGGAATATGATTTCCACTATGTTCTTGCTTGTATCCTCAGGACCCAGTTCAGATACTGTGAATTCATAGATATTCAGATAGAGATTTAGAAATTTGTGTTAATGGAGGTGGATGTTGAAGCAAGAGAGAATAATTAATAGCGCTGACAAATGGAAATGGGATGCTTCAAGTTTTTTTTGATGAAGCTGCTTTACAAAATAGTGAAATACAGATTGGATCTTCACTGAACAAATTTTCCAGCTGAAGAGTTATAAAATGAATAAAATTAAGAAGAAAAAAGTTGAAAAGTTGAGTACCTGCATGTCTAACAGCTCGATGAAGCTCTAAATTTTCAGGTTTCATGAAAATCTCACCACATTCAGTACAGGAACAAATGCTAGCTCTAAGAGAAGGGTCTCTAGTGATTCCAAGAACAGGGTCAACCACCATTCTACACTCATAACAACCAGAGAATCTTCTAAACGGCATTCCTCTAAAAGATCCACCACCGATAATGGAGGAATTTGAGGATGCAGAAAGTGAAGAATTAGTGGAAGAAACAACCCCATTGAGTTCATGAAGAGGAGCTTTCATGGATCTGCTTGAGGAATCATTATTAGTCGTAGTACTACTTGAACCCATTGAATTAGCCCTTTTTCTCAGAACTTCTGGTGAAGCTGTTTCAGGCCTATGCATGACCTTTGTGTTGCTACATAGTGAGCCTGAACACTTCATTTTCTTGCATTTCTTTGCAGTACTACTACTCTCCTCTATGGCCTGTTGTTCTTGCTTCTGCTTCTGCTTCTGCTTCTTTTCTGGCTGTTGCTTCTGCTTCTCTGTATTTGCTTGTTGTGGTAGCTGATGATGTGGTTGGAGATGCTTACATGTGAAAATGCCTCTCACAACTGCCCAAGAAGGTGGTTTCTCTGGTTTTTGAGACTTGTTCTTTGGGTTTTGGTGAATTTCCTTGGTGGGTTTTCTCTGGTTTGTTGGCTTAGCCATTGCTAAAGCCTAAACAGTTCCTTAAATGGTGTTTTTGGAACTATCTAGATTCTCATTTGGAGACAAAGAACCGAAACAACTGAGAAGGTAGCGATTGGAGCTGCTACAGAGAAAAGCTCCTTTGTACACAATTGAAGTGATTCTATTCTAGTTTTCTAACTTTGTATTGGGTCTATCCATTTTAATGGACAAATTTGATCTATTAATTAATTAATTAATAATGGGTGTCTGTCTATCTGACCGTAGGATTTCATTAGAGATATTTGGATCAGTAGGTGAAGTAAGTTTAATGGGGCCCTCTCTTTTAACTCTTTTTTACCCAATAAACGACAGAGTTTTTTTGGTGAAAAAGGTCCACACAATGGACGGTCATGAGAGTTATCGGGTCATGGATTATACTTGACCCGTTTACCCTCCAAATGTGGATTTATCGGGGCAAGTGCAGCACACTAATTGCCCCATAATGGTTGTTGCGTACGGGGAAAAGCTTATTGATTCCTTTTGCCTCAAAATTAAGCGAGACCCATATGCAACTCCAGGAATAAAGCTTCCTACTTTAATCACCCACAAAAAAATATTTACTGTCTTCACACAAATTTCTAATCTTCAGCAGCAAGCAGCAATTATAATACCGTTGTTAAGTAAAGTAAAAAAGTCTCGATTCGATAATATTATTCACTAATATTGTACCTTTTAAAATCTGGGAAGCTTTTGAGTTACATTTTTACTAAGGAAATTAATGAAAATCTGGATAACTCTAAAGTTTTGTCTCACATATGGTTCTATGTTATCACTTTTTCTATTTTAAGACAACAGAAAAGATGTATAAGGTAACTTGATTATAATCAGAAGTTTCTCTGGTTTGAATTTTGAATGAGCAACTGAGGTGTATATATACTATATATAGTTATATACACACACATACGTGGGCTTGTTAACATTTTCAAAATAAAGAGACAAAAGGTTATGTATAGTAATAGTACCAAAAATACCAATCCATGTCCCACATGAAACTTGAAATGGACCGGTATGAGGGGAGACTAGCTACCTTTATTGTGTTCATACGGTTACCATCTTATTTGTTTTGCATTTTTCATTTATTACTCAATGAATTTGAATGAGACTTGTTTAGTGATTTTGTTTGTTCATCGGTTAAAATAACGACTAAAAATTATATATATTAAAATCCTTTTTTTTTTTAAATAAGTAGAAAGCTTTCACATTTCACATAAGTGATATTGAAAAAATTAACAAATCTTCAACTCGGGTTAACTAATTAAACCCATAGAACTTTTACTGGGTAGAGTTTTTTATAAAAAAAATATATGTTGATTGGTTAATATTAATGTTATACATTAAAAATGTTGCTGATAGCTTACAAATTACAAAATATAGACTACACCTAAGCATTTGTAAAATAAATTACAAAAGATGGACCATGTGTAAACATTTGTAAAGTTTCAAAATATTATTGAAAGAGATGTCATATGCGGCAGTGCTTTTGGACCGTTTGGTGGAGAAAAAAAAATTAAGCAATAACAAATAATTGATGAATGAAACCCTAAAGCCAATAAGGGTGTAGCTTGACTGGTTAATTGACGAATTTAGGGTTTGGGTAAATAACTTCCAGATCTTCCAGATCACTAGACTAGTGGCTTAAATCCCAGACTAATAGATATAGGAAAAAAAAAATCCTAAAAAAAAGGTCCAAAGAAAAAGTTAAGGAAATTGGATAACGGACATTAGTTAAAGTATGGGCCATTTTTTTAATATTGTTGTACTTGTTTTAAAACAATACTTGGGCCCATTATATATATATATATATATATATATATATATGTGGAAATTACTAAAAACGACCACATCTAACATAAAAAATTTGTTTTTAACGATCGTTTTTAACCACATACGAAAATTTATTTGTTAATAACCACTTTTTATAAATAATTTCAGCGTGTATCCTTAAATTACCAGAATACCCCTCAGCGTTTAATTTTTTTTTTCTCTTTCTTCTCCACGGTTTCCACCCTCCTCTTCTCTCCTTCACCATAGACCGCTGCTACTCTCTTCTTCTTGTGCAAATCAAAGACGGTGGATTTCAAGTATCTTGCAGATCGACGAGAAGCACACCATATTGAAGATTTGAAGAACACCATTATTAGGTTGAGAGGTTTTGAACAATTTTATCGATTTGCTCTAATTCGGTTGAAGGAGTGTAAATGTATTCCATTTCTGTTAGTTTGAGTTCGGAACAAATAGTATAATATGATTTTAACGTGATTGCAGTACTATTATGTGTTTTTTTGAAGAAATTGTATAATTTAAGATTCACTTTTTTTTTTCCAGAACATTTCAAGTTTTAAATGTTCTTAAACTTGAAATGTTCTATAACAACTCAAAACAGAACTTGAAATATAATATAAAAATTCAAAATGTGGATAAAACTTGAAATGTAGTGAAGTTTACAGAGATTTAAAACATGATTTCAAGTTTAGACCTCATAAAACTTGAAATGTTTATAGCATATGTGTATTCATATTCCATTTTTATTAGTTTGAGTTCCAAACATTTAGTATAACATCTTTTAACGTTATTTCATTACTATTGTGTGGTTTTGTGAAGAATTTAAAGAATATAATGTACACGTTTTTTTTCAGAACATTTCAAGTTTCAAATGTTCATAAACGTGAAATGTGCTATAAAAACTCAAACAGAACTTGAAATCTTCTATAAAAGTTGAGATGTTGATAAAACTTGAAATATAGAGATGTTTACAGAGATATAAAGCACGATTTCAAGTTTAAACCCCATAAACGTGAAATATATTGAAAAACTTAAAATCTGACATTTTGTTGCGATTTTTTTTTTAGGTGAATGGATTACAGGGTGTTAATCAACTATTGTGGGCAGTGTTAAGTAGTCGACACCGCCGACACGTAGACAACATGCATGTAGTGTATGTCACGTATTTGGCCATAATTGCAAGACATACCCGTTAGTTGATCACTCCCAGCCCGCGACGGGTACTCCACTGATGGTGATACTACTCATTTATAATTTCAATTAATGTTTAGGTTTTATTACTAACTTAAGTCAAGTATCAATATGGATTTGTTGTAGTATGAACTTATTACAACTAGAAATGTTCTGAAATGAATTTCTGAACTTATTACAAGTTGTAATTTCAAGTAAAACTTGAGGGTCCCTGCTATTTAAAGTGTGATTTCAAGTTTGTGAATTAAGTTTGTGAATTGCGAGTTAAAACATGATTTCAAGTTTCCTGTATACGATTTAAAGAGTGATTTCAAGTTTGGACAAATCCAATTCAAAATGTCTCTGTTAACACACCAGTACCTGTTTTAAAACATGATTTCAAGTTTGTACATTGTAAGTTAAAGCATGATTTCAAGTTTGTGAATCACGAGATAAATCATGATTTTAAGTTTAAGCAAATCCATTGCCAAATGTCCAACACTGTCAACACTCCAAAACCTGTATAAAGCATGATTTCAAGTTTGTTCATGCGATTTAAAGCAAGATTTCAACTTTGTTGTCTACATTTAAAACATGATTTCAAGTTTTGTAAAAACCATTTCAAATGTGCAACACTGTCAACAACACTTGCAACAACATTGCAAAACCTGTCTCCTGTTGCAATTCATCAGCAAAAACTGATTAGAGTTGTTCACAATTTCTCACTACGTCCCTTACCTATTTCTACTATAAATACATAACGAAAATTAGTAAAGTTAACAGATTACTCGACCAATAAAAATAAAACAAAACACCGTACACAAAATGTGATAGCCAACCAACCATGTCAAACACCCTACACAAATGAAGTTAATATTCTCTCTCTCTCTCTCATTATCATTCATTTATTTCATTTTATTTACAACAATATATGCTTTGTAGTAGTAGTAGTAGTTCAGTTGTCAACGGTAAATTTTATTTTCTCAACTTTTGCTCTAGCTCAGTTATGGCTGATAAACTGTGCACCGAAACAGAAAAAATCATAGACCATCTCCAGATGAAATGTAGAAGATGCTGGAGATGTTAAACAAGCAAACACCGTTCTGATAAAAATAACACACATGCTGAAATCATATGAAATACAAACACAAAATTATGACAATGCAACAAAAATTTAGCTTAAAAGTAGAAGCTATAGATTTAAACCGAAACGTGCACTGCATTTCCTAAAAGAAGAGCTGATACATACAAGTTATGTACATTGTTGTGCAAATGCATAAATTTGAGACCCTACAAGTAAATTTTGGGTCATTCACCAAAATTAGGATCTAGAATCTCTTCAAATGCTCTATCACTTCCGTCAAGTGGCACATTGTTAACTTTATAACTTGCTGGCATTAACCCTTGCCCAGGGCTATAGCAGTCCACAGTTTTCTCCCCACACTGACAATCAAACAAGGAGTATTTTATTTAATTGAAAACTTATATAACTGTCATTCCTCACATCAAAAGTAAAACCAATTGTTTTAGGAGATAATATGATAAAAATCCACTAAATTGACTCACCTATTAGCCTAGATAGGCAAGAGACAATGGCTGATATAGCTTCCCTTGTCAAAGCAATAATCTATCTTGTTACTATTTGAAGAGGAAATGACAACTCATACACTTAAATAAGCATCTACCAAAGTACATACATATTTTTACTCAATTAGCTACCAGATATGTGACAATTATAGAAAATTCCAGCATTCCAGACACAAACTGAATCAACATACTTCATGAATTTCTTTGACTGGTTCTATATATTAGATATGTTAATCACAAAACGCCCACAACAAAACCAGATCAACACAACATAAATCAATTTGAATCCCTCAAAATCACAAAATCCCCACAATCCTAATTCATCAGACATAAATTTTCTTCACTTTTAAATTGATATTGAAATGTTCACAACAAACTAAAAAATGAAATCAAATTTGTCTTCACTACAAATGAAATCAATTCACCAATTCACTGTCAAATAAACTAATCCCTAACAAATGAAATCAATTTTTTTCATTAATAACAACAAATCCAAACTAAAAATTCAAATGTCTTTACCAACAGACCAGGAACTGGTAAAAACTCAATTGGATGAGAAACCAAACCTTCAAAGGCCACTGCTACTGTCTCCTTTCAGACGTTGGGATGGACACTGATGTCTTCTACTCGGCCATGACAACGAAGTGCCTCGTCGAAGATGAAGACTTCGGTGGACAACAATGAACGACGACAACTGTGGCGACAACGATGAAGACTTCGGCGGAGAACGATGAAGGATAGTCGTCGATAAAGGATCGCCGTCGCATGCTAGACGAACAAAGAGAACTGTGGCGACAACGATGAAGACTTCAACGGATAACGATGAAGGGTCGCCGTCGCACGCTAGAGGAACGGAGAGAACTGTGGGGACGACGATGAAGAAATTGTTTCGGTGAAGAATAAAGAGAACTGAACGAATGATGTATGCTTAGTGGAGATAAAACCCTAACATTTTTACACTGTTATTTGGCTTTTATGTATTTATATATGGGGCATTGAGGTAATTTCTCGAAAGTGTGGTTATAAGCGAATAAAATTTCGTATGTGGTTAAAAACGAAATTATTATATTTTTAATGGTTACTTTTGATTTTCTCTCTATATATATTGGGCAAATTTAATTAAAACAATACTTTGGCCTATATACATATAACCCATGAGTAACAATATTTACAGAGAGAATAAAAAATAGTCATGGGAAACATTAAACTTTTGTTTGTAACCACATTTGAAATTTTATTTGTTAATAGCCACTTTTTTTTAAAAAAAAAAATCAGTGTATGTCCGTAAATTACAAAAATACCACTGGATTTGATTTTTTCTTTAAAAATGAAATCAAACTTAAAATCATGACTAAAATCTGGAACAAAACTTGAAATCACGACTAGGAACTTGAAACTTGAAATCTTGTTTTAAAAAATAAAATTTTAAAACTTGAAATCTTGCTTAAATTGAAATGTTGAAACTTGAAATGTTCTGGGTTTTTAAGTTGTTCGTTTTCAAATTTTAAAACTTGAAATCTTTCCTAAATTGAAATGTTAAAACTTGAAATCTTGACTAAATTGAAATGTTCAAACTTGAAATGTTCTGGGTTTTTAGTATTTCGATTTTTTTTTCAGCAGATCCAATCGCCGACGGAGGGGGAGCTCTACGGCATTGCTAGACGGTCATGAAGCCCAGGCGACGACACTCTGGCAAGCCGTCGACGACGTGTGAGAGAGAAAGGAAAGGAGAGAGAAAGAGAAGTGAGTGAAAGAGAGAGAGAAAGAAGAGAGAGAGAGAGAGAGAGTTGTGGGGAGAGAGGAAAGAGAAGAGAGGTTGGGTGAGAGAGAGAGGAGGTCGGCGACTGTTCACCGGCCTTCGCAAAGATGCCGGCGACGGGAGAAAGAGAGAGGAAAGGAGAGAGGAAAAAGAGAGAAAAGAGAGCAAGTAATTTCTCAAAAAACTGGCTATTAACAAATAATTTTTCGTATGTGGTTAAAAATAAAATTTTTATAATAGTTGTGGTTATTTTTAACAATTTACACATATGAGAATCCCTTGAAAACCGTATGTATATCCTAAATTAGTATGTTTTTAAAAATTCAATAATACCTTCGAGTAAAATTACTAAAATGACTAATTTTTTGTTAGTACGTCCACCAATAATTATTAATTAGTTTCATATTTTAATATTTTATAATTTTTTTTCCTATTAAATATTAATGGTTGATATTAACATATGTCATAAAAACTCTTTCCATTTTAATAAACCCTAGATTCTCTATTAAATAAATTTGCAATCTCTTTTATGGAAATTCAAATTGATTGTTAAGTATGGAAAATGAATCAAAATCATTAGACACATTTGGTTGTGAAAAAGTAAAGTTTTAAATTCATTTTTATTAGAAGAACATAATCATTATGTGTATAAACAAAATCATTATTCGATGGGTGTGATTATAAAAGGAGTGTAGATACAATTTTTAAGAGGTGTCATTTTCACCACTCATAAGTCATAACTCATTATATGTAATTAAGGGTCCTCTAAACTAAATGATAGGCCCTGCTTCGTCATTTTCGTCACTCATCTCATACTCTAAACCCACTTTTTAACATTTTATATTTCATTTATATCCTTTTACCTTTTTCATTAAATTCAATTAACGTATAATAAATTTTAATTTATAAATTTTAGTAACATAAAAATTAAATGTCTCATCTAGATTTTTAAAACGAGTCAAAATTGAATATTAATTAGTAATTTTTTATTTACCATACTTTATCATTTGTTATTCATTTTATTATTTTGTTATAATATTCTCTAAAAAAAATTATTATGTTATAAAAAAAATCTCTTATTACATATTAATAATTATAAGATAGTAATAAAATAAAAACCGAAACATAGTATTAAAATATAAAAAAATATTAATCTTAAAAATAACAATAACATAGAAATATTAAAATAAGGATAGAAAAAAAAATAAAAAAAACTTAAATAATAACAACATAACATATGATAATGTCAAGATTACATTAATAGTTTGGAAGACCATCAAAATGACTTTCATATCCACCCACAAATGATCCACTTTGTATTTGGGAGGAGGGGTGTATTCAGCTGAGAAAGTTTGATAAGGCAACAAATAAAACATGTAGATGGATTAAAAAAAATTGATTGGAAAAGTTAGAAAAGAAATAAGAGGTTGGGAAAATTAGTCGAAAAATGTTAGAACCTAAAAATAAGTTATTATATTACATCCTTTCCAGCAAAGTATCTCCACCATTCTAAATTCCACAACTTCTTTCACCATGACTCTCAGGGCATGATGCATTATCCTACCAAGATCAAGTTTTGTTTAAGATCACAATTGAAAAAAAAAAAAAAAAACCATTAATAACAGTAATACGTGGGGTCCAAGCCCAACATAAGCAAGCATGGAAGATGAGAGCCATAAGCCCAACAAGAGCCCACTAAAATAATGAATTCAAGAGCGCCAATAAGCCGTTCAAATTTCCAAATCTTTGTGCTTCTGCTTCCTCCTCAATCCACAATTATGTCAATGGCTGCTCTGTAATCTGTATACTTGTACTGTCACTCACTCACTCATCTACATTTCGAAATCTCCACTCTTCTCCGATTGACCATTTTGTTCTCTAATTACTTGCCCAAATTATCCATTTCCTTTGACAGAAATGCCGTTTGGATCAAGAAGACATGGACAGGGAGGCTAACTTGCCGGTCCCACCACCACCATCATCATCGAAAGCTCAGCCCCGTCCTATCATAATTCCAGACACCACATCGTCTTCTTCTTCTTCATTCTCTTCCTCTCCGCCGGACTTTCTCCGGAATGTTCAGGCCGCCTTAAAGCGCCACCGTCCTCTCGGTACCCAAACTTCCTCTCTCTTTATTAAATTTATGTATATATATACTTCAATTAAAGTTTGTTTTTTCTGTTGGAATTATTTAGTAGTTTCAATGTTTAGGGTTTCTTTTTGTGTTTATATCTTTATTTTTTATTTTGTATAAAAAACAGTAATTAAATTTATACATGTTGCTGGGTATTCGTAAGTTGTTGAACTTGAGTACGTTGTTTAGTTGTTAATAGTAGGATGGGAGATGCAGTTTCTATGAGCAAAGTTTGGAAGTTAGGGTCTGTTTGGAAACAACTTAGGAGTAAAAGTTAATTGTTCATATGCATACAAAAAATTTTGCAATTTGTTAACTGGTGTTAGACTGGTTTTACTTGCTTCTGTGTGAAGTTGAGCTAGGAACTTTTTGGAGATTGAATGAAAACTTTTCTATATATTAAATGACTGATAGACAGTTATCTATATTTTTGAATTTGATACCTGGGCATTTCCTCAACTTTTTTAATTGTCTACTGTGATAATTTCTAAGGTGCCATGCGGTCGAGTAGTATAATGCCTAGGCGTACCTTGGTTCCACGACGTGAAGCATCAAGGAGCTTGGGTTTGAATATGGCTCCTAGTGTAGATACAAAGAAGTCTGAAGATGTAGTTTCATTGAGCCAGAGCAATGCAACGAAGGATCCGATTGTTCAGATTAAGAATGCAGCTACCACTATTGGGGAGACTCAAGAAGATGCTTCAATCACACCGCCTTCAATTGCAGGCACTATCACCAATACCTTTGATGAGAGTTATAACCCATTTGATGCACACAGAGATCTTCCTAAACCTGTTACTGATCATAAAGAGAACGATCCAATGTCTTTATTCCATTTAGAGCCTCAACATAATGAGGATCAAAGAAAAGTCCAAATTTCAACTGGAAAAAATGCAGGTTCTCAGGGTAAATTTCTTAATTTATTTTATTTTGAATGTCTCTTCTTCATAAATGAATTTCTGTGATTTAGTGCATAGATTGTCTTTGACATGGTGACAAAATTTTTGGATTTTTTGCTGATGCTATATAGTTCTTGAGTTTGTCACCGTGCTCTGCGATATGTATTGCCTTTTCTCAACATGCAGGGGCCGATGATCGAATGGCCACTGGAATGGAGAATTTATCATCTCATATGGGTTCACTTGCATTGACAGAAATGGAATGGGATGCAAGCAATCGAGTAGAGGCTTCAGCTCTTGTTAATAATGACTCAAAGCACCAGCATTTTCAGATCTCAGAATCTGATCTCAGTTTGAGGCCTGATGGTGGGGTCATCAGGATCAAAGAGAACAACGGTTGTCCGGCAAAGATATCAATGGTCGTCCAGGATCAACTGCACCAGTTCAAAAACTTTTTAAGTCAGCCTGCTACTCAATTTAGTGTTGCTGGCTCAACATGTGCTACCTCGACATCCATCCATTCTACTTCAGCACCCATGCTTAACTCAACAACCTATTGCTCTCGTTCTCATCAAGAAGGCAGTACACATGGTCCGGTAGAACCACTGGGAGATACCAATATTAATCTTGAACCTGTGAATCGAGGAGACTTGAAGTGTTCGTGTTCTTCACTTAAGGATACTGCTGGAATTCTAGTTGGTCAAACAGCTATTGCAGCCCAGGCTTCTACCTCTTTTAAAGACACCAAAGTGGAAGTTAAGCAAAATGATCTGTCAAAGGAGCACCAAGTCAGTGTGGTGAAAGAAAGTGGCACCCATAAGGATCCTTCTCCACAAGATTATAAATCAGTGGAAGGGCTTCAACTTGTAGGTAATGTTGCTAATGTACAATCACGGGATCCATTGTCTAAAAACCCATCTTCAGATGCGAAGTTGGAGGCTTCTAAACCAGAAAAACAAGAGAAGGCTGTAAGTGGTAAAGGGGTTTCCATGTCTCGTAAACGGAATTATGATCCCGACTTGTTCTTTAAAGTCAATGGCAAGTTCTATCAAAGGCTTGGCAAGATAGGTAGTGGAGGAAGCAGTGAGGTTCACAAAGTCATTTCAGCAGACTGTACAATCTATGCACTAAAAAAAATCAAGCTTAAAGGTCGTGATTATGCTACTTCATATGGGTTCTGCCAGGAAATAGAGTATTTAAGCAAGTTGAAGGGAAAGAACAACATCATACAGTTAATGGATTACGAGGTATTCATTTTGAATCCAGCATATCGGAAATTGTCACAGCCTTTATAATATTAGTATGTTTATGATCACAGACACACTCAGGCATACATATATAATATGCATGTTATTTCTCCTTATGTTTTATTAGAATGCATTTGGAACGCTATGTTCTCAAATGTGGCTATGATATGTAGTACAAAAGATGTTCACTTTGAAAACTCCAATAAGATAGAATAGCTGGTTACAATGCCTGGTTTTGATGGAGGGATGGCCCATATCAGCTAATCAATCTGTCTGAAACTGATACATTAGTGGTATTGCATGTCTTAACCTATCAAATAGACTTGCGAGAACTTAAAAGATCTTAAAGCATCAGATGACATAATATGACTATATCAAATGGCTCAAGTGAACCGAAACACTTTCTAATAGAGTTGAGGTGGACAAACAATGGTCATGGTTTCCCTTAGCAAGCCTGAGAGGATAAATGAGTTTCAGAAGTTATCATTGCCAGACGAACAATTCTTTGCTTGACATGCTTGCCATTTTGTCCTCAACATTGATTTTCTTAGACATCAATTCTATAAAATGAAATAACCTTAATTTGGTAACTCCATGGTGTGTTCGCTTTTATTGGGGAATGTCTACAATTTTTTTTTTTTTTTTTTTTGGGTGCCATTAGTGAAGATTTCTA
Organism: Dipteronia dyeriana; assembly: GCA_032871835.1. Classification (NCBI taxonomy): domain Eukaryota; kingdom Viridiplantae; phylum Streptophyta; class Magnoliopsida; order Sapindales; family Sapindaceae; genus Dipteronia; species Dipteronia dyeriana. The sequence continues at coordinate 102,347,484 of CM065296.1, read as the reverse complement.
TGGTAGTGATGTCAACCTATGCGATTAAGAGTATGTACCCAAGTAGAGCTTTTCTTACATGCTGTCGGTATATCTTTACCATATCAAATTGTTGGGATCATGAAGATAGCTGTTGAAGCATGATATTATTGATTAGACTATTGCAGAAACAAGCCAATTTTGGAGTCCAAATACCTTGCATTTTTTTTTATAAATATTTTTTAAAGACATTGTATAATGCCTTGACTTCTTAAATTGATGAAAGAGCAACAATGCCTTGGAACCCCCATCCTTTTTAGTGGTTGTAGGGTTAAAGACTTTGAAATACATATATTCATAATTTGATATAAAGAAAAGAAACTATACTTGATTGCAAATTAATATTTTCTAAAAACTGTATGGAGGTTGATATTATGTTTTACCAGGCGTATACATTTTTGTAGACTTGGCCCCTGGAATCCTTGACTTCAGTTTTATTCTCTGAATAATGCTATTGATTTTCTCTGTTGATATTAGGTAACAGATAAAACCTTGCTCCGAGAAGTCCTGAATGGCTCAATGAACAATATAGATGGCAGAGTGAAGGATGATGGTTACATATACATGGTACTTGAGTATGGGGAAATTGATTTAGCTCACATGCTGTCTCAGAAATGGAAAGAAATGGATGGTTCCAATCAGACCATTGATGAGAACTGGCTTCGGTTTTACTGGCAGGTCTTCAAGCTAAAACCTTCCTTGGAGTTTATCATTGCTAATTATATTGTACATCTATTGGATCAATATACTTTTTGTTGTTTTGGTAGTGAGTCTAGTTACCATCTACTGATTTACTTCATTTGAAAACAACATGGCAATTCAAATATTTTACAAGGTCGATTTTACTTCTCTTACAAATATCTTACTAATAGTTTGATTTTACTTATCCTTTTAGCATTTGAAACCTTGGGTATTGGTCTGTTCTTGTGTCATTCTTTGGCATCTCATTTGTTGTTCATTAACTTTTTGTTTCAACCTTTTTTACACACATAATATCTTGCATTTGATGCTTTGTTTCCCATGAACTAGAATTTATTTAGAAGAAGGTTGACGTTATTTTGTTGAAACACTTTGCAGCAAATACTTCAAGCTGTCAACACCATACATGAAGAACGTATTGTGCACTCTGACTTGAAACCAGCTAATTTTCTTCTCGTCAAAGGTTTTTTAAAGCTAATTGATTTTGGTATTGCCAAAGCAATAATGAGTGATACAACGAACATCCAAAGGGATTCACAGGTGATCCTTAGTCATGGCCACTTTTTTATTGTTGTTATTGATTTCCTCTAGTATTTCACTGGAACCAGGATGCAGATTCCATTCGATTCATGCCCCACTTTTGACTGATAGATGTTGCCTCAGGATACTGTTTTGACTCTCCGTGTTAGTACAGATAATTTTTTATCTTAGTATATTGGCAAAAGTAAGAAACAAGTAACAATAACATTTTTGCCATAAGTTTTCTTCGAGCCATATTTGAAGGTGATGCCCCAAACATCACAACTTTGAAAGTATTAATAAATGGACTTATTTCTGTAAAAATAAAATAAAAAGGGCCGTATCCCATCTCCACTTTCTATGTTTAGCATGAATCGGGTGGTGATGGATCTGGAACCTATTCTGCTCACTTTGTATGTTTGCTTTTATTAATAATAAAATTATTGGTTCAGCACTTCAGGTATAAAAGATGAAGAGAAAAAAAAAAAAACCTTTACTGTCCGTTGTGATAGAGATTAGGGCCAACTGTACCTTTTTGAAGAACAAAAATATAAAAATTGAGGTTTGGTTGCAATGCATAATGTTTTCAATCATTGCAAATTTATGTAACACAATTCATGTTCTTTAGACTTGCTTTTTGAATCATACTTAACTACGTTCTTCTTTTTTTATTAGGAAGTTATAGGTTATTTAAGTATACTTCCTACAGATTTTTTATGCATTTGCTTGATATAAGGATGGTTTGTACTCAAACGTATAAATGGGAATGTTAATGCTTTAAATTTCAAATAAGTGTGAGTGATATTTATCCCGATTCTGTTGTTTGTTATTTAAAATTGTTAATTGGATAATGAGGTTATGAAGGTGAGGCATGGTCATTTACATCTCTTAAACTGTCGGCACGTGTGTTAACAAAATTCCCTCTAGTGTTACCGATACCACTATTTATGCTAATATAGTAAAATGCACCATCCTAGCTTACATTTGAATTTTATGTTAGTCTCCTGTTGGACCTGAGTGTGTTTATCAGTATATGATTTGTTACGGTTTTGCTTAGTATATCGCGTTCTATTACCACAGGTGGGTACTCTGAGCTACATGTCTCCTGAAGCATTCATGTGCAACGAGAATGACGCAAATGGAAACACTATAAAGTGTGGCCGGCCATCAGATATTTGGTCCCTTGGCTGCATACTTTATCAAATGGTATATGGGAGGACTCCCTTTTCAGAATACAAAACGTTCTGGGCCAAATTTAAAGTTATCACTGATCCTAACCATGAAATAACATTCGAACAAGTTCCCAACCCATGGCTTCTTGATCTTATGAAGAAGTGTCTTGCTTGGGACCGCAATGAAAGGTGGAGGATTCCTCAGCTACTGCAACATCCTTTCCTTGTTCCTCCAATCCCAAATCAACCATCTTTGTCTCAAGATCAAAGCTGTAAACTGCTTCGACTTTTAGTCGAAGCTTGTGCCAGTGACCGGGAAGCCTCCATGTTATGCTGTCAACTCAATCAAATTCTTACGGATCCTGTTATGCCATTAACAAGTCAGTTACCAACATCAAGAGATCAACAATGTAAGTTGCTTTCCGAAATGTCACAGCTTTGCGTTGAACTTCGGAAACGTTTGGCAAGTCAGGGAGATTATTAGGTAGGAGATTTGAGTGTGTAAATTACTGTGTTTTCGACTGGGGAAGTTTTTGGGATAGGATTATTTCCTCAAAATATGTGCATTGTTCAATCCTCTGTAATAATGTATAACAATATCTGTCGTGTTTTCGAGTTTTGTAGTGAAAATGAAAATCATTCTCCAATTTAATGGTGCATCTTTGGTCTTTCATCAGTTTCTTTCTAGAACTGGCAGCTGTTGTGTGTGATTCTCATTTCTCAACTGAAGTTTGGCATTCTTGTCTATGAAAGCACTACTAAAGGAGACACGATCATATTACAATTGACAACATATAACAAAAAAGCAATCTAATCTTCCTATTTTTTTTTCTTTCCCTCTTATCTATCCTTGTTCAATCCAATCATGTACGAGGATTCAAAATCTATTGGTTCTTCCGCATCCTCACTGACCGAAACCAACACTACTGCCGCTAGAGAATTCAGCCTGGTTTATGTCTCAATATCGAGAACTATTTGAAATGGTCTCAGTTGGGTTCGAACCTTCTTGAAAAGGAAGGGCCGACTCCTCGGGACATGTCCGGACGAAGTTTGCTGCATGGGATGAAGAAGATCCGATGGTCATGTCTTGGTTATGGAATTCTATGATGCCAGAAGTAAGTGATACATGTATGTCCTGAAATTTGGGAAACATGCAGACAAATTTACTCTAAAATTCGTGATCACGATGCAAATCTCTGCTACAAAATAAGGTGGTCGTTTGGTCACTGAATATGTCCGGAACTTGTAAAATTTGTGGTAGGAATTGGACCATTATCAGTGCACTCCTTCTTAAACATTTTATGGAAAAAGATTGGATTTATACCTTTCTTACCGGCTTGAACGTTGAGTTCAATCCTATCCGAGTCCAAGTGTTGGGTAAAGAGCTTCCATGACTCAATAAAGCAATTGCTACATTTCGAGGAGAGGAAGGACGAAGAGGCGTGATGATGAAGTCTAAATTGGTGGATGGTCCTGCTTTGGCGGGAAAGCAGCACTCTACTCATTCTAATTGAGCAAAAGGCTACAATGGGCTATTGAGAGCTTAAAAATGAGTAATAAGGACTCTCTGTGGTGTGCCTATTGTAAGAAGCAATGGCGCATGAGAGACAAATGCTGGGATCTCCATGGTAAACCATCCAATGCTCAGAATAGTTCTCAAATAATCAATAGAAACTAGGCAATCAAGGGCAGTCAAGGAATGGTGCAAGGATATGCATTTATTACCATGGCACAATTAGAACGAGCATAATTTAACAGGGAAGATATCAAGAAGCTTAGACACTTACTGGGAACATTAGAGAAGTCTACGGGTTCATATACTTGTTCTTTTGCGTTTTCAGGTGTTATGCACCCAATATTTTTGATACAAAAGGAACATGGGTAGTGAACTCTAAAGCGACTGATCACATGACCAAGCCTCATCATGGGTAGGAATTACGTTAACCAAACATTGTCATCATTTTTCAAAGAAAAATATGTTATCCGTGAGTCTTCATATATCAACTCACAACAACAAAACTGTGTAATGGAAAGGAAAAGGTCATCTTCTAGCTGTTACCCGAGCTTTCCTATTCCAAAAAAATGTTCCAAAAAACTATCTTGACTACCACACATTTGATTAATAGGTTAGCCTCCTGAGTCCTTGATTGCAATAGCCCCATACAACTATTTTCTAAATTCTTGCCTGACCCGGTTCGTAGTCTTTGAGAGTGTGCCCTTTGCTCATGTTCACTCTAATAACAGAGGGAAACTTGATCCAAGGGCTCTTAAATGCTTTTTTGTTTGGTATTCATTTACTCAAAATGGGCATAAATGTTATCATCCCCCAACAAAACGTATGTATGTCTCTGCAAATGTCACATTTGTTTGATCTTGATCTTCCATCTTCTCCATCCTCATATGTATCACCAAAAGAGTCATCTGTTTCTGAGCCCGAGTCACCGAATGAGTCATCGGTTCCAATACAAACCGAGTCAGGTTAGTGTATTCCTAGTCCAATGGTCCTACTGGTCAACCGATGCCAGTTCTTGATTCTGAACCAAACCCTGATACTGATAGTGCTGAGGTAATTTCTAATAATGATATTCTGATTGCAATTAGGAGGTGTGTTAGGGAGTGTCCGATTTTATGTCCTATAAGAAACTATGTAGCAGTCATAAAAGCTTCCTTACCCATCTAAACATTATCACTATCCCAAAAACAGTCAATAAAGCATTATGTAGGAAAGAATGGGGAGAAGCTATGAAAGTTGAAATGGATGCACTTGAGAAAAGTAAAGCATGGAACTTGGTGGAATTGCCCAGAGGAAAGAAGGTAGTATGATGTAAATGGGTCTTTATGGTAAAATACAAAACAGACGGGACACTTGAACGGTATTGTTGGAAAGGAGAATATTCGGATGAGATTTATTGTTGATCTCTAGGGATTTATTTTTAAATATAGGCTATTCAACTCTGTAATTAAAGAAAATTAGTTGTATGATTATTTTGTTCCCTTTTTAGTGCCTTGTATATAGCCTATAAGTAGTATATGTGTATATCAATCTTTGTATCAAGGTAATATCATTTTCACTGAAACAATTCTCTTCTAATTCTTTGTTGTTTAGATGGTATTAGAGCCGCAACTTTATTTCTGCATCTAATGACTTATTCTTTGAAATTGAATCCCTAGCCTCTCTAATTTTCAAGACTTATTCCTTGAAATTGAAACCCTATCCTCTCACGATGTCTGAATCCAAGTTTACTGAAAACCGTACGTCTTAATGGAGACAATTTTCTGGGATGATTTGCACTCTGTTCAGGTAACCACCATATGTCTTAATGGAGATAATTTTCTATGATGATCTCAATCAATGTGTATGTATATTCGAGGGAGAGGAAAAATTAGGTACATGACTGGTGATACAAAGGCACCTGATTCAAAGGATACTACTTATGCCTTTAGGATGCAATAAATTCCATGGTTATTGCCTGACTTGTTAATTTCATGGATGAAGACATCACCTCTAACTACATGTGTTATCCAAATGTCAATGAACTATGAGATAATATTTACTAGATGTATTTGTAAGAATTATATATATAAAGATATAATTAAATAGATCGCGCGTATTATATACATAAGTATGAATAAACGCGTACCTGAAAACGCAGTTGAAACCATCCAATTTATGGTGTCTTAATCCCGAATCCATAATAATAAAATAACCTGAAAAGAAAACAATAGAGACTCTTCTACTCTCTTCTCACTTTCCTCAGATTGACTAATGGGAAGACAATTATGTAATACGTTCATTGTGAGTGAGAGTAGGGACCCCCTATATAGAGTATAACTTCCTAGAATCCTGACCCATAAAGGATTCTCAAAACCCTAATAGGATGACTAGTCCTAATAGGAATACTAGACTCACATATATATAATAGCTCATACCATATCCTACATATACTTAATGTAGCTAAGGTGCACTGAGCCCAACAAATATTGATCACATTAATAACGAGCTTTATCCGATCAACTCTCACTTACTTAAACATTCCAATCAATTCGGTTTTCATAAACTCAAAATATAATGTCATATGTTACTCACAATTTTATAATAATCTTACATTCTCTCACTTGAGCTACATAGACATTATTATTTTATATTTAAAAATTCATTTTAGAAAACGACTCTTCGAATTGACAAATAATTATATATGGCCACAAAGAATATTTAAGAGAGTAACACCTTTTTTCCTCTTAGTCCAATAAAACCTTAAGTATCCAACTACATAGATCATTACATCTTTGGTCAACATAAGACCATATGTAATCAAAATACTCTTAGCTCTACCTACCCGGGTAAAATGGTATGTATGTGTGGTATGGAAATTACATGCAGATGTGATCATCATGTCTATTTCCATGTAGGTCCAACTTCGCATAATGCGAAGCAACTTAATGTCTTAAGCATCTTACACTCATTTGCCAAACATTTTGACCATGAGTTAAACCTCTCTTAAGACGGACAAAAACTTTATGTCTTAAGTAATGCTCACTCATCGGTGGAAACTTTATACCTTATGAATGAAATGCCCCCTCAAACTAAAAGTTTGAGATTTCTTGTCATAACCAACCATCATTGTGCACACAATAACAAATATGGCAAACATCTTAACATCCATATACAATATATTCTCGAAAATATGAAACAAACATGCATAGAATAAATGCAGTTAATCTAATTAAAGACAACTCCCACTAACCAAACACATCAAAAATATCAATCATCCAATACATGATGTAACATGCTCCACAAAACCTCTGGAGTCATATATCTTGGTTAGTGTATCAAGAGTTATTTTACTTATGGCTGTTAGAAACTCGCAACTCTTAAATCTTTTATCACCACAATATCCTTATGGTTAAACCCCCGAGATCTCTTAGCATATTCAGAGAAGATAAATACAGTGTAATTATCACAATCTACCTCAAAATATGATTTCACAATCAAAATTCTTTAGAGTTGCAATATATAAAGCCATATATTTCTTTATCCATACATACACGTGAGCATGAAACAATTAACCTCTACATATACGATGAAACCATTTATTTTTTTACTATATATGGATACATGTCAAATTGGTTTGAAATCCGTAAAGTCTACTAATGTAATAATATAATCAATACATATATATTAAGTTTACATCAAACTATCATTTGCGGATACATACATGATCTTTTTCTTATGAGAACACTCCAATTTACTTGAGGAATTAAAAATTTATGTAAGTTTATCACTTTTACCAAGAGTTACCTCAAACAAATAAAATTGTAATCATACTAACCCTTTAAATGCTCTATTAATATATTTTTTCAATAGCATTACCAAAATATGCTTGTTTGAGATTTTTCACCTAGAAATACTAGAGATAAAAGTCTTAATGTCACATAAATGACAAAATAGAGCATATAGAAAATAAACTTACTCTCACTGACCCTCAGTTATATCTAATAGCAAAATAAAACTTTTAACAAAGTTATTAAAATATCAATACTTTATTAAACTAAACACCACTGTCTGGAAACTCGATTAACTATGTCAACGAAGTTTTAAAGTATGCAAACTTAATACTCGTTTTTCAAGTAAAACCTTCAAGCTATAAATCTGACCATATGACTTTCAACCGATTAGTTTGCAACTATTTAACAACTAAGTCAAAACCCTATCTCCAATGACATCCAAAATTACAATTCAACAAACTTGACATTTATTCAACATAAATATCCCAAACACAAGCTTTCTTCCTTAAACGCAAGTTTTTGAAATTATACATTCTTAACAACATCACTCTGTCCCCCTAAGAATGTATAATGCCTAGATACAATTATTCTTATAAATAAAACAAGACTAGTTCTATGAACTATTCTCAATAGTTTTTAATCTTTGCAGTCCTATCCTTATATTTTATGAGATTACTTTTAATTCATTTAATCAAAAGACTTAAAACTGAGAATTTAAATAATCAAAATGCCATACGAATTAATTATCTCAATTCTACCTTTGGTCATATGATTAAAAAGATTATATCTAAACTACAAGAACAATCTTCAATCTAATTCTAAAACCTAAAAGTTGAATTTAGAATTCGAGAAGAGTTCGAAGACCCATAAAGATTATTATTTACAGAAATCACCATATAACTCGCTAGGTGAAATCATAAGCAAGAATCTATTATCTTGAATAATTCTTATAAATAAAAAAAGACAAGTTTCTATGAACTATTCCCAATAATTTCTAATCTTTGCAGTCCTATCCTTATATTTTAAGAGATTACTTTTAATTCATTTAATCAAAAGACTTAAAACTGAGAAATTAAATAATCAAAATATCTTACGAATCAATTATCTCAATTCTACCTTTGGTCATGTGATTAAAAAGATTATATCTAAACTATAAGAACAATTTTCAATCTAATTCTAAAACCTAAAAGTTGAATTTAAAATTCGAGAAGAGTTCGAAGACCCATAAAGATTATTATTTACAAAAATCACCATATAACTCGCTAGGTGAAATCATAAGCAATAATCTATTATCTTGGATAAGCTTTAAGATATTAATTTAAATTCTCAGTCTTATTATGAAAATTGTACTTTACTATACATGATCAAAATCGGTAATATCATCCAATAAAACTCTTAGAGGTTAAAGATAATCTAAATATTATCATAAATTCATATGAATTCAAATAAAACCTCTTAACCAATTGGCCTATATTAAATACTGAGTTTATTGGAAGAATTTATAATATAAAATGTATCACAAGAAATAACCCACTAAGAGCTTAATTGATAATCAATCAAATAATTCAAAACATAAATTAAGGAGTACCTTTTCTTGCGATAGCAAATTATTTTATTTCCTCAGTATTTATTTTCTTTGACTTGCTATGTTAAATTGTCAAAATTTCCAGACTACTTCCTATGGTGTTTGTATCATATCACCTTTATCAAAATGATAAACAAAAGACATAACTTTATAGAATAGATTATTCTCCATCTATCTATAAGGCACTAAACCTTAACAAACTTTCGACAGTGGGTTCACTAAACTTTATTTATCATTTAATCTTCATTAAGGTAAAAACCAATTGGAGCATCTCATCTAATCCACCAAAAAGGTCCATCAACCAATATCTTAATAACATGTATTTAAAAAAATAGTAGAGGTGTTTAAAAAGGAATTAAATCACAGTATATTCATGCTCACACCGATTTCCATAATCATTATAAACAAAATGATTTAACCTTCATAGAAATCCAACATCATATCATGATCTGTCTTTTGGACAAAGACCACAACGCACGTGTTAAAACATTCCTACAAGTGATTAACTTATTTGGGAGATGGTTATCACTCTTTATTCTTCGATGCTCACAAAACTTACACAAGTGATGACTCCCTTAAGCAGATGATCAACACATGTATAGTTTTACCTCAATGCAGTTCAAAACCTTAATCATTGATAATCCAATGAATATTATGGAATCTTAACAACTAGTTCACTACGTGAATACATAGCCATCCAACTCCACAAATATTCCAAACACAATTGATTATATAATTTCTATCAAAAGATCATTATAAAATCCTAATGGTTAGTCTACTACGTACAAACATAACCATCCAACTTTTTAATAATTTCGAATATAATCAATTAATATCCTCAATGAAATAAATAAATCATAATGAAATATTAATGGTTAGTCTACTACGTAGAAACGTAACCATACAATTCTATAATAATTTCATAGGTTATACATTTGTAAAACATGAACTATAAATCCAATATCATTACACCCAACATAAATTTATATATTTCTATTAATCAATCCGACACGGTCACACATAATTTTTTATTTTAAATTATGCAAAATAATGAGAAATATATAAACTTCTTAAATTTATGTTGAATAGATATTATTTGAGAGCATATAGAATATGTTGGCATTAAGTGTTAGACAATTTCATTCAATTAAATGAAAATAAATTAGAGGCAATTTCCAAAATTTAAAATATTTATATCACATTATATAAATGAATACCTCAAGATGATGAACTTTCTACGGAGAAGAACATCATCAATCATATGTGTCTAACATTCACAACATATTGTATAAGTGAATACTTCGAGATAATGAACCTCCTACGGAGAAGAACATCACTCATCACATGCATATAATTCCATCATTGCAGTTCTATAGATGAATACCTCAATATGATGAACCTCCTACGTAGATGAACATCACCTATCATATGTGATAACCCTCCTACGAAGATGATTAAAACATGCATTTCCATCTTTGCATTTCAAATTTAATAATTGATAACCAACGAACATCTCAAAATCTTAATGATTAGTCACTACGTGAAACATAATCATCAAATTCACGAGAATATTCTATCAATTATTAAAACTTACCAAATTAATAATCGTTAACCAACTATATTCTCAAAAAAGAAATGACTAGTCACTACGTGAAACATAATCACTCGATTCACGAGAAAATTAAAAACAGATTATTAATTTTAACCTCATCAATAATTGATAACCGACGGATTTCTCAAAATCTTAATGATTAGTCACTACGTGAAACATAATCATCCAATTTACGAGAAAATTTTATCAATTATTGAATCAAAATCATTAACAATTGATAACTGACGAATTTTTCAAAATCTTAATGATTAGTCACTCCGTGAAACATAATCATCCGATTCATGAGAAAATTCTATCAATTATTAATTTTAAACAAGCTAATAATTATTATGAAAACTAAATGATTAGTCACTACGTGAAACATAATCATCCGAAATCATAATAATTATTTATGAACTGCAATTATTTTCATAAAAAAATTGAATTTTTTTAAAAATTGCCTCATGATTTTGGTAAATTTTAAGTTGGCCCCTATACTTATCATAGTATTAAATTGGCCCCAAATATTTTTGAAATTATAAATCTGCCCCAACACATACCCAATTACATATGGACACCTTAATGTTTTAATTAATTCAAACAGGCCCAAGAAAAATTACCTAACAGTTCAATATTCTATCTAATTTAAAAAGGGACCTAGGAAAATATCATAAAAGTCCAAAACTATATCTAATTCTCAACAAGTGGCCCAAATCAAAATCAACCATGGAAACCCTAGTTCTTCAAGCGTCGTCGCCGCAGACACCACACCGTCACCTACAGACAACGACGAACAGCACTGAAGGCAGCGGACGGCGACCAGCAACGATTGATCCTCTCAAATCGGATCTGGAACGAGAAATGTCAATCGATCTACATCGATCAAATGCACGGCAGTCGATCCTAGGCTTGGGTTGCTCAATCTGCACCAGATCGCTGACGACAACCAATTATCTCGACCATCGTAGTAAATCGGACAAGTCTGGTGTAAGAAACCAAATCGATTCACATATGGGGAGTTTCTGGTGCAAACGACCATTTCAGAGCGCGGGTCTGGGTCGATCCGCGTCTGTGCACGGGTTCAAGAAGATCGACCTGCTAGTGAGGTGATTCTGTGCACGGGTCGGGACTTAACTCTTTAACCATTAACCCGCGTTTGACATTAGATCTGGTGTGAAGATTTCACCTAAAACGCTAATCTACATCCAACCATAACCCGTCTTAATTGCAACACAATACAACCAGTTATCATAATCTCTTCTACACCAGATTCTTACCAGATCAAAACAACAACAAAAAAACATTTATTTTAATTTATTTTGTTGTTCACGCATCTGATCTTTAATAAAATAGTAATAATAATTACTTCAATCCAGTGTGTAAAAAAAAAACACGGATACGATATCATAAAAACATTCAACCTATACAACAATATGATTGGCTCTGATATCACTGTAAGAATTATATATAAAGATATAATTAAATAGATCTCGTATTGTATGCATAAGTATGAATAAACGCTACCTGGAAACGCAGCGGAAATCATCCAATTCGTAGTGTCTTAATCTCGAATCCATAATAATGCAATAACCTGAAAAGAAAACAAAGAAAACAATATAGAGTCTTCTACTCTCTTCTCACATTTCTCAGATTGTCTAATGGGAAGACAATTATGTAATATGTTCATTGTGAGTGAGAGTAGGGACCATCTATATATAGTATAACTTCCTAGAATCCTAACCCATAAAGGATTCTCAAAACCATAATAGGATGGTTAGTACTAATAGGAATACTAGGCCCACAAATATATAATAGTTCATATCATATCCTATATATATTTAATGTAGTTAAGGTGCACCAAGCCCAACAAATATTGATCACATTAATAACGGGTTTTATCCGGTCAACTCTCATTTACTTAAACATTCTAATCAATTCCGTTTTCATAAACTCAAAATATAATATCATATGTTGCTCACAATTTTATAATAATTTTACTGTATTATGACCTTGGAAATAAATCTCAAGTGTACGAACTGCAACTACATCTTGGAGAATTCGATAAGTGGGAGAAAACATCACTAAATACTTCAATATTTTGAAAATGTTGTGGCAGGATCTGGATACTTTCAATGATTATAAATGAAAATCTCCAGCTGATTGCAATCACCACAAGAAGATAGTAGAAAACGGTCGCATCTACAAATGTTTCGCTAGCCTAAACATAGAATTTGAGGAAGTAAGGGGATGGATCATTGGTCGTGGTCCTCTTCCTTCACTTGGAGTGGTATTTAATGAGGAAAGCCGCCGTAATGTTATGCTCGGAAAAAAGGGGGTTGGGGCACCGAATGAAAATTCTGCCCTAGTCATTGTTGATGCAAATGAAAGCAGAACTTTCAATAGCTAGCGGAAAGTTAAGGACAAGCCTTGGTTATGGTGTGATTTCTGCAACAAACCACCCCGCCATATACGTGAGACATGCTAGAAGATTCATGGCAAACCCACCAACTGAAAGAGTAGTAAGCTTGGAGACCGATCTGCTCATGCAAATGAGGCTAATGCTGAACCCTTTAGTAAAGAGCAGATGGATCATCTTCTAAAGCTGTTGAAATCCAATCTAGAGTATGGTATTCTTAGTATTTCTCTGGCTCAAACAGGTAGCATCTCTAGTGCTTTCTATTCTCATTCTAGTCCTACACCTTGGTTCGTTGATTCAGGTGCTTCTGATCACGTGACAAATATCTCTCATGTATTTCATTCTTAGTCCCCTTGTTCTTGTGATAAAAAAGTCAGAATTGCAGATAGAAAATTTTCATCTATTGCAGGTTTAGGTTCTATCAAATTTCTGAAAAAATAACTCTAAAATTTATCCTTCGTGTCCATAAACTTGTTTGTAATCTTTTATTTGTGAGTCAACTCTCTAAAGATTCTAATTGTCAAGTCATCTTTTTTTATTTTCACAGTGAGTTTTAGAATCTGAATACGGGAATGATGATTGACAGTGTTATATTGATGGATGATTTCTACTATTTTGATGACAACTTCCTTCATAATAAACAAGCTTAAGTTTTTAGTACTAATATTAGTCCTCTCTTTATCCATGAACAAATAATGATTTGGCATGGCATCTTAGACTAGGACATCTTAATTTTTTTTAATTTGAAATATCTATTTCCTGTTCTACTTAAAAATGTGGATTGTTCATCTTTTCAATGTGAAAGTTGTCGATTTTCAAAGAGTCATCATACTAATTATAGCTCAAATCCATATTATGCCTCAAAACAATGTTATTTGATTCATAGTGATGTTTGGGATCCTTTAAAAATTACCATATCTTTAGGAAATAAAATGGTTTGTAACATTCATAGATGATTACACTTGGATATGTTGGGTATATTTCAAAAATAGAACCGAGTATGTCAATCAATTTTTGGGAAATTTTTAAAAGGAAAAAAAAGATTCAACATCAATCTACCTATAGTGATATTTCTTAACAAAATGGTATTGTCGAGAAAAAAAATAGACATTTACTTAAAGTTGCACGTGCCATTATATTCTTAATGCATGTTGTATAATCATCTGCAATGAGGCCCTAGCCCTCTCAAGCAGATCAACCAAATGCCCTAGTGTTGCCACAAGAATATCAACCCCTCTCTCAAGATCTCGTCACGGACCACAGAACATATCATCGGTATAAAATGAAATTAGGATTCATAAATCAGTTACTAGAAGAGAAGTAAAAAGACCTGGAAAGATATAACCCTCAACATAAGGATTAATATAACAACATAGACATGAGATAATGGAAAATCAGATGGACAACAAATCAGGATATTAAATAAGATCTTATGAGTTGTTTCTTATCAAGGAAAGAAAAAAAAATCCGATGAGGTAAGCAGATCAGATATTTAAGCAGTTAGTGTAATACCATTCAGCAAATGAGTTAATTTTTCTTCCTTGTAAATGTCAACGAGACTATTAACAAAAAACAAAATACCAGTGCACACCCCCACCTCCACCCCCCACTTCCACCTTCACATTCACCTCATTCCCTCCCCCGATAAAGTAAATGAAAAATAATAACAGGAAAGTAAAGAAGAAGAAGAAAATTAGTTATCAACCACAATACCACGGGATCCACACTATGATTTCCAACACATAAATCCTTGATCATTACTCATACAAAAAAAGATTGCCGGCAAATGTGAAGTATCCCACTATTTTATAAATTGGAAGAATACTTATCCATCTTTAACACAGCATAAGGATGGAAATGTGAATCAAACTAGAACTATTAGAAAGGTTTTACCTCTAGAGTTGCAACTAAGAACCAGATCAAATATGGATCTACCATCTTGGATACTCAAACTAGAAATGCAAACTATGTCCAAATCTCCCCAACATATCAACAAAAAAAATATACAAATCAACAATCACGTCAATATGAATTATAGTGCTCTTACAAATACACATCAAATTACAAACAGAGCATTCTAATTTTTACTAAACAGCCCAAACACCTTTTGCACCGAATTCCACCAAAAGTAACAGAACTTCTATATTATAAAAGGTCAAATCAGTGCAAACATAGACATATATTATAAAATAAAAAATTTACAACGACTTCATTCCAATTTGAGTTTAAAAGCAATGACATCTACCTTGATGAAACTTGATGGGAAGCAGCAGTAGCAAATCCATTTTGTGGCCGTAATTTTAAATTTTGAATGAAATTACTATAACGTAAAAATTAGTCCTAAAAAATCTGATCAAATTATAATTCTCTTAATTATAGGAAAGAAAAAAAAACAGATATACATACTGAATTATAGGATTATCTTAATTTGAGTGGATTCCTATTAAACCTAATAGCGTTATATAAATGTGTTGGTATATTTGGGTATGGGTTGGAGACCCATTATACACCCAAGTGGACCAAACCAAAGCCCATGACATATATGCAAAGCCCAAGCAACCTAGCCCAATACATGCAAAGCCCATGTACCAACTTGTATAACTGCATGAGCAGTTTTATTCTATTTTATGCTATATGTATATATCAGTTTTAGAAACCGATTAAATAGGGACAAGAAACACAAATATATATATATATATTACGTGTATTGGATATTTGTGTATGGTAAAAAGGCAAGACAATAGACAACGGGGTTGTCTGATGTTATGTGTGTGCATGTGAAATGCAAAGCTTGTGTGTGTGTTGTGCAGTGAAAAGAACAACACAGAATGTATGTGTGTATACAAGTTCATCAGAGAACAAAATACAGAGAATAAACACAAGTTAGAGATGTGGAAAAAATCTGTAGAATTTTTTCCCATCCAAGATCAAAGTGTGGGTAACATGCATTGTGATGCATTGTGATCAGAGGGAACTTTCCGATGATGTGATCATCCTCCGACCAGTGATTCTGTTTCAGGTGTTCGATCCCTACTTCTGCTGGAATTCAGATTTTCGTATGGTGAACGGTAATAATCCGAATTCGTTTTATTTATATCGAATATTATTAATATTGGTATCAGAGCTTGATTGGCACTGTATTCTGGTAGAAATGCCATGTTTAGGAATTGTTATTCACGTTTTGATACATCACAATTCAATAATGGAATAACACCACACATTTGTTATTTTTCGTTTGAAATGGCATGATTGTATACATATATATGTGATTATATGTTCTGGAGATTCTTGCCATGATTTAACTTCATAATTAAGAGAATTTTGAAGAATTAAAAAAGAAACCCGTGACTGTTATGGGGTTCGAATTTTATTGTCATTTTTTTTGTTTCTCTACGATTATGGTACCATTAGATAGAGCCTTTCGATAGCTTTCCAACGATATGTCATTTGCATAATTTGGTTAAGAAACGAGGGAGAAAAACGATTTCGAATATATACAATTAAAATCAAAATTCTGGAAAATTGTTTATTCTTGAATGTGGGTGAAGAACATGTTCCACTCTCTATAATTGGAGAGTGTGTTTCACCCCTAACCCAAACGTCATAATTAAGGGCATAAATGGAATTAAAATTAAATTTAGAGTCGGATGGTGGTAATCTTGTGTTCGGGAAATTCTGGGAAGTGTGCGTGCATCACACTCTCCGCCGGCGCGAGTGGGCGTTGGGCACAAAAGGCTTGAGTGGTTCTGGTGTTGAAACGTGGCCGTACCAAAAGATGACATGTGGCGGTTCATTTGTCTTTTGTGACAAGTGGTCCATTCTCATATTGACAGGTGGCGTTGATGTGTTTGAACGAAACCGTCGACGGTTTCTGACGTCCGGAACAGTTACAGATGCCACGTCATCACCGACTGGACCGGTTCTGGTACACCGGCAGGCAAGTTTTTTCGGCGACGTTTCCGGCAGCCGGTGATATTTTCGGCAATATTTTCCGACGACCAATAAATGGTTTTCCGGTGACCAAAGGCTGTTTACCGACGATCATAAGCGGTTTTCCGGCGACTGATGGCGGTTTTCCGACAATAATTTTTTTTTAAAAAAACTTTCATTATTTTTTAAATTTATTAATTTATTAATTCCATCGATGTGTTTCACTCCAATGGGAAGTGAATTAATGCCCTATAAATTCCGAATGGGATTTTTAATAAGACGGATTCAAGCACGGATTTTTGTTGTGGATTCCACCGACAGTTTCTAGCATGATTTTCGGTGACAGTTTCTAGTTAAGGTTTCTGGCTTGGCTTCTAATGACAGTCTCCGGTGCGGTTTTCGATAACAGTTTTCGATGCGGATGTCAAAGATGGTTTTCGGTGGTATTTTCGGCCACCGTGGATTTTTCCAGTAGGACTTTTAGCACTGTTTTCTAACGGTCATGGAATTTTTCTGCAAAAAAATTTTGTCACCGAAATTTAGCTTCAGTGGGAGCTATGTATATTGAAAGGCCTTCATTTAAAATTCTCCGCCTAATTAATTATGCAATCGGGAAAAAGAAGTTTGATTAGAATATACATTGGAAAATATAAGATTATTAAAAGACAATTTTTTCTAAATGAGTTAGAATTTATTTATTTTTGAATAAATCTGCATTATCTCATATGTCTTAATGGAGAAGATTTCATGAATCTTACTAATGACATATAGCCGCAGTCAATGACTCGTGCTTTTATGTGGAGAAATGCAGTAGATAGTCTTTTAATGAAATTTCCCGGAGAGTTAATAGATCTATAAGGTTGGAAAAGCTAGAGTAAGGTACCACGATGTATTTTGGTCATATAGCGTGTGAACTAGAAATCGTAGAGAAGCGTTACATTCTTGGGAATGTGAAGCGATCTACTACATCCGCAATGAATATTCATAGTGCCAGGCACATGAGTTATTGCACACGCGAAAGATGATCAAATATTTTGAGAAAATGACAATTAGATGAGTTGTGAAGACTCGGAGAGTCTTTCTCAGTGATGATCGATATAAATATGAAACGTATAGAATGAGTAGCATGCAAAGTTACGTATTTTGAGAAAATATTGTGGTTTTAATAAACCGTTCTATAGTAAATAATTTTGGTTTATTTACTTTGTAGTAAAAACGGTTTGACCCATAAAATATTTTGTTGGGACTTGTGCATTGTATTCTTCTGTTATTTATATGATCACTTGTTTTGGGAATTTTAAATTGTTGAGTACAATATTAGAATTAGAATTTTGCGCAAAGTACTAAATTAATGATGATTAAATTTTTGGAAACGGATAGTAATTAGACGCTTTGACGACTTTTTCGATTATGTTCCTTAAATTGTTTCATCATTGGTTCGGTCAGCGTTTGCAGCAAAATTAAATGTGTGTATTTTTGAAAATTAATATGCTTGCATAGTATATTGTGTGTCTCTACATGGATTAGCATAAAATATAGATTATATATCTATAATATTGTGGCCAATTTGATTGCGATAAACTAAGTCTTGTAATCTAGGGAATAAATACGAAAAGATTTAGTGTATTTTAAGAGTATGAAACTCTTGAGACTATAACATGAATCATGACTGAACTTCAGCATAGTACTTATTGCTCGACATACAAGATGTGAAGGTTGATCAAGCCATAAGTTAAATTACTCGCATTATGTTGCGGAGTAAGTTAAATAGTAATTTCACATGTATGTTTTACAAGTACAATATGATTTCAGTAAAGTGGTTTACCTTTCAGAGTTTTGTCTTGAAGGGAAATTTTTAGTAGTATTTTGAGTACTAAAATTTAGTATGTACGGTATCAAGTTTTAGAGTGCTTATAAGAAGCGCCAAAATTAGTGGCAGCCTCCAATAAGAATATAAAACATGATACACCGACTAAATGATCTGATCTCTTTTGATAGTTGGAAAATATAAAATTAATATGACACGTTTCGATCGCGTCATTTTGGTAGTAGAAGATGAGCGCCTAAATGCGACTTAGGCTTCTAGCCAATTTTATTTGAAGGATTCCAACTTGTACAAAACTTTTAAGTTTTGGGATTTTTAGTGGAAATAGTTATTTCCAAAAGGAGAAGAGAACAAAGTCATAACCACTTAATCCTAGATTGGAATATGCAAGAAGTTTAGGGATAATGAATTGAGGAAGGACAAAACTAAAATAGCTTGTTGACGTTGTGACAAGCTAGGCCATTTTCACTCATAAATACGTTGAGTCGAAAAGAGAAAAACCCAAACTCAAGAATTCTTTAAGCTATGCTTATGTTTCTGGCTAGGTATATTTCTTTTGAATCTCGTCTTTTGTGGACAGTAGATAATCAAAGATATACCATCCAACATAAAACTGTAAAGCATCCGTTAAGTAAAGTTAGATTATTAGAGACAAGATGTATAAGTGTTAGAACAATTTTGGAGTTAAGTACCTACAAACTGGGTTTGCATGGTAGCCTAAATTTAGACTCCATGATGTTCTAATATACACTTGAGATCTAACTGGGTTTTAATGTCCGTGGTTATCCTCATTGATTCGGGTTATCATTAATGATCATGATGGTTATATGAATATTATGTTTGCAAATTATATTCATATGGTACTTGATAGTTTAATGGTTTTATGGAATTATACGTCAGTAGAGACAGTTATAATTTTGTTTGTTTTTCAATCATTACAACGGTAATGGTACTGATATTTTGGCATGCTAGATTAAGTCATGTTGAACTAGATAAAATGAGTATATTAGTCAGAGAGGACTAATTGAACTTATTCATCTTAAAGGTCATGCAAATTATCTAACAAGAAAAACAACTAGAAAACCATTTAATAAGGAACTAGATCAGGAATTCCATTGCAACTAATTCATAATTACATTTGTGATTGAATGAGTGTAAAGACTATATTGAAATTTCATATCTAGTTACATTTATTAATATCTTTATATGTCTCGGTCATATCTATTTGATCTCTCATAAATCGAAAGCATTGGATTGCATTCAGATTGTTTGGTTGAGGATCATATTAGATGATTAACTTTTTTGAGTTTTAAAGAATAAACCGAGTACGTAAATATCTTTCTGAACAGTTCAAGGGATTGTTTAGTAAGAAAGATATAAAAAGATATTTATTTATTTCTTCCTAGGATTTCGCAACAAATTGTGTAGCAAAAATAAGGAATTAAATACAGTTGGAAATGGTTAAGTCGGTGATGGTGCATGTGAATTATTTAGTATCTTACTAGAAGATATGATAATTGCTACCTACTTTCTTAATCATGTTCCATTTTAATCAAACACTTCTACACCATATGAATTCTAGACATGTAGGTAGTCTGGTCTGACTAATTTACAGCCCTAGAGGTATGCAGATTATGTTTATAATCCATCTTATAGAAATGAGAAATTGGATGCAAGAAGAGAATTTGTATCTTTATTTGATACTCTATGCATTCCAAAGGATTAAATAAACGATGGTGTATAATTTGATAGAAGTGTGACTGAATTTGAATCACAAGATGTCATTATTAGAGAATGAATTTCTTAGTAGAAATGAATTTAATATAGATATCTAATTTTAGAATTAGATGATCTGTGTTAATATGCGAGTGACGGTAAATTAAAATTTAACTTGATACTTCATCCCTAATGGGAGTGGAATTCTAAATGATCTTTCATCCCTAGTGGGAGTGAAACAACTGTTAAATCAGTCACTGTAATAATTTACCAACTCGTGGACATAATCACCAAATTATCTCATTTCATCTTTCGGAGATTAAAAGAGAATTTTTTGATGATTACTTCACTTGACAGTGATGAGCCAAAGATTTTAGAATTGAGCTATCACTTATATCTACTAAGTGAATATATGAATGAAAGCAATGGAAGGGAAGATGGAGTATAGAAAAGTGATCATGTCCGGGACTTGATTCACTTACCACCTGGTCATTAGACCGTTATGAACGTATGGATTCCATATATATCATATGTAAGGCGGAAAGTACTAATGAGAGGTATAATGCGTGATTATTCGCAAATGAAGAAACTTGTTCTTTGAAAGTAAAGTTTTCTTCTATACACCTTATTTTAGCACTAGTCACATATTTGAACCTGAAATTACATCAGATAGATGTAATGATTGTACTTCTCGATAGAGAACTAGAGGAAGAGATTTACATGGAGTTGCCTGTAAATTTTTCGTTTCAAAAGATCAAGAGTGCATAAATGTGCTTGCTTGATTAATGTATGGTTTGAAACAATCCTCTATAAAGTGGTATCTTTTATTTCATCAAGCTGTAATGTCTTACGGATTATTGATGACTAAAGATAGCCATGGTAAGTAAGTACACTAAACAGATTAAGGATAATTTTTATATTATCTATATATGTGGACTATATGTCTTAACTAGAAATAATGAAGAGTTTGTAAAACCATAATGAAATGGTAATTCTCAAATTTCTTTGAGATTTTATATGAGCAATGTGGCTTATATATATTAGGAGTAATAGTTGATTCGAAATGAGCAATTATAGGCTCATAGATACTCCTATTGTGAAATTACAAACTCTTATCCTCAATGTGTACATTGAAACTCCATAAGATTACGTTATTAATTACAAGTTCCTCATGTTAGTACTATACAGAGTCTCATGTACAAAGTCTATCATTAGTTACGTCGTAATATTGGTGAGTGGACACCAATATAATCCTTGATTATATCATTGAGATGTTGTCAAGAGGATATTGACATACCTTGAAAGTACGACTAACTAATTAGTGTACATTGTGATATGTACAATGCCCAATATAAATTATGCTTCAAAAATTGGTAAATGTATATCAATATAATCCTAGATTGAGAGGATTATGATATAACTTTAATAGTAAGGTAATTTACCATTAATGCTAGCATATTTACACACATAATGTAATAGAAATATGTCGTCAGGTTGAGACCAGCATTCTTACACATGTGGTCGCCTCAGTTGTTGAGATAGCAAGCTGAGATGAGACACATATATATTAGAGAATATGTAGGATATATTCTCGCAGGGCTAGTATATATGAATATGTCGCCTTGAATTTGTCAAGATGATGTTCACAATAAATATACTAATATATTTTAGAACTGATCATGATAGACCCCACTATCATTGATACCTGATTCAAGCCATATATGAGATCTTAATGTGGCGTCAGAGAGAGGCGAGCTTTTAAGAACTCAGGTTAGTCACAAGAGTTGTGGCTAGACTAAGATCTGTACAGTGAATAATATAAAGACATCCATTCTTATTAAGAATGAAATTCACTGTAACACGTGTTTCATACCACGTGTGCTATTTGTGACCGATGTGGAAAATGGGAACCCTTCTTCCTCATTGAGTAAGTTCCATTGAAGTTTTACGTTAATTTCAAACAGCGCCTTTATGACCATTCACTTTATCTTGAAGTGACAGGATAATGTTAGCACATTTAGCGTGTTATTTCTATGGCTATGATAATTCAGCCTATGGGGCACGTCTAGGGTAGCAGTTGTTCTGGAGACGGAGAGATAGAGATGAAATTGGAAGATTTAATGAATTTTTATCTGACTTATGTATTCACCGGTCGACCAATTGTATTTGTTACAATTGTGAATATATGAAATGTGATAAAGTCAAGCATACCTTTTGAGGGATCAAGTATGCTTTAGACTGATAAAAATTATAAATTAAATCTACGATACAATAATGAACAAAATTATCTCTTGTAAATAGAGAATTTACATTTGAGATTGTTAGCTCCCTTTTATATATATTGATTGTTCATAGATCACACGATGCATTTATCCGTATGAACGCTTTTGATAATGATGATAATACTTGTGTTTAAAATGTTTTAAAGGCTCCTCTGTATATATCACATCTTATGTCATTTGGGGAATGGCAGATGTTGATTAATAAGGTTGCATCTATGATGGGCTTGTGGTAACTTAACTGTGTTGGCCTCACTTGTGCGAATGTGAGATGTTGGTATATTTGGATATGGGTTGGAGAACCATTATACACCCAAGTGGACCAAACCCAAGCCCATGATATATATGCAAAGCCCAAGCAACCTAGCCCAATACATGCAAAGCCCATGTACCAACTTGTATAACTGCATGAGTAGTTTTATTCTATTTTATGCTATATGTATATATCAGTTTTAGAAACCGATTAAATAGGGACAAGAAACACAAATATATATATATATATATATATATATTACGTGTATTGGATATTTGTGTATGGTAAAAAGGCAAGACAACAGACAACAGGGTTGTCTGATGTTATGTGTGTGCATGTGAAATGCAAAGCTTGTGTGTGCATGTGAAATGCAAAGCTTGTGTGTGTGTTATGCAGTGAAAAGAACAACACAGAATGTATGTGTGTATACAAGTTCATCAGAGAACAAAATACAGAGAATAAACATAAGTTAGAGATGTGGAGAAAATCTGTAGAATTTTCTCCCATCCAAGATCAAAGTGTGGGTAACATGCATTGTGATCAGAGGGGACTTTCCGATGATATGATCGTCCTCCGACCGGTAATTCAGTTCCAGGTGTTCAATCCCTGCTTCCGTTGGAATTCGGATTTCTGTATGGTGAACGGTAATAATCCGAATTCATTTTATTTATATCGAATATTATTTACATTGGCACCGAAAAATTCAGCTAATCCTTGAAGAGCAAGAGGCTCTGAAAACTCTTACGAACACTATGGTAGAACCACAATATGGTAGCACTGCCCAACACAGGAGAGATATGGAAACATATCAGACCTGGAAAAGGAAAAACAATCTAGCTCGTATAACGATGCTTAGTAGCATGACTGATGCTCTCATGTGTGTATATGAAGAGTATGACACTGCGCAAGACATGTGGATTGCGTTGAAGGACAAGTTTGGTGGTACTTCTACTACCAAACTTAGGAGACTTACAATTAAGTTTGACACCTACAGGAAGTGCCAGAATCATGATATGAGGCAGCACCCGAGAGAGATGTCAAACATGATACATGAATTGAAGTCTGCAGGTCATACTTTAACTGATGAGCAACAAATTCAAGCTGTGATCCGGTCTCTTCCTAATAGCTGGGAAAACATGAAGATTAGCATGACCCACAATGATAATATCAAGACTTTTGATGATATATCACATCATGTTGAACTGGAAGAAGAGTGCCTAGGGGCGACTAAGGCTTCCGGTCAGCTTTACATGGCTGAGTTCAGCAAGCGCAAGGCTAAGAGCTTCATGCGCAAAGGAAAGAAGGGGAACTTCCAAAATCAAAAAGGGAAGGGTCATAAACAGAATTCCAACAAGAATAAGATCGAAAATCAGAAAAGAGGTAAGAGTGCTGGTGTTAAGAAGGACAAAGCCAAATTGAAGTGTTTCAATTGTGGCAAACTGGGTCATTATGCTCGTGAATGCACTGAGCCAAAAAAGGTACGACCCAACTTAGTTACTGATAACTATACTTTGGTTTCTAGTTCCGTTTTACTTACTGAATCTCGTTCTTTGTGGACTGTAGACTCAGGAGCCACATACCATGTAACTAGAGACAGAACAACATTTATGGAATATCGTCGGATCTGTCCGAGGACTATATGGATTTACGTGGGGAAAAACTCGAGAGTTGAAGTGAAGGGTATTGACACTTACAAATTAATGTTGCATGGTGGTCAAATACTTTATCTCTATGATGTTTTATATGCTCCTAAGATTCGATAAAATTTAGTTCCAGTTATTGTCCTCTTAAGTTTAGGTTATGAACTTAACTTTCATGGTGGTTGTATGGATATTATTTATAATTTTGTTCGAATAGGTACTGGATATTTGTTGAATGGTTTTATTGTATTAAATACCAAGTTGGACGGTTTTAATTATGCTAATGGTTGTTTTTCATTAATTGCTTATGCTAATGATGTCAATGTTGAAGTAAACATTTGGCATGCTAGACTGGGTCATATTGGCCAAGATAGGATGAACAGATTGGCTAGAGAAGGCCTTTTAGGTTCATTTAATAAAATAGAGTTACCTATCTATGAAAATTGTCTAGCTAGAAAAACAACTAGAAAACCATTTGGAAAGGGAACTAGAGCTGAAAATCCATTACAATTAATTCACTCTGACATTTGTGGTCCAATGAGTGTAAAAGAAAGGCATGGTGCCTCGTACTTTATTACATTCATAGATGACTTTACCCGTTTTGGTTATGTCTACTTGATTTCTCATAAGTCTGAAGCATTGAATTGTTTCAAATCATACTTGAATTTAGTAGAAAATCAATTAGATAAAAGGGTTAAAGCATTACGTACTAACAAGGGACGTGAATACCTTTCAGATCAATTCAAGGAATTATGTGATGAAAAAGGTATTCAAAGATAGTTAACTATTTCTAGAACTCCACAACAAAATGGTGTAGTGGAAAGGAGGAATAGAACATTACTTGAAATGGTTAGGTCTATGATGGCTCAAGCAAGTCTACCGGTACAATATTGGGGAGATGCTTTGCTAACTGCCACATATGTACTTAATCGAGTCCCCACAAAGTCGGTTACTTCCACACCTTATGAGTTATGGACAGGTAGAAAACCTGACTTAACATATTTGCGACCTTGGGGGTGCGCGGGTTACGTACATGATCCATTTGACAAATATGGAAAATTGGGTGCAAGAGGAAAGAAATGTTTCTTTGTTAGATACTCTGAGCATTCAAAGGGATATGTACTCATAGGTGAAAACTCAGATGGAAGTGTGAATGAGATAGAATCACAAGATGTGAATTTTTTAGAGAGTGAATTTCCTAATAGATGTGAAGTTGATAGAGATATCCGATTCTACGAATTGGGTAATCAAAACGAGGAATCAAATCTAAATACTCCATCAAAAGTTAATGTGGATCTATATGGGACTTCTGTCCCTAGTGGGAGTGATACTCCACTTAAAATAAATACAAATCTACCTGGACCTTCTGATCCTAGTGGGAGTAATAAAGTTGTTGAGACAACATTTTTGGATTTACCAACTCGTAGAAGCAATCGTGGAAATGTTCCTCCTCATCGTTTTGAGATTGAAGGGGAAGCATTTATGATTGCTTCACATGATTCGGATGAGCCTAAAAACGTTAATGAGGCTCTCAACTCACCTGATAAGGGATTATGGATAAAAGCTATGCAAGAGAAGATGGATTCGATGAAAAGTAACCATGTATGAGACTTGGTTGACTTGCCGCCTGGAAGAAAAGCCATTGGTAATAAATGGGTTCTTCGTATCAAAAGAAAGGCGGATGGCACAGTAGAGAGCCATAAAGCGCGCTTAGTCGCAAAAGGTTATACTCAACAAGAGGGTATTGACTATGAAGAAACTTTTTCCCCAGTGGTTAGGTTGCTTCAATACGCCTCATTTTGGCAATCGTCGCACATATAGACCTAGAATTGCATCAAATGGATGTAAAAACAGTGTTTCTCAATGGAGAACTGGATGAAGAAATTTACATGGAACAGCATGTACATTTTGTTTCAAAAGACCAGGAGCGTAAAGTTTGTAAGCTCAAAAGGTCAATATATGGTTTGAAACAATCATCCAGACAATGGTACCTACGGTTCCACGAGGCTGTTGTGTCTTATGGTTTCAAAATGGCTAAAGAAGATCATTGTATGTATATAAAACGAAATAAAGATAAGTATGTGATATTATCTTTATATGTGGACGATATTTTGTTGGCTGGAAATTGTAAAGAGTTTGTGTTGACCATTAAGAAATGGTTATCTTCAAAATTTGAGATGAAAGATATGGGTGAGACTACCTATATTTTATGAGTCAAAATTATAAGAGATCGTTCGAAGAAACTTATTGCTATGTCGCAAGAACCTTATATAAGGAAAATTCTTGAACGTTTTAACATGGCTGATTGTAAGCCTATGGATACACCTATATCAAAAGGACAAACTCTTAGTCTCGACATATGTCCTAAAAATCCTCAAGAAATTGAAAAAATGAAAAATGTTCCTTATTCCAGTGCTATCGGCAGTCTCATGTATGCTATGATGTGTACAAGACCTGATATCTGCTATGCGGTTGGTTTCGTAAGTAGATATCAATCCAATCCTTGAAAGAAACATTGGGTTGCCGTGAAGAGAATATTGGCATATCTTAAGGGTACTGCTGATTACTCCCTTTGTTATCAACGTGAAGATTTACGTCTCATTGGATATACAAATGTCGATAGGGGAGGTGATCTGGATGAACGAAAATCAACATCAGGATATGTTTTTCTACTCAGTGATGGTGCTATCTCTTGGAGTAGCAAGAAACAGACATGTATTGCTCTGTCAACTATGGAGGCCAAATTTGTGGCTTGTTCGGCAGCAATATATGAAGCTGTTTGGATCAAAAGATTTATAGAATATTTGGATGTCTCTAAGGACAAAGGGAAGCCAGTAACCATTTACTATGATAGTCAAGCAGCAATTGCTTATACTAAAGACTCCAAGTATCACAGTAAATCCAAACACATAGAGACAAAATATAATTTTGTCAGAGACATCTTGTTGAAGAAAGAAGTAATGATTCAATACATTTCAACCCATAAAATGGTGGCAGATCCTCTCACTAAAGTTGTGACTAGAGATGTTTATGAGTCACATGCCAAGTCATTATGCTTGCGCAGATTATAATGATAGATTGAATCACTGTACTAAACGATGTTATTATAGTTATAAATAAAATCGATTTCTGTTTGAAATTGTACTAGCATGTTATATTTCATATATAATTATGTCATCAGGTTGATACCAACATTCTTACACGTGCGGTCGCCTAAGTTGTTTAGAGAAACAAGTTGAGATGAGACACATATATATTGAGGGATATATGATAAATATAATCTTAAAAGAGCTTGTATAAATATATATGAAAATGTCGCTTTGACAATGTCAATATGAGGTTCTTAACAAATATACATATAAGTATCTTAGAACTGATCATGATAGATCCCACTATCATTGATTCCTGATTAAGCCAGATCTGAGATCTTAATATGGTGTTAAAGGGTGACGAGCTTTTTAAGAACTCAGGTTAGTCGTAGGGTGTGTGACTGAACTTGAATCTATACAGTAATTTAAGAAAAGACATAGTCATTCATATTTAAAATGAAGATCGATGTAACATATGTTTCATACCGCGTGTGCTATTAGTGGCCGATATGGAAAATGAGAGAATGAATCCCTGCTTCCTCATTGTGTAAGTTCCACTGAAGTTATATTAAAAAACTTCAAATGATGTCCTTATGACTATTCACTTTGTCTTGATGTGACAGAATAGTGTTAGCACCTTTAGCATGTTATTTCTATGGTTATGATAATTCAGCCTATAGGACATGTCTAAGGTAGCAGCTGTTTTGGAGACTAAAAGACAAAGATGGAATGGAAAGATTTAATAAATTTTTATCTTAATTATGTATTTACCGGCTAGCCAATTGTATTTGGAGATACAATTGTAAATACATGAAAAGTGTGATAAAGTCAAGCATAGCTTCTTGAGGGATTAAGTATGCTTTTTTGGACTGATAAAAAAAATTAAGAAATTAAATCTAGGACATAACAAATGAACAATGTTGTTTCTCTTGTAAATAAAGGATTTACAATTGAGATTCCAAAGCTCCTCTTATTTATATTGATTGTGCATAGGTCACACGGTATATTTATCTGTATGAATACTCTTTTATAATTTTATGATGAAATCATAAATGTGCTGTTTCTATAGAGTTATGTTGGACCCACTTGTGCGAGTGGGAGATGTTGGTTTTAATTGGAGATTCATATAACCAATGATGATTCATACTAAATTTAGAAGAAAGTTACAGGGAATTGTTTACCTTTCTTCGGATCGAAAAGAATATATCACAGGTCAGATAGATCATCGGTATCGGAACTCTAACTCAATTCACAGTATGTTTTTATCTATACTCTGCTTTCTCTGTTTCTCACTGTATATGTATTAAACGTAATAATACTTCACAGACAGATCAATTGTATTAATTGCTTGCCTTTTATAGGCTAACAAGAGAAGTTAACTGCTACTGCAGTTATCTGGATACATTGGGTTGGGCTTCATGGGCCAATGCCATGGTATTGGGCTTGGACCCATCTTGGGTATACCCAATTAAAACCAATATTGTGGGTTATGGGCCCGCCATGTAAGAGAAACATCAACAAAAAAAAAAAGAATAGAAAGTAACGGCTGCTCTTTTTCTTTTTCCAGTAGCTAGCCTAAAATTTCTCCGTGGAGAAATAAAGAATCAACAGTAGCTTAAAGCACTCCTAGTTCTAGGTAAGTTGTTTTTCTTCTTTTCTTGAATTTCTTTCATGTCTTGGACTCTCTAGATATATTAGACTGTTTTTATGAATGGTTTATGAGAGTAGACATATATAGGATTGATTTATATTCATCCCGGTATTCATGGTCACTTACATGGTTTTTTTTATTGGATTTTCTATGGACCATTACAAAGAGTATTGGAATGCCCTGTTTTGACAAAAATCTGTCATATTTCACAAATCGTTTTGAATATGTTATTCATGTCTAAAAATTATAAAATTTTATATGAAGGTAGATGTATATGTCTAGTATAATTCTGTAAAGTTTCATGATTTTTAAATATGTATAAATATTGTTAAGATTTTTGGAATAGACAGAGTTCAGTATTAGAATTCTACTGGACAGTTTCGTGAAATTATGAGAGATTGGTATTTTTGCATGTCCTATTGACTTCATATTGATCTTGAACTTTTATGATATATTACCTTATATGTCTTGATAAAATTTGCAAGGTTTCGTAATTTATGCATGTTTATAAATATTTATATAAATTTTGGAATAGGCTATGGTCAGCTAAGGTCTCTACCGGATAAATTTGAGATAAGCAAGATTATAATTAATTTTTTGGTCATGATTTTGGTCATAGATTAAACTAAAAAATTTACTGTAGTATTTTCCATATGTCTAAACCATCTATGTATAATTTCGAAATTTTTGGAGCTGTAGAGCATTAATTAAAAATCATACATAGTAGGTTGGTCAGTTGTGATAATTAGTTGGAAATTAGATTCTAAGTTTAGTTCAAAGTTTATGCTGTTTTAAATGGCTGTGATGATGAGATTATGACAGTGAATCAAATTTAATATTTGATAGGTTAAGAGACATTTTTTAGAGTGGATTCATATGTGTTTGAGGTAAGTAAATTCATTCATAGTATTTTACGTATCAAATTATAAAACTATTGTTTTCTTTATTGTATTTTACTCTATTACATTTGTCAAAGATATTACTGATTTTGATTAAGTATTTAAGTTGCTTAAGAAATGTATATAAACTGTTTTTGAAATCGAACCATTTCTTATATACTATCAAATACCTATTGCTTACTATTATCTATACTGATATAGTTTTACTAAACTACTACTACTATCTTATATTATTTAAACTCACAGTTTTATAGAGGACCACTTTTATATTGTTTATATAAAAAAAAATGTTATTGTTACCGTTACAATTTATACTGTTATATGACAATACTGTTGAATTAAATATATGTGAATTTATTTATAAAAAAAAATGTTTTGGCTCTTCGTTCCGTAGTTACTGTTATTGTTACCAACCCAGTTGGGATTCTGTGTACACACATACTGTTATTGTTGCGTCACACGGGTACTTGTGACATACTGTTTCTGTGTCACTCGGTAAATTGTGACATACTGTTGCAGCATCACACAGGTACCTGTGACTCTATGAAACATGAGCTAACTGATATATCGAATATTTGGTATTATTGTATTCATTACCGTAAATAAATGTGTATACTGTGTTTTAAATGAAGCTTTTGTGCACTGTTTTGCTTATTATTAATAAATGTGTATATTTGTTCTAAAATAAAAGAGGGCAATGTTTAGACTTAGAAATATGAATTTCGGTTTTCATTATACACAAAGTTTAAGTAAATATTTTTCTACAAACAACATTTATCCAACCAATTGTTTGCCTCCCAATTTAGCTTTTGCATCATATTCTTATTTGGAGATGAAATATGATTTTTGGTTTTTATATGTTTTTTTGATTGATATGTTTTTGGTGATTTTGATGTATCATAGGAAATTCCTTGAATGGAGGACCGTTCGATTGATTTACTTGAAGGGGCAAGCATAAAATCAAAACTAGTGTGATTTGTGATGATTTTACATGCACTTTATGTTACATGTTGCCTACTTGCGGATTTATTTTTAGTCTATGTTATACTATTGTTTGGTTCATACTTACTAATGGTGTAATAATGTACTGGCCCGACCCATAAGGTCGGCCTGACCAGGTCCGTTTTCGGAAACGGGTCGGCCTGACCAGGTCCGTTTTCGGAAACGGGTCGGGCCTGGTCCGACACGCACACCGCCCAGGCCGAACCTGTTTTCGAAAACGAAGGCACGGCACGGCACGTCGGCCTGCCTCAGGCGGGCCGTGCCTGCGGGTGGTGCCAAACAGTCAGGCGGGCCTAGCGGACCTAGACCATAATCATTTTTAAATTCGATTTTTTTCAAATTAAGTTTGTTTGGATTTAGGGTTTAGGGTTTAGGATTTCAAATCCTAAAATGAATAAAGAAAACGAATAATTTTTAATTTATTTAATTATTTTTCACTTATGGAATTCAGTATTACATATTTACATGATTGCCTCATTAAAAACCTTACGAAGAAAAACTCAGTGAGATAAAAACTTGGTAAGGGAAAAATTGTGCAACCGTATTACAACTTACAAGTAAATACTAAATACATATGTAAAAGTATAACCTAGTTCTGGTCCTGGCCACTACCTACAGGTTCATCAATATATAGATTGTTGAAATTTAGAATAAGCTATTTCTCTATAGTTTGATTTTACAACCTTTTTTTAGTATGCCCCCAATCCCGAAGGCATGTTAATACCTCCACCATCTTCGGAGACAAACAACTTCTTCTTGGTTCAATTATACGTCCACTGGGGCTGAAAACTTGTTCTGAAGATATCGTTGACACGGGAATAACCAGTACGTCACGTGCTAAGTGTGACAGAACTGGATACATATACGTATAGGTCTTCCACCATAACAACAAATCAAACTCTTCATTGTCTTCAACAGCATTGAACTGTGCTTCAAGGTACCTAATCAGTTCGGTATAAGAAAATGGGCCAGATCTTTGCCCTGAAGAAGCACTTATTGATTTGTCCTTTTTTCACCATTTCAGAAGGCTCCAACTTGTTTGTTTCGGCTCTGTCTCCGGTTGTGTTGATTGGAGGGTGTCAATGTTGTCAAACATGCTCTAATAAATACGAAAAATCTCGAACAACTTGGTTCGAATGTCAGTAATTTGTTATGAATAATCTATTGACAATTTAATACCAATAAACTCAAGCAAAACTTATAAACCAGATAATTTAACCCTAGGATCTACTATAACACTTAAGGCATAAAGTAGAGGAATGTTAACTCAATATTTTTTTCAACTTTGTCTCCATGGCAACAACTGCAGCGCCTAGATGTTCATCTTCTCTATAACTGTTTAACACTTCAGGCATTTCCACTATCTGATGGATTGCCTGGGAAGATGTGGGGTAATAGACCCCGGAAAGAATTACAGTGGCATTGTAAAAAATCTTTAAAAATTGAACAAAAACCTTTACCACATATCAACCGTCTGTGGTAAGTGTTTTTATTTTAGGACGACCTGTTTCAACCAATTTCACGTCATAAAAACATGTAATGGTTGCATCATATTCCAAACAATTTTCCAACATTACATAAGTAGAGTTCCACCTTACCGGCATATCAGTTTGGAATCGTCGGGGTTTGAGACTGTTTAATTTACAGTGTCTGTTGAATTCACTGAATCTAGGATTAGAACTGTAAATCCAAGAAATGGCATCTCTGATGCTATCTATTTGGTCGCTTACCTGCTTTAAACCAGTCTGTACAACTAAATTTATAATATGACATGCACACCGTTGATGGACGAAATAACCTCCATCTTGCGGGATATTTCTTGCAACAAACAATGCAATAGAGCTAGTATTTGTAGATGCATTATCTAATGTGATCGAAAGGATGCGATGTGTGATTTCATAAGTTTTTAAAACAGAAATAATGACATTAAAAATGTTTTCTGCGGTATATGAAAAATCTGTAGGACGAAAACCAATAATTCTTTTTGTTATCCTCCAGTCAGAATCTAAATAGTGTCTCGTGACACATAAACAGTCATGTTTGGAACATGCATTCCAAATATCAGAAGTTAATACAACAGAGACACTTAAATGATGTATTTCAGCAATCAAGTCATCTCTTTAGGTTTCAAACAATCTTATCAAATCATTTCTAGTGGTGGTTCTAGAAACAGGTTCAAATTGGGGGTTATATGCAGATGTGATTAATTCGTTATAAAATGGGCTCTCATCAACACTGATCGGTTGATCAGTTTGTACAATGTATCGTGTCAAGCACTCACTAGCGTGCATGGCGTCGAACTGCCACGTCATAACGAACTCGTCTGGGTGCCATTGTAGTTGTGTATGGGTTGTAGTGTCTACCTGTCCATGAGCAGACATACATTTGTGCATATGCCTTCTTAAATGTTCGGTTCCCCTCCTACTTGTGGCATTATCCTTATGACAAAACTTACATTTAGCTCTGGGCCCGGATGTCCCTTCTGGGAGTGTCATTTGGACTATGTTGAAACATTGTCACACATCTGATGTTAATTTCCTAGGACGTGATGTTGGTGTAACGACGGAATCAGAAAGTCCAGCTTGAGTATGGGTCGGCTCCGAAATATCAAGTTCATCGTTGGGCATGTTCAAACCGTCCGGAAAATAAGGCTGCTGGTTATCATCCATTTTCTGAAGTAAAAATATGAGCACTATAGTCATTAAAAATCAATATTTACTAACAAAATATTTTTTAAATTAATTACTAACATTAACAATCTGAATTTACTAATAAAACTTATTAAAATTAACCACTACACTTAAAATTCATAATATACTCACAAAAAAAATATTAAAATAAACAACTACACTAAAAATTCATAATCTACTAACAAAAAATATTAAATTCACTACTATAAATTAAATTGATAAATTTACTAACAACAAATATTAAATTAAATACTACACATAAAAAATTTAATTTACTAATAAAACTTATTAAAATTAACCACTACACTTCAAATTCATAATATACTCACAAAAAATATTAAAATAAACAACTATACTAAAAATTCATATCTACTAAAAAAAAATTAAATTCACTACTACAAATTCAATTGATAAATTTACTAACAACAAATATTAAATTAAATACTACACATAAAAATCTTAATTTACTAATAAAACTTATTAAAATTAACAACTACACTTAAAATTCATAATATAGTCACAAAAAATATTAAAATAAACAACCACACTAAAAATTCATAATCTACTAAAAAAAATATTAAATTCACTTCTACAAATTAAATTGATAAATTTACTAACAATAAATATTAAATTAAATACTACAAATAAAAATTTTAATTTACTAATAAAACTTATTAAAATTAACCACTACACTTAAAAATCTTAATATACTAAATAAATAATATTAACATTAAAGCACAAAATTTAACAAACAAACTAACTAACTAAATAAAAATATTTTCATTTAGTAACTACAGTCTAAACATAAAAATATAAATTTACTATAAAAAAATGTTTGAACAAAAGTAATAAGAAAATTCTACCTTTAAAATTTGTTGTGTTGATGGAAAATTTAGAGAATTTTGTAGAGAGAGTAATATTGAAATTTAATGAAAAAGTGTAGAGAATTGGAGAATGTAGAGATTGAGATTTGAGAAAATGAGAGATTGAAAGAATGATAGAGAGAGTGAATGGAAAATGAAATTGACAGAAGTATTTATAGAAAAATTTGATTTGTGGGTCAAAATTTAATTTGGAAGATTTCAGGGGGTTTTTTGTAAAATTTAAAGCCTCCAACGGCTGGATTTTGAATTCCAGTCGTTGGAGGGATTATTATTATTTTTTTTTTAAAAGTAACAAACGGTCGAATTGCCGGTCCGACGTGCCGGTCCAAGGGTCTGGCACGCAGGCTAGGCGGGTCGTGGAGGGCCGACCCGCCGGACCTGGTACCAGCGCCCCGGCACGCGACCTGTCACTGACCGGGCTTCGGCCTGGCCTGCATTCTTCACGGGCCGTGCTTGGCACAACCCGTTTTGCTTCGCGGACCGGCCTATCTCGGGCCGGTCCATAATTACAACATTAATACTTACATTGATATAAATTTGTGGTTATGGACTTATAATTTGTGTTGATTGAAAATGAATTTTCTTAGATGAATTAGTTTGTGTTGGATCATTTATTTTGAAATGTAATAGTTCATGGGGTGCCTATTTATACATTGTTCCTATTTAGAATTTGAACATGTTAAAGCCCGAGAATTACCCTGTAGAGCTTGTGATTTTTTATTTTTTTTTGATACTCTAATTGTTATATGGAACTCATGTTTTGAGCCGAGGTAAGAACTTTTTGAGCCCTGTTATAAAAAATTTTAAGCCCTGGAAATAAGTCATGAGCTCGACATAAATGTTTTGAGTCATGGTGTAATTCTATCAGTGGTTCATTTTAATATTTTTTTCAAGGTCTAATGATACGAAATCTCGGATGTTAGTGCAGTGCAGTGAGCATTGGTAGGGTAACCGATTTACTTGTCCTATTTTGTTTGCATTTCGTCTAACCAAAAAGGGCAACATAGTCAATGATGAATAGGTGGAAACGATGTACCAACGGACAGGGGTTAGTAGAGACAAAATTGAGTTGAAGATAACTTCGCATTTGAAAACGGAGGATGATAAAGTTACATTGTCTATTATAAGTGACAACGATGTAGATTTTGTGATGAATCATAAGGAAAAAGGTTGGGCTGCAATTGATGTCGAATTTGTCGACAAATTTGAACATGTTGCAGCAAATGAAAGTGAATTTCAACCTCTAGCAAATCCAACCAATACAACAATCTAATCAACATGTACGGTGTTTCCTACTAAACTAACAGATAATTCAGTCTCCGACAGGTACTCAACACTATAAATCAGTTAGTGGCAGCAATAATGTGCTTGCATTTCAGCCTTCACCTGGATTTACATTAGTAGGGAATGACCAGGGGACGACAACATCAACTGCGAAATATGCAGTTGTGGATGACAATGAAAGTTCTGAAAGCACTGATACTTCTAAAAGCTTTGATAGTTTTAATACCAATAATACAAAAGATGACAATGGTAATGATGATGATGATGATGGGTAAGCGGCAACAAAATATGGATTAAAAGAACGAGGGGTGAGTGGAACACCCAAAAGTTCTCCACCTTCCATGAACACACTGTGTACAATAGCAGGGTCAAAGTTTTACTCAATTAAACCCATTCGATCAATGGACGTATCTAAAAATTTTGCCAACCAAGGTCCATTTTACAAAAGGATGGATGTTCAAGGAGAGACCAATGTTGGAGTGAGTTGTAGGGTCGTATGCATATGTAGAGATATTTGAGTTTAGGGTTTCACAATCTTCTAATATACGATTCACTTTAAAATGTACATATATAAGTTATGAATGGGTTATTCGAGCATGGAAGTCGAATGAGAGGAATTGTTGGCATGTTAAGTCCTTCGTTAAGGAGCACACTTGTGACAAAAAGGACAACTACAATATTGAATTTAAACGTGTAAGTGTCTATATGATAGGGGATTTGTTTGCAAGTAAATTTGGTGATCCTATACGCAACATCTGTCCTAAAGATATAATTTATGATATGAGAGAGCAACATGACATACACCTCTCGTACAACAAAGTCTAAAGGTAGAAGGAGCACGCTTTGAATTAGGTATTCGACGATCCGTGAGAATCTTTTCAGAGGTTGCCGGCTAATTTTTTGGTTTTGAAACAATCGTACCCTGAGGCTGTGATTAAGATCAAGATCGACTCGAAAAACCGTTTTAAATATAGATTCATGGCAGTTGATGCCTTTATAGAGAGGTTTAATTCTGTTACTAGGTCGATTATTGTCATCGATCCTACCCACTTAAAGGTCAAGACCAAGGGTGTTTTGTCAGTTGCGGTGTGCAAAGGTAGAAACGAGATGATATATCCTTTGACATTTGGGTGCAAATTTTGAATGCACATAGTCATCGACTCGGTTTTTGAAGAAACTTTGTAAATTGATCTAGTATCCTGACCATGTGATGTTAGTTTATAATTAATACGATGGAAGTCATATTCCCATTTACAGCACATGGGATTTATGTATACCACTTGACATAAAATCTTAAAAGATTTTGTAAATAGAGAGATGATGTGATTTAGCTTTACTAACATGCTATGTATGTGTATCGTATCAAGAAGTTTGACTGTGCAATGGCTGAGTTGAAAGAAACCTACCGTAAGGTTTATGTTGAGCTCCTGAGCGTTGAGATAAAAACGTTTCCATGTGTATATAGCCCCAGAAAGAGGTACTTTTTGAGTCATTGAATTCTTGTCTATTTGCAGTCCGAAAATTGTATATCACATCAATGGCAGAATTACAAAGGTGGTTCCATAATCGTCGGATAAATGAACGTGAAATGTCTACATACTTGACAACGTTTGCATATGAACACATCAAATAAAGGACATCAACGTCGTAACGGTGTGAGATTCACCCCCATTCACTTCAATAAATTTAAGGTATACAAAAAATGGAAGGAAACAAATATCGATCTTGATGAACGTTCTTGCTCATGCCATAAATGGGATTTAGATAAGTTGTCGTGTTGTCATGCAATGACAGTTACTAGGTATGCTTCCTAGTCTTTGAACTTTGTAGAATGTTTTGAAAAAAAATATTATTTTGAATGCCTTAAATTTATCTGATCATGTTGGCATTAATTTGTGCCAAAATTATTTCATCTATTGAAATTAATGAACTACGATGTGAAATTTCCTAATATGGATATTTAGCAACATAGAGATGGTGAATAGGTTGGATCTAATTTCAACAACCTTTTTCGGAGTTTGACTGTTGTACAAACAAACTATCAAAGCACTATTAAAAACAAACACAAAAAGCTTCACAAGATATTAAACTTATATTACTTATATTAAACTCATCATTATTGTCACGCACAAATATTTCATCAAGACTAGTTATATGACCATCATGCTTTTTCACTTTCATCAACACAAATCTTCTTGACATTCTTTTTCACTCACTCACTCTCTCTGCGTTTTGTCTAGGGTTTGGGGTGTTTCGATCAATACCGACTATCGACCTTATGCTTTAAACGGCGACCGGCAACCTCATTCTTCCTCTCAGTCTCAGTCTCTTGTGCAATAAATAGTGACCGATCGTCGACCTTATGCTCAATCTTCGATCAATGTCATAATCTCTTGTTTGTCTCTGTATCTTCCTCTCTATCTCAATCTTTAAACGACGATCGGAGACCGTTGGCCTTATGCTTACCATAGTTCCTCCCAATTTCTAGGTTTTGTACACTAAGCAACAAGGGTTTTTTTTAAAAAAAAAAAATTGAATTGTGTTGTAAAATGAATTTTGTGGAAATATATTTGGAGGGTAAATGAGTAAAATTGATAAAGTCATATTGAATAAAAAACACATGAGGGTATTGCGGGAAATTCCATGTATTGGGTTTTTAGAGGGTAAAGTGGTAAATTAGGTTTTAAAAAAGACTAAAAGTGCAATTTCGGTAGAACGAACTATTTCCGAGAAACTAAACGTTGGGAAAGGCTCTTTTCTATAATTTCCAATATTAGTTAGTATTCCTAATTTATTGGGATTGTATCTTAAGAAAGGTAGATTTATAATATAGGGTTTGTGTATATAACTCTTATGTAATTCTCATTGTGAAATGACCGGTAACAATTCTCCCTATTTGTCAATACTACTAACTCACGAAAAGTAAGTAAAAAGTAATACTTCACTATAACTTAAAACAAAAATTCAAAATTCCCTCAAAATTATAATACAATCACAAGACAGCAAAACTGCGGGTTGTTATGGTTGAACAGTGAACCCAACTTAAGTATACACGGGTGCAGCTTGTATACATTTCCAAATTTCCTCGCTTCATTTCTTTCTTTCAGTGGGGAGGCTCATGTGTTTCTCTGTGACAAGCACAATATTATTAATAATAATAACAATTGCAGATTCAGATTTTACAAAATTTGCAGGAAATTGAATTTGTTAATCATCTATGGATGAGATTGAATTTGTTAATCATCTATGGATGAAAGTTTGTAAGAGGCTTCGGCATGAGCTTCCTCCAACTTCATCAAGAGCTCTTTCATGAAAAGTGAACTTGTACCGTGAGTAATTCGCAATATATCCACTGCCTTGGTCAGTAATTTGATTGCATTTTCTGTGTCCCCAAGTAACCTGTCCATTTACATTTCTGATTAGCATGAAAATAAGTTTCTTGAAGGGAAATTGCGTGGATAACTGAGACAAGGTTTTGATGTTATTGAATTGGATGAATGCAATTTAAACCTCT
This sequence comes from Dipteronia dyeriana, assembly GCA_032871835.1. NCBI lineage: Eukaryota > Viridiplantae > Streptophyta > Magnoliopsida > Sapindales > Sapindaceae > Dipteronia > Dipteronia dyeriana. The sequence continues at coordinate 102,307,542 of CM065296.1, read as the reverse complement.
ACCGTGAGCATGCACTGCACAACAGTATAGCAGCATGTGGAAGATACATAAGAAATGTTCATCACATGATATATTTGCTTCCAAAGGCAGGCTCAGTTCGGTCAGTTTGTAAAGAATGAGACTAGTTTCATAAATTATTTTACCTTGAATTATGCAGAATTTAAGAAAGAAAAGTTATAGCGGGATAATAGGATCCTAGTAACTAACACGTGTGACAGGAGGAAGAAGTCATGACTAATGAGAGTACTCGAGAAACTGGACTTGGTTATTCATGCATTTCCATGTATATTATCAAGTAGTACTATGATGCAGATCCTAAATTTATACTATACGGACAACACACTGCTGGTCTGAGGACCAAAGGGCAACTTTGAAATCAAAATCATGTTTTTGTCTACTTCATTGTAAAGACCAGTATTGAGAATAAAAGATAGAGCTTGTAAAATTCCTAACCACTCAAGTTTTCCGCATGTATAATATTGCAATCCTAGTAGAGGATGGAACCCTGGATATATTCCTGCAGTCGAACGAAAGGCCAGAGTCAGAATCTCAGCAGCACAGATATTCATATTTTTTAATTCGAGAAGAAATGGCACATGAATTTAACCAGATGAATTCATTTCTGAAGATGCCAAAAATATTTTGCAATTACCCATATAGAAATTAAAACTTTCAGGTTCTACAATATATTACATAAAACCTAGCATTATGAATCAATTTTAAAATAGAATATTTCTAGATTGCCCAAAAATTTACCAAATTGTCATGGAAAACTGATTTTTAGCAAACATTTTGATTACAGGATGATGTTTTGTTAATGCGGTGGTTACAAATCCATTTGCCACACCATTTTGGTAAATTTTTGGGTAATGTAATATTACTCTTTAAAATATTAACTAGAATTACAAGGCTGATACAAATATTTCTATATTTTCGGACACTTCATTTCGGAAGACCTCTAGTATAACTTCAAGTTAATTTGTAGCAGATATGTCCATATTGGGCTCTTAAAAACAAAATTGTGAAGAACATGACATACTTTGATACACTGGAATGGTCAATCGGCAACATGCCAGAGCTTGTATCCAGTCTTCCCGCTCCATCAGTATCTGAAGGAGGCAATAAATACATTAACCTCAACATACATTGCTAAGAAGTCATGAAGTAACAAAATTCATTTCAAATCAAAAATAGCTTAAACACGAGAGCTTATACAAAAGCAGCCTAATTAGAAACAAATGCCCTCTATACACTCATGGACAAGTTTACCTAGGTTAACAAAAACAGCCTTCAAAAACAAGACCAGCACCCATTAAACAAAAAATGCTCAACAAAACAAAAAATTTCACAACACTCCCAATTCAAGTGAATAAAGTAAAAATAATTATCTTTGAATTCTTTGGATTCAAATGCCTATAAGGAAGAAAAGAAATGAACACAATCCCACAAGCAATCTATACTCTCTTCTATCTTCCTTTCAAAAATTCTTCTGTTTCTTTCTTGCCAAAATGCCATATAACCCACAACAAAGCATGGACAGCAGACATTTCAACAGGATTTTGGCTTTCTATCCTTTGGCAAAAGCACAAAAGTGCTCCATGAGAACATGGCTGCAAGCAACTGGAGCAACCCAAGAGATTTAGCTTCTCTTAAAAATTTATCCCATAGGCTAGAAGCAGTGGCACAATGAACAAAATGGTGGTTGTGACTTTCCTCCATTTCCTAACACATGAAAGAAAGAAGGTAAGAGACACAGATTTGGAAATCTCCTTCAAATGACCTCTCCAGTATTAATCTTTCGAATAGCCATTATCACAAGTACAAATTTGAATTTTTTGAGGTACTTTAGCCTCCCAAATCAAATTAAAATACTTGAGTTTCTTTGAGAGGGGTCATTAACTAGCCAATTGAAGTGGGATAGCATCTATATAACTTTAACTTCTCTCAATTGAATGAAAGAGAAACTATCACGAGCAGCGAGCTGCCAACAAAGAAACAACATCTTGACATGCCCCTTCATTCAAATTCTGCTTGAAGTTAAAAGTCCCATTTCCAATCCTTGGGCATTAGAGAGAAAACCATCCTGGACTAGATAGACTCATTTTGAGCCATAGTTCAATGTCTAGGGATAAAGGACTTCAAATGGTTCTTCACTACACTGTCTTCAAAAGGCGAATAGAATATCCAGTCTCCCATCTCTAAAGAAATGTGGGCTATAATGGAAGAATACTCCTTAGAGAGAGCTTTCCAAGGGCTTCTATAGATCCATTGCTCACCTGTCTTTGTGTCCCAACCATTTTTTTTTTTTTAACTCCATAATTCCTCCTAATGACGGCAAGCCACAATCAGTTTTTTTCTAACGGAAATCTCCATAACCATTTGTGTGAGAGGGTTTTATTCTTCTTCTCTACATAGCCAATGCCTAAGCTTCTTTGCTCTTTAATTTAGTCACCACTTTCTGACTAACAAGATGAATGTTTGTCCCTCAACTCCTGTCTCCAAAACCTACCCATAGAAAACCTCTCATTAATTTAGTCATGCTATAATATCACAGGTCATTTGGATCCTGGAAAAATATTAGTTAATCAAGACATAGGAGCCACAAGTCCACTTTTTGAAATAGAGACATGGAAAACTGAAAACTCATCTTAGCACAACTTCAGTCTCACAAGAAAAAGAAAAATAAACAAACACTTACTAAACCACAAAATTGTTAGTTCTGCCAAAAATTTCAAGGCTTGGAAGTAAAATATCAATAATTCACACAATCTTAATCATTCAGAATTTATCAGATAGTTCCTTTTTCACTAAACTTCATACAAGCACTCAACAAGATAGCCACAGGTGACAGTGAAGAATTCACCAATAAGATCAACACACAAAAGGTCTGAAGTTAAGACTAAAAAAACATCACAAAAACACTATAATTACCAAGGTTTTCCAAATTGATTAGTTAAAAAATCATCAGCCAAGCAGTCAATGAAACTCTATGGATGCTAGTGAAAATTCTCATCTCAGTGAAATCAGAAGCAGATAAAATAATTATTTGTATCTGTAGAAAGAATTCGTAGATAAATTCACAGTAGGATTCCAAGACAGAGGAGCCAAAATTTATGATTATGCCTTCCTTTTTCCCTCAACACAAAGTGTGACCTATCAGTATTTTCCAATGATGTTTCCTATAAATCAGATCCTTCATTCTGTCCAAAGAATACATATGGATACTAGTACCACATTCAAAGGAATTCAGGTCCTGATAAAAGTTCACCCATGAGAATACGATTTCAAATGATACCCTAGAAGACTCTTCGTATACAAGTTCCAAGGAGAAACATTGCTTCAGAAAAAACAAAGGCTGAGCTGCATATAACTTAAAAAATACAGTAGTCACTTAAAATGGAATACGGATTGTACATTTGTACCTTTATGAGTTTTTCTCGAGTTTGCATCAAACTGATTGAAAAGTGATGGCACAATTTCCTTTGGAGTTTTTCAATCATCTTATACATGGAAAGAACCTCCTGCTGGTCTAAAGTCAGTCAAAGATAAAATATTGTTCATAAATTATAGATGAAGATAAATGCTCTTATTATCAGTACTTAAAAGCATCACTGTCAGTAAAGAATACTAGTTTTTAACATTAAAAAAAAATGAAAAGAAAAGGATACTCTTACAGGATGTAGAATTAAGAGATTCATCTGACAATGCTTTTATTTTACTAGCTATAGTTTTTATCTCTTCCTTACTCCTTACAAGACCACATTGTTGGCAGGTAAATCCCTTGTCATCTGCACATTTAAACAGGAAAAAATAATAAAATAAATGACAATAGTAACATGGGCCATCTGAATGATTATTATGTACCAGTTTCACGTAGCAAGAAGCCACTGCAATCATCGTCTTTGCATCCATAACCTTCTAGAATTGCACTTTCTTCAATATCGTCATACTGACCCTTCAAAAGAATACAAGCTAAATTGACCAGCTACCAGAACCTAATGTTGAGATAATGTGAAACAAATTATATAGAAGAAATTTCTGTAACTATACTGCAGTAGTTACCACTTTAATGCAGCGAGGACATGTACAAGTGAAAAGATATTGTTGTTTGAGAGCCTTCAGCCGAGTCATCGTGCTGCCAGCTGTTTCGATGTAACTTATCAATACCTGAAAGAAGATAACAAAACATTTATACATTCGGACTAGATATCAAAGAAAGAGAAGCAATATCATACTGTCTAGAGGGAACTTCTTAACGGTGTTAGGGTAATGTAACAGAATATTAAAAAAAAAAAAACTTTCCTTTTGATGATTTAATAGACACGAACCAGGTGCTAAAAATCAACTAGTTTAAATGACTTATCAGAATGGCCCAGCAATTATAGACCTACTAATTAAATAATTAAAAAAAATTGCCTTTGTGTTGTTTTATGTGTTTCATAAAAGAAGCAAAAAATTGAACAGGGAAATTATGTCTTACCTCACCACCTTTGGGAATATGTTGCACTGCACGTGCTACAGCAAACCTTCCCTCAAACACTAAGACAGCATTGGGCAAGCAGCTACAGCACCAAAACCATTCAGCAAAGCACCAGAATGGGGACAAAATACAAAAGACAGATCAACAGTAGTAATTACCTGTGGTTAATAATGGAAATGACAGGATATAATCCTGTCCCTAGCGGTCTCAGTTCACTGTCGCAAATGGTATGTGCATTGCAGGCAAGCTGCATTATTTAGGTGATTTAATCAGACATCAAAACAAGTTATCAGGAAACAGAACTTTCTACAAAGATGAATATCTATTGAGACATCTTGCGTTTGTGTGATGCACAAAAAGTGCTTCCCACAAAAAGAAATAAAGAGACATAGGTAATAGGATTGCAATTACACGTTTGATCTTTTACTTTGATCCTGTAGGCAAAGGGATTGCAGTTAATTTTGTACCCCTGATTTAAAATAAATTATTCACCAGTCTTCTACATAAGTGCTCAAAGTAATATTCTTTTTCTTTTTTTTTTGAAACAACTCGAAGTAATATTCAAGTTTCAAATGTTTGATAGTCCTATTGTCTGCACAATAGAAGCATAAGCCTTGAGAATCGAACTGATTAAATAATAAATAAGTAAACTATCACTATTCAGCTTCATGTCAAGAACATGAGGATACTTCAAAACATCCGAACATAAAGGTTTGCAAGAATTTATGATGCTTCACATAAACATACATAACTACAAGGAACAGGTTATAAGCACCAATAATTTATCCAGGGAACCTTGGAAAAGTTTTCTGCAATTTCTTTTAGGTTGATCTCTGGCCACTGAAGAATCAGGTTGACTAGGTTGGACATCTGTGCATATAGCACCAGTTGCTTCTCATCAATGTCAGACATGTCTTTGCCAAGAATGACTGTTAAAGATAACAGTCATGCTCTGGATTTAAAATAATTGAAAAGGCACTATAACGTATGGATTGAACCAAAGAATAAAGAGGATACGAGCCACCAGTGCCTCCACCAAATCATATTTGTCTGTAGCAGTAGTAGGGATGACCTGGAAATTAGTTGTAAAACATTAATTTTTGATAATGTAGATCTTCCATCTAGAAATTACAGTATAGACAACTAAACATGTTAAGTTTCTATCGTTTGCATAATACTTGCCCAGTGTTAACCTTAACTTAAAACATCTAAGGTTATCAGATATTGATTCTTATTGAAGAATAAACTCCATCATAAATTCCTTTGCAAACAAGTGAACTGAACAACCTTTAGTACATTTAAATGCAAAAGGAGTCATCATTCCATGGAAATCAATAACAAGAGTGCGCAGATGCTACAGATTTTTCCCAGTCATAGTTGACTTTGATACCTAGTCCTTTGTAACTAAGCAATGTAGTTCTCATATGACAAGTTTTCTATGCTAAGATTTGGTGCAAGGGGCACCACTAAAAACATATTGATCATTTTGGAAATGATTCCAAAAATCTGATGTTATGATTTGTGCTATACCAACCGGAGTCTGGATTGATGTATGAAGTATCATTTCAATTAAGTTTGACAAACTAAGCCAAGAAAGTCAGATGCAAAAAGTAAAGGATACAGGTTTTTAACTTTTAGGAAAAATGGTGTGACAAATTAAAAATAGAAAGAAAAAACTAAAGAGCTGTAACTAAAAATCAAGGGAACAACAAAGTAATTACCTTCTCACTTTGTAATTTTCTCCGAAGGTAGAGTTTCACTATGAGACGAATGGATGGTGTAACATATTTTCGCCTGTCCTTGTCAAGCCTAGAGAGAGCATGGCATTCAAGGCGATGCAACTTCCAGTCCAATTTCTGAAAATTATTAAAGCTAAATTTTAACAATATTCACATTGCCCAGTAGTTCTTCTTGCTATGCTAACCTCTAGATTGTTGTCACTGAAAAATTTAATTAGACAGAAGCGTAGAAGGCATGCAGATATACTACATTTCTTTACCACTGAACACTTCAAACCGGATATTATGAAGATCAAAAACTATTATGTACTTAATCAACATAACTCGATGCTTAGACTGTGGAAAAGTTGATCAAAATGCGGAAACCTTGACCTTTACTTGAGATTATATGACAGAGTTTAATTACTAGAATTAAACTCAAACACTGTTTAACAAATTGAACGGGACCTATTTCAAATTCAAACACAAAACATCTCATTGAAATAAACTTTGATATCAGGTTAAATATACCTGGCAAGTGCTGCCACAGTACCACACAACCTGACAACCCGAGCATTTCTTGATATTGTTAGATGTGAAGCATCCATCACATCTCGACTCAGAATGCGAGTTGTTCGGTACACAGACGTATGGCTCATGGCTTATAATCACTTCTCCTGATATACAAAACCTAAATCAGACCACTGTTTTTTTTTTTAATTCAAACAATCGATAAACGAGATTATATGATTCTAATTTAAGCTAACAGACATTAAAATGCAACAAATTCACTAAACTTAAATTTATTCGAGCGAAAGAGACACCTGGATAGAAGTCTCTGGTGGTGGAGAGACAACGGCCTTTCTTAGGTAAATTGGTAACAGTTAAACCACCGTCTTCAAGAGCGCTCTGCAATTCCTCCATCGACACACAACACCATACACTCTCTGACTCTGAGTCTCTCTAGAAACAATTTTTTTTGTTTTGTTTTGTTTTATGAGGCCTTATATATATTTGCTAGTGTGAAGTGTCAGGGTCTTTATATACAATTTGGGATATTATTGATTTAGTGCCTATTCTTTTTTGTTTAGAAGTCTATTTTTTATTTACTTATCCGATTTTTACTCGATTGAACCCTATCCTTTTTTAAAAAGTCTATTTTTTACTCATTTATCTGATTTTATTAAACTGGTGTTAGTTGATCGTTAGTCAAACTAAACGGTTTTAAAAGCAATTTTGTCTTTAAACCTTGATATGTCATATGTTAAGAAATAAATAAATAGAAAACGTAAAAAACAAAAAGATATAATTAATAAATAAATTTCAACATCATCATCGGATTCAATCTGCACCATCAATATCATAAATGGATGGTGGTGATAATCAAACAAAAAAAAAAAGTAAAAACAATTCAACATCTTCATCATGTTCCAAAGATTCCAAACCCAGAAAAAAAATTCAACATCAACACACCACCAAACCTAGAAAATAATATCAGGTCATCAGGCATCACCCAACTCCCACACCAGCTCCCATAGACCAGTATCAACCAGAAAAACAACACCACCAACCAGAAAAACAACAACGCCAACAAGAAATAGAAACTCACCAGGAAAAAAAAACGAAATCGAATACATTCAATTCCCAACCTATAACTCCATTCAACAATAGATTCTAAGTAGTTGAAAAAAAATGTCAAACTAATTAAAACTAAAATCAAAGTAACCACCGGTTTTTTTTTTAGGAAAATCAAATTAAAAGTTGAAACCAAAATAAAAAATTCAACACTCAAATCCAACCAACAAACCCAAAACCCCCATCAGCTTACCTGGAGATCAGCTCTCCCATCGCAGGCAACCCTCCAAAACCCAAACCCAAAAGGAAACCCATTCATCACTACCCAGTGAAGCGAGATGGGGAGAAGAAGAAGGGGGAAGAGAATGAGAAGGGACTAGGTGGCAAGAGGAGATCGAGCGGCTTGAAGTAGGAGATCGAGCGCCGACCTCAACTCGGAGGAGACCGAGAGAGAGAGATGGTGGGGAAGATGATTGTTGTTTGAGAGATTAGATTGAGTGAGAGAGACATTGATTTCCAAAGAAAGAAGAAATCAAAGAGAGAGAGACATTTGAGAAGGATGGTGAAGATTCATCTACCAATTTTTTTAAATATAAATTATTTGTAATTATTCAATTTTTTTAAGGGTAGAACGGTAATATTATGCAGTGAAGCAGATATCATGGGTAACTTAGTCATTTTGTATTTTCTGTCACGGGTGACCATCCAATTTCAGGACAGAGGGATCAAAATGAGTGGTTTTAAAAAGCATAAGGCTCAATCTAATAAAAATTAGATAAATAAGTAAAAAATAGACTTCTCATATAAACAAAGGACTAAATCAATAATACCCCTATACAATTTCAACCGAGCACACGGTCCCACAACGAATGACGTGTCATACTTAATATCATCAACGGCTCCTAAGGCGTCTGTGGACAATCAAAAATTGATAAGAGCCGAGCTCATTCATGCTATTCACGGCTTGTCTGCGTTTCGTCTCTCCCCAAATTTCTCCGTCGTTTCGCTCTCTACGAAGTCTCGTTTTTGCGAATAAAAAGCCTTCTCGTCTCTCCGTATCAACAGGTTTTTGATTTAATTGCTCATTTCTTCTCAGCTTTTAATATTAGTGTTGTGTAAATTAATAGAAAAATAAATAAATTTATTATTGTTCAGCGATGGATAGAGATTCCTCTTGTGCGCTGGTACTGTGTGGAAAATCATTGGCCGATAATGAAATCGCCATGTCACTGAAAACCAGTAACGCTATTAAAGTTGCTGCTAATAGTGAAGTTTCGATGATTTTGCAATCAGAGGTTGATAAATCAGCCAATGATGACTCTTTTGATGTTGAGTTGTTCATGAAATCTCTATCAACCAATCAATTTGGTCGGTTCCTTATTTGGTCTCCGAGGCTGCCTTCGACTCAGGATGTCATTTCTCAGTAAGATACGCAAACTTTAATCCTCATTGATTTTTCTTTTATTATTATGAATTTCTGATATACATAGCATATTTTATATTATCAATTTGATTGATCAAATCAAATATTGAATGTTGTTTTAGTGTTTGACAGGAACTTCTGTGAGCTTCCGGTCGGTGCAGTTTGTGTTGCTGATATTCAGTTCAAAGGGCGAGGTATGAAATACTGGTGAAGGTTTACTTGCCAAAAACAAAGAGTTGGATAGTTAATGTACGACTATGTAGTTGCATATGATGCTTAATTATGCAGGTCGTTCGAAAAATGTTTGGGAGTCTCCAAAGGGTTGTCTTATGTTTTCGTTCACTATACAAATGGAGAATGGACGAGTTGTGCCTTTGTTACAATATGTGGTGTCTCTTGCAGTTACAGAGGCAATCAAAGATATTTGTGACAAGAATGTAAGTGTCGATGCACAATGCATTCATATATATATATATATATATATATATATATATATATATATATATAGTGGTTTTTCTATCAATACGTACTAGTTATATCATTGCATTGTATATGGATCATTGATTATGGATAAGTTTTGACAAGTGCATACACTTTGAGTCAAAATATGTAAATATAATGGTTCATAACCAACGCACTAATGAAATTATATCGGTACGTGAAAATTTATATATATATATATATATACAATTTTTCTATTGTCAGTTCGAACTGATATATCTTATATCAGTTCCTTACATGTAGGCCATTAGATTTAAATGTTTTGATTTGACTGTCCACACTTGTCAAAGTATCTTTTAAATCCAAGGAACTGATATATTTTATATAGTTCAAACTGATAATAGAAAGACCGTATATATATTTACTATGGAAGAAAGGTTAATAGGGGGCCTATTTTTCTATTACAAGAATAAGTATAGAATAATAACTTGAACATGTAAGATAAATCCAAACTTTGAAAGGAAAAAGCATATTCGGAAGCTTATAAAGGCCAACCCTTTTGTGACTGAGCATGCACATTACATATGTTTTCTTAATAGGTTATTTTTGTGTTAGGTTATTCTAACGTGCAACCATATTCAAATTAAACAAAGCAGGCTTTTGCTATTGTTTGATGCAATAGAGTGGGAAAAGAAATTAATTTCGTTGTACATGTTGTGCAGTCAAAGAGAGTACCTTGAAATTGTTAAAGCTTTTTATTACTAATAAGTTACTATCTAGGAGAGCCCTTAAATTCACTTGATTAGGCATCCTAGAGGATGTCAAGCTTAGCTAGAATTTTTCCATGCTTAATAACTATTTAATCTATGAAGAACCATGCATCATATCAAGGCTCTTAATCTGAGATGGACTTGCATAATATTTAGTGTTTGGCCTTAGATTTAGAATCTTATTTGAGAAAACTTTTTTAATATTTCTGTCCAAAACTAAACAATGCAGATTCTCAGAATTTGAAAAATGCAAAACATCTGCTTTCTTTAGTTTTTTTTCCTTTGGCTACTTATACCTTTTATTTCACACATAATGGTATTGTAAATTTTAGGTCGATATGTATTTATAAAGTTCAGCTAATATACACTCATTTTGGAAACAATCTTTATTTCAGGGACTACCATATCTTGATGTTAAAATAAAGTGGCCAAATGATCTATACTTAAATGGCCTTAAAGTTGGAGGCATCTTGTGCACCTCAACATATAAATTGAAGAAGTTCAATGTCAGTGTGGGTAAATAAACTTATCTATAGAGTATAGACAGTAATGTGATCACCTTTGAATGATGGTTTAGCAGTATTTGCTATCTGTAACTTGCTAAACTATACTCTACTTGAAGCCTAGTCCACCTTCTACATGTAGAAATTTGGTTTTTGTATATATTTCTCATACTAGATATAATTCACAATCGCTTGTTCTTGCAGGTGTAGGTTTGAATGTTAGTAATGAGGAGCCAACAACATGTCTGAATGCAGCTTTAAGGAAATTGTGTGATTCTGCTTATCAATATAGAAGGGAAGATATTATTGCAGCATTCTTTAATAAATTTGAGATCTTTTATGATCTTTTTGTAAATCAAGGTGAATTAAATTTTTAAAATTTCAGAATGTTATTTCATTCTCAAATATATTATTTGAATGATATATATAACCCAGTTCTTGGCTGCATGTCTTACAGGATTTCAAACTCTTGAGGAGCTGTATTACCAAACTTGGCTACATAGGTGACCTTCACATTTGAAATACTTTTTTTTTTTTTTGTAATCTACAAAGTAAAGAAATAGTTTTGCTTGCTTATACCATCATCCAGAGGGGATGGAGGAGCATAAGTACTGACTTAAATCTTAAGGAGTTTAGCCATGCTCCATGACATGATAAATGTCAAATATGATGTTACAATTTCATATTTTACTTAAATAAACTATTTATTATAATTTTTTAAGTTTTAATTTAGTTGAACAAGTCAAAATAATCAAATATTTATTTCATAGTCTTAGCTATTTTATAGGAGAATTAGTTTTAGTGGGGTTGTATGTGCCTAGCTTTTAGGATACAATATTCCTATTCAAGTGAACAACGTGAATGAAAAAAGAGTGGATTGTTTGAATGAAATTATGGGTCATTAATTTGATCTTTAGGGAGATCAGGTTCCCTTGAAAATACTTGGGATCATCTTTTCATCTTTTTATATTTTATTAGTTCTTAGTTTGCAGTATGATTGCGTATCATAGTTGTTACAGAGGCTTAGTTGTACTTATACTGTTTCCACTAGCACTATTTTGTAGGAAAATTAGTCTTACTTGGGTTGGGTTGAGTATAGTACCTTTTATGATACTATGCTAATTTTCCTGTTTAAGTGAATAAAGCAATGAAAGAGTGGATTGATTATTTGATTGAAGTTATAAGTCCGGCAAAAATTTCACTTTCATCTTTCTGTTTTCTTTATTTTTTAGTTAGTTTTTAGTTTGTACTTTGCAGAATGGATTCATATCAAAGTATTTGATGTGCTAGTACTATTCTCATACATAATTCTAATACATCTTTATGCAGCCTATATGCTGCAAGAATACATGACGGCACAAGACTTCTTTGTGGCTATTGTCTTTCTGAAGCTTTTTCTAAGTTTCCATACGTTGCTAAAGTGCTCTTTAAATGGCTTTGATATCAAATGATATAAACCCATTCTCAAACTAAAAACTAATAAAATAATAAAAAATATATATCAAATTCATTGTAGGTTATTCAAGGGAAGGTGATCCCCTAAAGATCAACATAATGACCCATAATTTTAATCAAACAATCCACCCTTCTTTCATTCACTTTCTTCATTTAACTATGAAAATTACCTAGCATATCTTAATAGGTAGCACACACAACTCTGCTAAAAGTAACAATATAGTGCTAGTGTATGTAGAATAGCGAAGATTTTGTAACAACTATTTGACTTATTCAACTAAATTAAAAACTAGAAATTTGCATAACGTAAATAAGATATGCAATTGTAGCATCTAACAGTTGGTATTAATGGAGAATTACGAAATAAAGCAAGGTAATTTTGTAATGGCAGGGACTGTAAATTCATTTATAAGGTTGAATATCAGCTATATTAATATGAACAGTATTAAAATTTTAAAGGACCCACACAGAACTTGAAGCGAGCTCGAGCTGTTTGAGTTTTGAAATGTAGTACATGTCACCTTCTGTACGCCTATATAACACATAGCTACATCATTTATTGAGAGGTGATTTTGTTTTGTATGTGTGCAGTGGCCAAAGAGTTATTGTGCAGGAGAAGAATGAGGACCGAATAGTTGAAAACGTGGTGACTATTCAGGTAAGACTGAATTAATAGGTTTTTGATCAAGTTGACCTTTCAGATATGAATATCCATGCAAGAACATTGATATAGTCTTTATGCATCTTACTGTATAGACCTCAGGCAAAAATCTTGAACTCTGCTATTGGTTAATATTGGGAACATAATGGTTGAAATTTGTTTGTTTCAAGATGAATTTTTTTGTCGAAAAACAAATCATTGTAAAAGCTTCCATTCTGTTTTGGCTGACACATTTTGATTTTGGGGTAAAAATATGATCAAATGATGAAAGTAATATTTTTCTTATGTTTCTAATTAACTGGATTGTATGTCAGTAAGAGTAAATTACACCAACTTCCCTGAGGGTTTGACTATTTACACTCAAATGAACTTTGCCAAAACCGGTGTTCACCTCCACTGCAATTAGTGAATCACCTTAAATTTAACTGTTGAGTCGGTAGGGGAGGTGAGTGTCAATTTTGGCAAAGTTCGTTTCTAAGTGCAATTAGTCAAATCCTAGGGGATAGTGTAGTTCGTCCTTTTAGTAATCCAGCGTGACTTTTATTTGTGTTTAGAAATATTCTCTATACAGTAAGATCTGGTTGAGCATTAGAAAATATTATACAGATTTCAATTGATATTGAACACCTATTCTGTGTTATTTCACTTCACAAGGGTACTAAATTGGAGGTAAAGTAATACGGCTGGTCTGAAACTTGAAATAATGTGTTTTATACTACTTGATTTTATTGTTCGCAGGGGTTGACATCATCAGGCTATTTATTAGCTATCGGTGAAGATCATCAAATGTGTGAGCTTCATCCTGATGGCAATAGGTAAAGCATATGAATAAAGTTTGTCACTGGTGCCATTAGCTATGAAGAAAAAATACTAATAGTTCTATGTAATGTAGTTATTGAAGTAAACAACTGGATAGTGCATCAAAAATTTAGGATGTTTTCTGTTGCTTCAATGTAATTTGTTAAATATTTGATGTGCCGTAACTGCTAACTTGTAAGCACATGTTTACTCCAGCAACCTCCAACTGACTTCTGACGAAGTTCATATGGCTCTTTTTTTGGTTATACAGGATATGTGAAATAAAAAGTGGTTTACTTAGATACGTGCACACCCATAAAATATGTTGGTTTGAACAATAACTCATAGCCTGATTGGAGTTGCACACTGTAGTTTCGCTTGCTTTAAGTAGCTTTGATCCATTGATCTCATAGAATCTCTGAAATTGTAATTTTGTATCTTGACCCTTTTAAATCTCCTCATATAAGAAGTTCCTATTTAAGGAAGTGCAGTCTGTTCATATATAAACAAATTTGAAGAAAGTAATTCACAATGAGGGTATAATTACTAAATCACCTTGCTACAGAGTTCTCCTGGTAGCACAGCATGCATCTGGAGGCACTTAAGATGGCTCATATATTGGAAACATCATTGACTGCTTCTTTTCTTTCTTTTTATTTTTCCTTGTTGAACTGTCTCACAGAACCTAAAACCATCTGGTAATCAATTTTTCATCGTTGTTTGGGAACTGGGAGAAGAACTTAGGGGTAAAAAAATATAGGATTCTCCATTAATTGCTGTTTATCTAAAAGATACCAACCATTATCAGATGTCTTATTTGGCAGCTCTCACTTCAATTTAACATCCTTGTTTCTCACCCAGAAAATCATCATTCTTTTCAATAAAGCACTATGGCATTGCATTTTACTTTCAAATGTTATGGTGTAAAAAAAACTGTACAGCATGAACTTGAACATGATCTGCAAGCAAGTATCTAAATAATATTGTTTTTATGTTATCATGTGACTACAGCTTAGACTTCTTCAAAGGACTGATCAGAAGAAAACTTCAATAAAGAAGATTCCCGTGTACCTTACTGGAGGAAACTGTCATGCAGCAACATGTGCAGAACTGAGGATGTTTTGTTATTTTTTTATTTGTCTTTTCTGTCCCAACACTAATTCTGTTTTCTCAATTATTGACGTTTTACCTGTTTGTTTATTTCTTTTCAAATGAGATCTTGGTCAAACTTGATACAATTTTTTCAATTGATTAATTCTGTTTAATAAATTGTAACTGGTGTGCAATATTTTCTGCAGCTGTCGAATGAACTGGAATATCCCTGGTCATATGTACTACCATATCAAAATTAGGTCAAGATTTAGCTACAAATTCAATTATTTGTATGAAATTTGGTTTAATCTTTGCCAGCTATGAAGCGATACATATCAGGAGTTGCATAATTCATTCTCTATCCTTGTTATGAATCATATTATTTATCTCACATTTTTCTGTTGTTGATCTGACTTCATTATGACCCAGGTGTCTCAACATCATGGTTCAAGCTTTGTAGAATTTTGTCATTATGATTCAAACAGGACCTGTTTAGCCGCAATAACTGTTGTTTGGTTGAAAGACATACTGATTAGAGATTCTTTCAAAAACAGACGAAGTTCATTGGGATATACTAGCATACTAAATAGTGCAGTCCAACACCAGACACTGGTATGTTCTATGATTGTAGGTACTTAGTCCCTTTCATCTCTCTCTCTCTCTCTCACACACACAGGTCTATTATTGGAGTGGGCACAGCACATTGTGGGGGTCCATGTGGCAGACATTGTCTCCATCAGAATCTGGAACTATATTGAGGCTTATTCATCAGCAAAAGCAGAGCATAAAGCAGGTGATACAAAGCTCGCTGCCTTCCACTTCTTTGTTATTCATGATAAATCTGTTTCGGTGCCATTTAAAAAACATGTGTGGGACAATCTCACTATAGGCCCTCTACTCTGAAGATGACACGTGCTATAAGATAATATATTATTGATTGACAGCACCACTTATCGTCTTCGGAATGGCGGACTCATAGTAAGACCATTCCACCAAATTTTTCTTCTAAGTTCAGGGTACCCCATGTTTACCGAACACACAAAAGTTGCAGCTTTTGTCTTTACTTGTCCTACTTGTAAGAAGTAATAAGCATGTAAGAAGTAATAAGCATGCTTCTTTAGTTTGAGTAATGCTTGATTATCCAAAATATTTGTACAAATGTTTTGGGATTCAACCAATACTTTTCCAGTCATGAATTCATGATGTGAATGTGAGTTGTAACTAACGCATTACTCACACCACGTGGTATTGACAGCATACCATATCATTTAGTTATAAATTTGGATAAATATTTTGAACAATATAGTATTACTAGATAACTAGATAACACCAATTTCTTATAATCTCATTGCATGTAGTTCGGTGATTAGGATATCTTTAAAGCTTTGAACAAAAGTGACCAAGTAGATACAGCTGTGATACTTTTGAAAAATTGCATATGATCAACTTTACTCATGATTTGGACATTGACAAAAACATTTTCAATCCACTAAACGTTATAGCATTTAATCTTATTGTAGTATTGATTGCAGTTAAAAAAAAAAAACGTGTTTAAGGATTAGTTATGCTACCGTACAAAATCTCTATAGTTGCTGAAATAATTTGTAGTCCTTAGGTTATAATCTAAGGATCCACAAAAATTAAAGCTTGGAAATAGAAAAATTAGAAACTGAAGGCCCCGTCCTGCAGCTGTTTTTCGGTCCGTTTTCGTTTTTATTTTTCAAAAACGATTTCGAAAACGCGTTCATTAACCGTTTTTCATTTTATTTTAAAAAAAAAAATGAAAAACAAAATCAGTGTTAAAAGTGAAAGATTTGAAAAACACAAAATACTTGTTTTTCGTTTTTGTTTTTCGTTTTATTTTTCACTTTTTTTATATTAAAAACTATTAATTGTACTGTTATGCGTTTGATATGACTAGGACAAGACGGAACAAGATTTTTAAATTACCAAAGTGCCCCCCTTATATATATTACAGAGTAATTTATTTTTAACTAAAACTAAAAGTATTCATACAATAATATATATATATATATTATAATATTTACATAATTAGTAAATTAATATATAATATTGTAAAATAATAATATATATTATAATATATAATATTATAGAATACTAATATATATTATATAGAATATATTGCCGAGAGCTCCACGACCATCTCACATAGAGTATTTAGCTTCGTTTTCCCCACCAAACGGTCTTTCCTCAACGGCCTAAACAGGGTATTCACTCGAAAATACAACCAGAGACGGGTGGAGATCTTAAGCTAAAATCTGGTCAGTACGTGGTGTTGTTAAACCTGAGTTTATCCTAGTCAGCACCATTTTGGTTACGGATATGTCCAGGTATTCCAGTCGATATACTAGACTAGAAAACCAAAATCCGTTATGATATGCAGGGTCCTCATAAGAGGCAAGCATAGAGCATATTGAGACTTTGAAGACGAATCATAGATCAAGATATAGAGCTGTCTGAAGATTGGGACGAGAGAAACTTTAGAAAGCCATGTGAAAACAAACACTTAAATTTTATTCTGATTTTTCTGATTGCTTTACAAAGAGAGCAACACTTCCTTATATAGGGAATGGGAGCCTCGGAAAGATAAGGCCTAAAACATGTGGCCAGCAAGCATATCTTACAAAAGGGGTAAGGCTAAAGGAAATGACTGACATACAACAATAATTTCACAAAATTCATCAAAGCAACAGGAAGCTGTCTGGCAGCTGGTAAACGCACCAATAATTATGCAGATAAGATAAGTATGAAAAGCTACAGACTGCTGAGATTACAGGTGGCGTGGTATTCGTTGTCAGAGTCAAGAGCCCTACAAATGGAACAGGGTCATGTGTCAGCTTGGTCTTGGGAGTCCAGTAGATAAGAATTCTGAAAAGGGTGTCAGCTTCTGGTCCCGTGGGACATCTGGAAGGATGAAAATGACGTCTGTTTTGTCATTGTTGACGTCACAGAGGAAATTGAGGAGGGGAATCTGGATACCGGTCTGGTACAGTTGTTCGTAGTCGTATGTAGTATCTCATTCGTAGCTGGTATTGGAGGTCCAAAGGAGCTGGGTCTGTGGATTGTGCCTGTAGGGCCGGTTGAAAATCCAAATGCAGCATACCTTGGGGGCTGATTCTGGGTCCATTTTTCAAATATGGTATTGGCCCATAAGCCTGGTAAGATCAGTACGCCAAACAGATAAGGGATTGAACCACTGTAGGAAGGTTTGGAGGCCATGAGAGGTCGGGTTCTGAACAAAACCGTATAATGCCTGGAGAGGAAAAACTATGGCATGATGATGGATGACTGATAAACACCATAAGAACCATAACAGATGTTCGGAGTAATAGTAGAAATGTGGAGATATGAAAGGGTCGAGGAACGGTTTGGTGGGATTGGCTAACTGATGATGGCAACCTTGGTCTTTGATCCTGGCAAGATATATTGGAAGATATGTTTTTGCAAAATCTTGGACCTGTTGGACAGAGGGGAGTTGACCTGGTGGTAGGGTAGCCATAAATTATGGTAGGAACGGAGGAGGTGGTGGAGCAACAGACGGAGCTGATGAGGATGAGGCTTGAGATGATATCATGTAAATTAAGGGGATTGGTTCAGCACGGGAGATTAGGGTGACAGGGTGAGGCCTTGAAAGCATATCTGGGATGATGTTGTAGTGTCCCTTAATGTGATTGACTGAGAAGTCATATCTAGAGAACCAGTCTTTGAGCCTCAGAAGCTGGGGATTTGGAGGGAGCTTGTTGTGTAATTCGAGGACCTTAGGGAATGATGAGTTATCCATTTCGATGATGAAGTTATTTGTCCTGAGGTGGAAATCAAACTTGGAGATCCCATTTTTTATTGCGAGGATTTCCTTGTAGACCGTGTGATAGTGCTTTTGGGTGTCTTTGAACTGTCCACTGGCATGGCCACAGTAGTGGCCATTGGATTCTTCAAAGAGGACGGCTCCCCAGAAGTGGTCACTGGCTTCAGTCTGTAGGATGAGTTGTCCCAAAGAATGGATATGAAGAGAGAGAGGTTTCTGAGAGACTTCCTTTAAGTGGGCCACAACCTTGGAGTGAGAGGTATCCCACGGAGGAGGATCTTTCTTGAGGAGCTTGGACAAGCTTGTCGTGTAATGACTCGTTTGGGGGATAAAGTTTCTGATGTAATTAACGATGCCAAGGAATTGTTGAACCTGTTTTTGTGAAAGGTTCGAATCTGGGAAGACAAGGAGTTGTCTTTCCAGATGAGGTCCAGGGACATAAGACTCATCTTTGATTTTCATGCCAAGGAACTCAATATCAGAAACACCAATTGAGCTCTTCTTGTCGGATAGCATGATTCCATACTTGTCAATGATCTGATGGAATTGTTGTAGGAGCTTATCGTGGGATTCCTTGTCAGGTGAAAATAACAGGATGTCGTCGATGTATAGCAGGGCAGTATGGAGGATAGGATGGAAAATCCTGGTGATGGCCTTTTGAAAGAGCGAATGAATTGTTTTTAGGCCAAAAGGTAAGACTGTCCATTGGTACTGGGCATTCGGGAGGCAGAAAGCCGTCTTGGGTCTGTCATCAGGATGGATACTGATCTGCCAAAAGGCTCATTTCAAGTCAAACTTGGAGAAAACAGTGGCGTCAAGGAGCTGGGAAAACAACGTGTTGGCTCTGGGGACTGGGAACTTGTCGTCAATGAGGAAAAGATTGAGAGGCTTGTAATCAATTACGAGTCTTTTCTTTCCTCTGAGTTGTTCTGACCTTTTCTCAACGTAGAAGGCTTGGCAAGCCCATGAGGAGGAGGTAGACTCTATCAGGCCTTGCCTGAGGAGTTCTCCACATTCTTCGGTGGCTAGGGATAGGCCAGAGGGGGACATCCCTGAGTGGGATGCTTTTGTTGGGTTGACATCCTCATTGAGTTTGAAGGGTAGTCTGATGAAAAAATCAGGGTTTTTCCAGAGTGGTATGTTTGAAGTCTGCATGGATGTTGGTATAGAATTGTAGGAGTTTTTCTTAAATCCGGTGAGAATCGGGATTGATGACCGAGAGGGGAAAAATCTTGGGGATGTCGATAAAAGGTTTGAATTCCTTTTTGTAGCGGATTCTGTTAGGGAGGATCCTGATGGCTCTGGATTGGCTGTAGATGTCCCATCCGATGAGGATATCTTTGTCTGGAAGAGGTGTTCCAATGACATGAATCCAAAGGGTGAACGAGGGGAAAAACTGTAAGCCAACCTTGTGCTTGGAGATCAGTAAGTAGTAAAAATTTGTCCATCTGCTGCTAGAAACTCATTTTTTTCTTCTTTCCAGGCATCTAAAGGTAGGACGTTAGGATTCATCATCGAGGAATGTGCTCCAGTATCGAAGTAGGCAATGATAGGGACTGGCTTGGAGTACTTGGCCGTCAGGATTTGGATTTTGACCTGGGGGCATGTACTACCATTGCTGGTGCCCTGGTAGGCTTCTGAAGGGGAATCAGGATCTATATATTCTGTATGTTCTGAGGGAGTGCTGGAGCCGTCTGAATCTTGAACCATAAAAAAGGTCAACTGGTTAACATTTTCTTGTTCTGAGAAGATAGATTCAATGTCCGCATCGGAGGGGATTTCATCAGATGATTAGCAGATTTTGCTCTCTTATTAGGGCATTGCTTGGCATAATGACCCTCTTGTCCATAGGCAAAGCACTTGTTGGATTTGTTCCAAGATCTCCTGGCCTTCTTCTTGTAATATTTATATTTTTTATTCCTCTTGGGGTTAGAGGAATCCCTTTGCTTTCTAGGCTGGTTTCTGGAAGGCCGTCTTCTGTAGAACCTGTTTGTTTTGCAGTTGCAGTGTTCTGTGGAGTTGCATTTGAGGTGGTATGTAAGAGGAAATTTGCAATACCTATCATACTTTCTACCTTCTTTGATCATTTTTACAAAGACTCTTTGTGTAGCACAGAGCTTGTCTAATGCAGTGTGGGTGAACATGTGGATTTCTCCTAGAGTGATGTCTCGTAGGCCTCTGCGTGAGAATTCAATTAGCCTTTGGAGTTTTCCCGGAAGCTCTGTAGGGAGAGAGTTCAAATACACATGTCTTAAGGTTTCATCGTTGATTCCACCGAGTGCATGGTACCTAAAAGACATGCGCCTGTAGTGGTAATCTATGTCTCTTTTGTCTAGTGAGCAGCATCGCATTTCGAAGAATTCTTGTCTGGTCTGTTTGTAGAATTGAGAGGCATCTCCGATGAATTCTCGGAAAACAATCCACATCGCTTGGGATACCGACCCACATTGAACCAGTTGTAATTTTCTGTATTCTCCGAGAGCTTGGTACCAATCTCTGAGAGATCTGATAAATCTGGAAACGAATTCTCTCAAGATGGTTTTTGTGTTATTTTCTCGCTTTGCTGTCTGCAGGTCGAGCTAGGTGCTCATTTCTGACATTCTTTTTCTCCATTGGCGGGGAGCTATGTCATCAAAGCTAAACCATAAACAGTTTATGGGTTTCTGAGGAGGAGCCTAGGCTCTGGGTCCATGTTCTGGTGGTTCGTCTACCATAGAAGTTGGTTATTCAGAGGTTTCTCTGAGGATTCAGATGTGTCAACTGTCTGAGTGGATGGCTGAGGGTCAGCTCAGGACGCTAAGAAGATCTGGGAAAGACCTGGCAATGCATCTGGGTCTGAGTAATTCGCATGATCTGGGGAATCCGGAGAGTCCGAGGAATCTGGGGAATACGTTTCCCACGAGGAGGGGTATTCATAAGAGGATTCTGTGGGCTCTGTAGGAGTGTAAGAAGTTTCTGAAGAGGAAAACTGATGAGAAACTGCATAAAAGGCATGCTTCCGGTGGTCCGGTGGTGTATGCTTGTGGTGGCCCGGTGTCTTCTTCTTTCGGGGAGATGTTCTTTTAGTTCTGCTTGAAGATGGTTGGTCAGGATGCGGAGATAAAGGCGTGTATTTCCTGAAAAGATCTCCGGTTGACTTAAAAAACTGGGTATGGTCAGGAGGCCTGGAAGGAGGAGGTGGTGACTGAGTTGGGAAGATCAAGGATGGAGAATAGGGATGTGGTCTTGGGATATAAGACGTGCTGGTGAAGTGATCCCGAGTTATTTGATCTAGCTGATCCTTGAGCTGTCTGATTTCCCTTTCTTTGTCGTCGAATTCATGGCCAAAATATCATTGATTAATGTACTGGTGGAGATCAACATCTAATCGAGCAACTCTCAACTGTAAGTCTGTATACATGTTGCGTAGGGACGAATCTAGATGTTGGAGGCGGTGGTAATGTTGGGAAACATGGTGTGAGACCTGGTCAATCTTTTGATCAATAGAATGGAGGACTCTATTTTGGACTGTGGCATTACGGGTGTGCCAGTTGAGGACTTGTTTAGCCTGGGAAAGCTGTTTGAGGGATCCATCAGGTAGGACTTCAGTAGACTGAATGAAGGGTCTAGAAAATAAGTTTCTTTCTGGGTTCGAGGAGGATTCCAGAGGTGGAAAGTCCTTATCATAACTGGAAGCCATGAAGCAGAGAATGGGAACCGGAATAGAAGGTAGGATTTTTTCTGGTTCATTTGGCTCATCCGAGAGCAGTCCTTCGTCCTTCAAAATCTCGAGGGCTCTATCATTGATAGAGAGGGCTTGTTCTTTATTGGTAGCAAACCATTCCAAAGACTGTGAGGGTCATTTGGGTCTCGGACAATACGAGTTGGTTTACAAGGTGACTTCACAGGTTTGGAGCAAGTTCTGCATTCACAGTCTGTATCGCACATTTCTGGGTCAACGTCCCATATGAAATGGATGTTGATCTTATCAGTATAGACGGGAGTCCCATCATGTTCGAAATGATGGATTGGAATTTCCTTTTATGTGGTAATGGGTCGGATCATGAGGATTTGAAACACAGGAGGGGCACTGGGTGGTGAAGTGTTGGGTATTGCTTCTACAGCTGGAGTGTCGGTTACTCCTGAAGCAGGAGTGTTGATTTGTTCATAAGTAGTCTGGATGTAGCCATCGGACAATTTTACGAACTTGGTACCTGTAGCGACAACAGGGGTAGTGTTTTGGAAGGTCTTCTCATAGTTAGTGATCCACTTGAGAGGCATGATTTCTGTGAGCTTTTCTCTGGGTAGTTGTTTAGGAATCTGGATGATAGTGGGAACTTCATCTTCTCTTTCGGCTTTTATGAAGATGGTATCTCCAGTGTGTCCAGGGATAGGGAGATCGAATGCATGATCTTGGAGCCTGTAAGCAATCCGGTGATGTAGTGTTGCCATGTAGGAGTTAGGCATCATGGGAGCTCCTACTATTTGAAGTTGGATCTTGAGACAGTTGTGAAGGTTCTTGTCCCTGAGTGGGATGTTGAAGTTTGGATAATAGGTGAGTGAGATACTTCCTGCATGAAGGGTTGACAGACAAGTTCCGATGATGGCGTGTTCGTACTGCTTGTAGATAGTGTTAAGAAGAGCAATTATGGCTGTGATCGGGAGTCCTTTCCTACCGTGTACGGTAAGGATTATCCTTATGGCTCCAATATGCAGGTGGGAGTATCCTTCCTTGATCCATTGGTCAATTAAGGGCTGACCAATTTCGAGATTGACATATTGTTCAGTTGCAGAGGCTGGGATCAGACAATTATCCAGGGTCGTGGATTGGACATACTCCTTCATCGGGGGAGAACGGTGTTGGACAAGAGTTGTGACCCTTCTAGAGAGGGATCTACTGCGCTTAAACACAGTATAAGGGTTCAGTAAGGGGAGAGCGGTTTCAGTGATCTGTGCGGATTCTGGAATATGGGTATATTCAACCAGGTTCTGGATTTTGTTTGTTTGTTTGAGTTTGGCGAATAGAAATAGCAGAAGAAGGTCTAGCTGGAGTGTTTATCATATACGTTGTTTGCCATTGTTTTTGGAGGTCCTTCTCTTCACCTAGCTTATAATATTTTATAATATTTAAATTTTACAAAATAATATTCTATATATTTAATAATATATAGAATATTATTATGTATATATATTAAAACTATATATATTATGATATATATATATATAAATTATAATATATGTAATAATATTTAATATATTATTATAATATGTATATATATTATATTAATATAATTATATATATATATATTATAATTATTTATTTATAATTTAATAGTTTAGTTTTGATTAATTCATTTTTTTGATAAGTTTTATTGAATTAATTTTTGATGTGTTACTTTTGTTTAATTTAAAAATTACAATATAAAAATTATATTGGTTAATTATTTAATCAATTTGTTTATAGTTGTAATAATATTAAACAAAATACTAAAATTGATATTTGAATTTTTGATAGCTTTCGGTTAACCTACCAGACGCGTTTTTTCCGTTTTCATTTTCAAAATACAGCTTTCAGTATTTACTATCATACTCATTTTTAGAATTCGAAAATGAAATCAAAAATACAGTTTTCATTTTCATTTTTATTTTCGAAAAACAGCAACTGAAAAACACTTACAGGACGGACCTAGAAAAAAAAAATATCCCTTTCTTAACTGTACATATCATTCTCTCAAACAAAAACAAAAAAACTAACATATCTTGAATAGTTGTGTATAGTTGAACTTTTAAGGGATATGTATACAATAATGTATTTATGTTTTGGAGATTACTAGCTTTTGGATAAAAATACTGAACTCTAGGAAGTTTTTTTTTTTTTTTCATTAAAAAACAAATATGTGTATTATGATTTATGAATAATAATACTACATAGCCTATAGCCCAGATTTTCTTCCAAAACTCTTTTCGAATGATGCAGTAAATACTGTAATTTATAGTAATGATGATGATGTGACAATTTTATTCACATGCGGCTCGTATATCCACATCAATTAAGTTATAGATTCCAATCGGATTATCTTTTTCAAATCTCAAATTGTAACAAAAAATTAAATATTATTTACTGCATCATTTTAGCTAGTTAAAAATAATTAGGATGTGTTTGGGATGGTCGGATCAGAGGTGTAAATATCCGAAACCCAATTTGTACGAGTTGTTCCAAATCCGACCAGTCTTGAACGGGTTTTTACTTTCTGCCCTAAACCTAACCCGAAATGATAATTGGTGCCCTATATTTGACCCAAAATGACCCCTTTTTTTCTATAAAAAATAAAAAAAATTCAAACCATTAAATATTTAAATTATTTTACCAAACAATTAAATTTGAAACTAAATTTACATTATAAAATATACAATTTTTTTTTTATTGGAAGTTAAATATACACTTAAATACGGACATACACTTAAAATTCGTATATAAACTTAAATTTAATAGAACACGGTATCTAAGTTTAATAAACTTTAAATTCAAACATAAAAGAGACGAAAAGATTAGAGATTTACTTATATCTTACAAAATAATTATATAAATATCGGGTAAAACGGGCATATCAGGGGCATAAGGGGTTGATCGATACCCGATCCGGAAAAACCGGATCAAAAAAGTTTAATCCATACCCGATCCGAATCCCATTTTAAGTGATCCAAACCCGTGGACCGTGGATTTTTGTCATCCTTAGTTGTGTAGCATTGCTCAGTTGCAAATGTAGAATGGTGAGTATAATGTCAAATCTTATCACATTAATGTCATGTCTTGCCAAGGAGGGAATGAATAAACGACAACCAAAAAACAGTTAGTTAAAATATATTCACCTACCTGTCTGATTGATGTGTTTAACAACATGCGCATCTGTTGGCTTCAAATGCGGAAGATAATTCAAAATAAGGTGAGAATAAAGTCTAAAACTTGCATCAAAGAAATAAGTCCTTTATTTTAAATCTCAATCATTTTGGGTTCAAGTATAGGGTCCCCAAATGGTTTAGAGATGTTTGCAAGCTGAAAATGGACTTGGAGCTACTTGTCAATTTTAAGAGTATAACTAACTTAATCAAGATAAATTTCAGAATTATCAATAATATATAGGCCTTGAATTCCTACCTTCAACAGAAAACGATAAATGACCGGAAAAGGTTAGTCAAATGGTGTGTATGACACTCACATTTACACTATAAGGTTGTATGTTTGAATTGTTCCCTCTTCTCAAATCTCAAATCTCGAATTTATTATAAATCTTCTTTATATATACATGTTGAATGTATATAATGATTAAAAATTGAAAGTTATGATCTCAAAAAATCAGATGGTATTGATTGGGAAATTTCTGTTTTAAACAATGTCCGTACACAGATAAAGATTTCTAATGGTAGCTAGTATAAATTCTCCTTTCCTAAAGATGAGAAAATATACATACATATACAGGGAGAGGAAGAGGACAAGAGAAATGGAGATGCAAAGTGAAAAGACATAAAATGGTTGGATTTCAAATCGAAAAGATGTAAACATGGATTGGTGTTTCTTTAGGATATAATGGAGGAAAGCCATAAAAGAAAACAAGATCAGTCAAAATGTCTTTTGCATCATCACATATTCACATGGCTGCAAGCAAGGTGGACCAATGTAGGAAGAAAAAGAAAAGAGAGAAAGAGGGAAACATATATTATACTGCCAAGCGTTGATAATCAGTGGATTTAATTTGGGAAGATAAAAAGATGCTGTAAGCTGGAGTAGGATAAACATCTGGAGCATCATTCGATCTCATTCACATTTACAACTTATTGTTTTCTACGTATTCTAACTTTGGCCGACTAACTTATGACAAAAAAAAAAAGCTTCCATGTGATACCATTCACATGCATTTTCAAGTATTTGTTTTAAACGCGAGTAGCTCAACCGATGGATGGATGAGCTTGGGGTTTAGATAAATGACTCTAAAATTAACGGTTTGAATCCCATAAATAGTAAAGAACTTCAAAAAGAAAAATATATAATCTAAATAGATAGATAGATAGTGTTTTAAGAAAAAAGAAAAAGAAAAAGAAAAAGCACTCGTTTCAAACGTTTGTCGGAATTGACATTTGATGGTAAATCATATGAAACATTCATATTATACGATATTATTCCAATGGAAGATGCTATAGCAATCGTGCACCGAAACTCTTCGATCTCCTAATTAAATAACTCTAGTGGGAATATGATCATGGATTGACTTGGTTGGCTGTTTACTTTTCAAAACGCGTTCGGGGGAAAAGAATATCAAGTTTTTGCTTGGATAAGCCCCGATTGTATTAAGCATTAACTTGCTTTTTGCTAATGACAAGTCTCTCCTACTTTATTTACCTCCCAAAACCCAAAAACCAAAAGATAAGCATCTACTCTCTCCAAATCATATGTATTTCGGATTCGAATCACCCATGCAATGATTTCATAGACTATGATTTTCAGAATAATGAGCTTTTGATTAAAAGTGAAAATGGGTCAAAAAAGCACAAGCTTACAACTCAGTAATCAAGGGGTGGACCCCAAGTATTTCACTCTTATGATTGCCTAGCTTGCATGCAGTTGTTTTAATCTTTAGCTTAGGTCTAAGCCTACACAAATTTTTTATCTTTTTTAAGCATAAATATAATTGACACTTGACAGACAGTGCATGCAGTATCTTTTAATAATAATAAAAATGACACTGTACATGTAGGGTACAACTGGACTCCCAACCCACCCATAATTACCATTATTTTGCATAGTGTGTATTCAGAAAGTTCATAGTACCATTTTTTAATTTTTCCTATTAACATTTTTTTTTTAGGTTGAAAGAAGTTTTGTTTTTATCAGCGATCTAGAATTTTTTTTTTTTTTTTTGGTTGAAACAAATCAGAAATTAATTCTTAAAACGTAAGAAAATACTTATCAATTTTTAAAGCATTAGAATAAATTATACATAACATGATAATAATAAGTTAGTTAAAAAATATTTTTTTTTAATATCCAACTAATCACTAAACTTTCTAAGATTTTCTACTATCCATATATTTTTTTCGAAATAGAAAATGATAATTGAGTTGTGAATAAAAGAAGTACCCTTGATTTTTTTTATTATTATTATTGAAGAGTTTTCTCTTTTAATAAACAGAAAATAAGGAGAATAGAGGAAGAATATTTATCTGAAAATCATAAATAAAAATATATATATTGTTATAATTACAATAATTTGTAAAACGAATTGGGAATATGCGTCGTGTCTTTATTATACAGAAAATTGCAGTTTGCACTTTGCAGGTGACGTCAGTGTGGGCCCCACGTAAATGAAGCAACAAATGGCTTTCGTCATTGGATTTGATAATTTAACGGTGAAGATGACCGGTACAAACTACAAGAATACACAGTAGGACCACTCATTTGTCGACAACTGTACTTAGGGGGGGGGGGGGGGTGGAGCAGTAAAAGGTCGCTTCTCTGTACTGCTCACGAGGACGGTTTATTAGATACCACTAACCAACGACCACCACGTGTTTTCCACGTCAGCTTATGAAAACTTTGACTGCACTTTTGGTCAAAAGTCAGAACAAATCATTAACGACTTCTCTCATCCTCTGTGTTCTGGTACACTCAACAGTCTACACCCACCGAAAGTGACCTTCCAACACGTGTCCGCATGCGGGACCTTGATTTGATATCTAAAAAATGACAAAAAAAGGACCAAAGTAAATAATAATTTTGTGTACAAAATGGGAATTCTCACTTGGACCAGAAATCAATGAGCATAATATAATCACATGTAAATTGCTAAATTGTTTTGGGATCTCTAGTTCTCTACCTCCCAAAAAAATATTTTTTTAAAAAAAAAGTTTTAGAGAAGATATTGAGATATTCGAAATGATTTCTTGCCATTGCTTTCAAACTATTTGATGTCCAATTCAATCATTTTGGCTTGTTTTTATATGCTTATTGGATTTTCAATGTTAACTTTATGATTAGGGTTTGGTTTGAATTAACAACCTAATCATGGCAATATGGTTTTATTATTTGTTTTGATGTAACATTGTTAATCGCGAACATTTCTCTAATGATATTATCTACCCCACTCTACTATCACATTATTTCACACAATATAAATAGATAGTGGTATTTTTAGTTGTCCACGATTCGATTTAATCTAATTTAAATAAATATGTTTAATTTTATTTTTTTTAAATAGTAAAGAAAAAAAAAGTATTAAATAATAGTTACAGGACAATCACTTATAAATTCATCTATTAACATATTTATAGTACATTTATTTACATCGTTACTTTTTATCATGTAAGCATTATTTGATCCAATTGTACTGTTTTTTCTGTTAAAAGGTGATGAGATGTATACATATGTTTATATATAAATATATAAGATTTGAAGAAGAAAAAAAAAAAAGAGAGATCTTGTGATATTTAGGCTTGGGATGTGGTTTCTATTTGGGTTCTAATGTTTTATACTTAAAATAAATTTATAAAACCATCTAATTGGACAATTTATTAGAAAGGAGAATTAATTGAATCTCCTATCATTTTCCTTTTATTGTTGGTTTCAAAACAATGTCTTATTATTATTATAGTGTTGCATTAAGAAGAATATTCTTTATATTCTTTATTTGAGTTTTAGATGCCATTGAGATGACCACACCACACAAGCTACTTTATATTCAACTATAAATAAAATGTCTGAGAAGTTAAACAAAATCACACCTTAATTGACTCGCCATGCTTGGAAGTATCTATTGTTAACTCAGCCTTCCTTCTAATGCTATTCATGTCTAAGATTATTTAGAAGCCATATTTTCTATTAAAATATTGGAATTTTATGGTCTCGAATCTACATTAGTCAAAAGATAAGATTATACAAATAAAGTTACACATATTGTGATCATTGACATGGTCAATCATAATATCAAGTAAAGATGGAGGTAAAAAAGTCAACAAATAACTAGTAGTAAAATGAAGTGTAATTCAGATGACAGTTTCCATGGAATTAATATTATTTAGTAATTAGTACGACCTTTTCTGCATGCGTGTAGACGTGTATCGGAGTCAACAATTTGTTTTTGAACGAGTCATTACTAGATACAATTGCGAGTGATATGATCGTTCACCGTTTTTAATAATTCTATCTTTGTGTAATTAAATGAAAAAAAAAATGTTTATTATATAATCAAATACGTTACAACTTTACTGAATATATTTACGAGTCAGGTTAAACCAATTTAAATTTATAACTTTAAATTTTAATTTTAATTTTAATATCTCAATCATTTATGTGTTTTTCTTAATTTAATGGTTGAGATTTGAATATATTTACAACTCTTATATTAAAAGTACATGGATCGTTTAAATATTGAAGTCAAAGTCTTAAATCATAAATTTAAGTTGATTTAGTATGATCCTATATTTATATAAAGAAGTTTTCCTATCAACACCCTTTTATTTTAATACAATAAGCATATTTGATAAAATTACATACAATTTAATATTTTTGAATGAGAGTTTTTGTATGTATCCTTAGAAAGTTAAAATTCACACTTGATAGAAATTTGAAAAAAAAAAATTGGATTTAAGAACTTTTTTTTTTTTTTTGATATAACCATTTCCCCATGTAGTTTTATATATTAGACACTTTGTCTCCTATAGTTTCAGAAATGATCATTCTTCCCCTGAAAACCAAAATATTAAACACTCTACCCCTATAATTTCGGTAATGATCATTCTCTCTCCTATAAATCTTAAAAACCTAATTAAGCAACATTATAAAACACTAAAGACGAAGAAGAAACAGATGAAAAGAAAGAGTTTTCTATGTTATTTTTTATTTTTTTTCCTTAACAAACATTTCTTATATACAGCAGCCTTTATATACTATGCTGGTTATCTTTTTCGAAAACCACTTTCTAACTGACTTCTAATTCCAGAAGCTGACTCAGCTATACTTAAGACTACTATGCTGACTGGGCATATTATAACAACGTTTGGTGATCAATATATCTCTTTACTAAAATAAAAATATTATACATTTTACCTCTTAATCATTAGAAATTCAGTTAGATAAATACTTTAATATTAAAAAAATCAATTAAATGGTCTTAATACTCTTAAACTCACGAATTATACCCCCTAATGATACAACTAATTACTTTTAAAGGAAAAAAATTAAAAATAAAACAATAAAAACTGATAAAAGTATTTTAAAAAATAGAATTGAAAATAAAAAATATAAAAAAAATATTTAAACAAAAATTAATAAAAGATTTAAATGTAAAAATTTAAAATTAAATTAAAAAACATTAATAAAAGAATGAAATATAAAAATAATACACTTATTTAAAAAATATTAATAAAGAATAACAAAAATTAAAACAATATTAAATTTTATTTTGAAATATTGAATTGTTTTTTTTTTATATTGAATTTTTTGTTGCAAATTTTTTAATTTTTATTTTCAATTATGTTTTTTTTTTAAATACTTTTATTAGTTTTTATTGTCTTATTTCATTTTTTTTATATATATATATAAAAACAATTAGCGGTATCACTAGGGGGTATAACTTATGTATTCAAGGGTATTAAAATCATTTAATTGATTTTTTAATGGTCAAAGTATTTTGACTAACAGAATTCCCAACGGTTAGGGGGGGAAATGTTTAATATTTTGATTTTTAAGGGGGAGAATGACCATTACTGAAGCTAGAGAGTGTAAAGTGTCTGATATTTTGATTTTTAGGGGGGAGAATGACTATTACTGAAACTAAATGAGGTAAAGTGTCTAATATATCAAACTAAAAAGGGGAAAATGATTATATCCTTATATATATATTTATTTGTAAATGTTTTATCTTAAAAAAAAAAGTATTACCATTTTAATCCTTAAGTATGTGAAAACTCAATACCAAAAATAATTAAAGTATGTATCGTTAAAAGTTGTGGTTGAAAAAATTCTTTATATAAACATATTAAGGGTGCGTTTGGTACTGAGATGGGACAGGACAAGGTGGGGCTGAACATGTTGTTCTTTATTGTATTTGGAAGGCCTGGACAAAACTATAAATTGTACTGTTATGCGTTTGGTATGGCTGAGACATGACGGAACAAGAGATTCAAATGACCAGAGTACCTTTCTTATATATATAACAACATAGACTATAATATTATATATATTAATAAATAATAAATAATATTATATTCTATAATATAGGGTATGGTGGCAGCCTTAGTTGTTTGCTTGGGCCAGGTAGACAGGAAGATGAGTGCTTGCAAACTCGGAAATCTGCTGGGGGGAGGGTGTGTGGCCAGGAGGGAAGGTGGTAGCAAATTCCAGGGGAAAACCAGGGAGAACCGGTGGTCCTTGGGGGGTTGAGGTTGAAGGCCGGGGGGAGGTCATATAAATCAAAGGGATCGGACCAGCCTGGGAGAGAAGGTTAACTGGCTGTGGTCTGGAAAGCATATCTGGGATGATGTTGTGATGTCCCTTGATGTGTTTGACTGTAAAGTCATACCTTGCGAACCAGTCTTTTAACCTGAGGAGCTGAGGATTTGGTGGTAGTTTGTTTCTGAATTCCAGCACCTTGGAAAAGGAGGAGTTGTCCATTTCGACTGTGAATTGGGAGGTGCGGAGATGAAAGTCAAACTTAGAAATGCCATTTTTTACAGCAAGGATTTCTTTGTAGATGGTATGATAATGTTTCTGGGAATCTTTAAACTGGCCACTGGCATGTCCGCAGTAATGGCGGTTGCCTGATTCTTCTTCTATGAGAATTGAGCCCCAGAAGTGATCACTGGCATCTGTTTGGAGGATGAGGCAGCCTGTTGCAGGAATGTGCAGAGGAGGGGGATGTTGTGCAGACTTCTTTAGCTGGGAGATCGCATCAGTGTGGATGGAATTCCATAGAGGAGGCTCTTTCTTTAGTAGCTTGGATAAGCAGGTGGTATACCGACCTGCCTGTGGGATGAAGTCTCTGACATAGTTGACGATGCCTAGAAATTGCTGAAGCTGCTTGAAAGAGAGGTTGGTGTCAGGGAAGGCTTGCAGTTGGCTGGCTAAGTGTGGGCCAGGGGTATACGTGCCATTCTTGATCTGCATGCCAAGAAACTGAACTTCCTGGACTCCTATAGTGCTCTTCTTGTCTGATAACATGATACCATGTTCTTGGAGGATGTGGTGGAATTTCTCAAGGAGTAAGGTGTGAGAGTGATTGTCTTTCGAGAACAGGAGGATGTCATCTATATAGAGTAAGGCTGAGGATAGCAGCGGCTGGAAAATCCGTGTTACTGCCTTTTGGAACAGGGAGGGAGCAGTCTTAAGCCCAAATGGCAGGACAGTCCATTGATAATGGGCATTGGGGAGGCAAAAGGCTGTTTTGGGCCTGTCTTGTGGATGGATGCCTATTTGCCAAAACGCTCCTTTTAGGTCGAACTTGGAGAAGATTGTTGCGCCAGGTAAGTGAGAAAACAAAGTATTGGGCCTAGGAACAGGGAATTTGTCATCTTGAAGGAAAAGGTTAAGTGGCTTGTAATCAATGACAAGTCTCTTTCTTCCTCTAGTTTTTTCGGACCTTTTTTCCACGTAAAAGGCTTGGCAAGCCCATGGGGAAGATGTGGGTTCAATGAGACCTTGGTCTAGAAGAGACTGACATTCTTCTGTGGCCATGGCGAGGTCAGAGGGACTCATGCCCGAATGAGTGGCTTTGGTGGGGTTGACATCTTCATTTAGTTTGAAGGGGAGTTTTATGAAGAAGTCGGGGTTTTTCCAGAGCGGGTGAGGATGTGTGAATTTACTGTGGCTATCGGCACAGAAGCCCTGAATCTTTTGTTGGATTTCTTTGAAATTCGGATTTACCGTTGATAGTGGGAAGATTTTTGGGATGGCAATAAATGGTTTAAATTCTGTTTTGAAACGGATGCCATGTGGTAAGATCCTGATTGATTTCGCCTGGCTGTAAATATCCCAGCCAATGAGGACGTCTTTGTCAGGCAGGGGAGTACCAATGATGTGGGTCCAATGGATGAAGGAAGGGAAGAACTGTATTCCAACCTTTTGCTTGGTAATCAAGTGTGTTGTAAAAAGTTGTCCGTCTGCTGCTAGGAACTGGTTTTCTTGGGGCTTCCAGGCGTCTGGCGGGAGGACATTCGGGTTCATCATTGAGGAATGTGCTCCTGTATCGAAGTAGGCGATGACCGGGACCGGCCTGGAGTACTTTGAGGACATGACTTGGATCTTTACTTGAGGACCAGTGGTTTCTTCATTTGTGGCTTGGTAGGCTTCTGATGGCGGGTCATGTTGGGAGCTGTTATCGTCAGAATCTTCTGATGGGCTGGTGATGTCAGAGTCTAGTATCATGAAGGTGGTCAATTTACTGACATCATTTTCTTCTGAGAAATAGGATTCGACGTCTGCATCGGAGGGGATTTCTTCTGACACTTGCCTGAGTTGCCTGATGAGTTTGGCAGATTTTGCCCTCTTGTTTGGGCATTGTTTTGCAAAGTGTCCTTCTTGACCACAAGCGAAACACTTGTTTGATTTGTTCCAGGATCTTCTTGGT
Source organism: Dipteronia dyeriana (assembly GCA_032871835.1). Taxonomy (NCBI): domain Eukaryota; kingdom Viridiplantae; phylum Streptophyta; class Magnoliopsida; order Sapindales; family Sapindaceae; genus Dipteronia; species Dipteronia dyeriana. The sequence continues at coordinate 102,273,207 of CM065296.1, read as the reverse complement.
TTCTTCCTGTAATATTTATATTTTCTGGCTCCTGAAAATCTCCTTGAGTTTCGCCCCTTTCTTGGCTTGTACCTGTCGGGTGTGTTGGCTCGGCAGTTGCAATGTTCTCCTGATTTGCATTTGAGGTTGTAATCTGGCGGGAACTTACAGTGTTTCCCGTATCTTTTTCCCTCCTTAATCATTTTTGAAAAAATTCTTTGTGTGGCACAAAGTTTTTCCAAAGCCGTGTGAGTGAACATATGGATTTCTCCGAGAGTGATATCTCTGAGGGTTTTTCCCGAAAATTCTATCAGCCTTTGTAACTCTCCTTGAAGTTCTGAGGGGAGAGAATTTAGGTACACTTGTCTCAAGGATTCGTCGTTGACTCCTCCAAGGGCATGGTACCTGAAAGACATGCGCCGGTAGTGGAAGTCTATGTCTTCTTTGTCTAAAGAACACACCGTCATTTCGAAAAATTCCTGTCTGGTTTGTTTGTAGAATTGGGAGACATCTCCAAGGAATTCTTTGAAAATGATGCCTGTTGCTATTGAGATTGAGCCACATCTGACTAATTGCAATTGTCTATATTCACCGAGGGCCTGGTACCAGTCCCTTAGGGATCCGGTGAATCTGGAAACAAATTCTCGCAAGATAGTTTCTACATTGTCACCTCCTTTGGCAATCTGGAGGTCTAGCCAGACACTCATTTCAGACATTCTTCTGCGCCATTGTCTGGGGGCTACTTCATCGAAATTGAACCATGGGCCATTTGTAGGTTTGGGTGTTTGGGCCGAATTTCTTTGGGTTTGGTCAGGTCGATCAGCGGGGGTTGGCCTGGGCAGTTCAGTAGTGTCAGATTCATCGCCAACACGTCCTCCTGACCACTCACATTTCTTCAAATCAACCGGAGACCTCTTCCGAAAATACCCACCATTACCAACAGATAAACCTTCTTCGAGCAAAGGAAAAGATCCTTCCCACAAAAAGAAGGGAAAGGAACAAACCTCCCAACATTACCCCTCCTCACATCACCACAGACAGGCCTTTTATACCTCTCCCCATCATATTTCCTCATCAGAAACAGAGACCTCAGAATCCTCCTCCACCTCTTCCTGGGAAACCTACCATTCTGACTATACCCTAGACAGCTCGAATGACGATGACCTATCCCATGTTTTCATGGCTACAAGAGCCGACCCCCAGTCTTCTACACAACCAGATCCCCAGCCTTCAACTCAGCCCATGAACTCATCTTCCGAATCTGACACTACTGAACTGCCCAGGCCAACCCCCGCTGATTGACCTGACCAAACCCCAAGACAGGCCCAAAACAGCCTTTTGCCTCCCCAATGCCCATTATCAATGGACTGTCCTGCCATTTGGGCTTAAGACTGCTCCCTCCCTGTTCCAAAAGGCAGTAACACGGATTTTCCAGCCGCTGCTATCCTCAGCCTTACTCTATATAGATGACATCCTCCTGTTCTCGAAAGACAATCACTCTCACACCTTACTCCTTGAGAAATTCCACCACATCCTCCAAGAACATGGTATCATGTTATCAGACAAGAAGAGCACTATAGGAGTCCAGGAAGTTCAGTTTCTTGGCATGCAGATCAAGAATGGCACGTATACCCCTGGCCCACACTTAGCCAGCCAACTGCAAGCCTTCCCTGACACCAACCTCTCTTTCAAGCAGCTTCAGCAATTTCTAGGCATCGTCAACTATGTCAGAGACTTCATCCCACAGGCAGGTCGGTATACCACCTGCTTATCCAAGCTACTAAAGAAAGAGCCTCCTCCATGGAATTCCATCCACACTGATGCGATCTCCCAGCTAAAGAAGTCTGCACAACATCCCCCTCCTCTGCACATTCCTGCAACAGGCTGCCTCATCCTCCAAACAGATGCCAGTGATCACTTCTGGGGCTCAATTCTCATAGAAGAAGAATCAGGCAACCGCCATTACTGCGGACATGCCAGTGGCCAGTTTAAAGATTCCCAGAAACATTATCATACCATCTACAAAGAAATCCTTGCTGTAAAAAATGGCATTTCTAAGTTTGACTTTCATCTCCGCACCTCCCAATTCACAGTCGAAATGGACAACTCCTCCTTTCCCAAGGTGCTGGAATTCAGAAACAAACTACCACCAAATCCTCAGCTCCTCAGGTTAAAAGACTGGTTCGCAAGGTATGACTTTACAGTCAAACACATCAAGGGACATCACAACATCATCCCAGATATGCTTTCCAGACCACAGCCAGTTAACCTTCTCTCCCAGGCTGGTCCGATCCCTTTGATTTATATGACCTCCCCCCGGCCTTCAACCTCAACCCCCCAAGGACCACCGGTTCTCCCTGGTTTTCCCCCGGAATTTGCTACCACCTTCCCTCCTGGCCACACACCCTCCCCTCAGCAGATTTCCGAGTTTGCAAGCACTCATCTTCCTGTCTACCTGGCCCAAGCAAACAACCAAGGCTGCCACCATACCCTGTCTAATCAAAAAAGGCCCTTCCTTGATCCGTTCATTTCCCCCCCCTTTTCTCTATTATTCAGACCAGGTATTATGGTTTCTATGGTGCTTATCTGTCCTGTTCCATCATGCCATGGTCTTCCCCCTACACGCCCTATATACATTCGTCCAGTATCCTAGCCCGTCTAACCTTCTTACTTTCCTACAATGGTTCAAGCCCATTAATGCTTGGCAGGCCGAACTCACACAACTGATGGGCCAGTACAATATTTGGAAATTGAATCCGGATCAGGCATCAAAGGTCTGCGGCATCTGGATATTTAGCAGACCCTACAATATCAGCCCACTTACCAATCTACTTTGGACAACCAACATCTGTTATGAATGGGATACCTCTTTTGATTACGAAGCCCTATACTGCTCCCACCTACAGGTCCCACTACTCAACTTTCTCTGTGACGTCAACAATGACTATACCGACGTTATCTTCATCCTACCAGAAGTTCCGAGAGACCCCCACCAGAAGTCTCCATCCATTCCCACAATCTTTCCTCCAAGATTCCCAGGTCCCCTCTGACAATTGGCGTGACACATGGCCCTGTTCAATCTGTGGAGCCCAAGATTCAGACGACGAATACCATGCCACCTGTAACCTCAGCAGCCCATAGTCCTGCCCTCTGCCCCGGTTACAGTCCCCTGTCGGCCTCTTGTCAGCCGCCTTGCTTTATGTTTTGCTTTATGTTTGTTTTATCAAGCTGCCCTTGTCCTTGTATCATATCGCAGCATGCTTTCCAGTTGTTTGTTCATCCTTATCGGCTGTCTTTGTATCATATCACAGCCTACCTTTTGCCAGCTCAAAAGAAGTGATCAGGAGTCTCCAGATCCCTTCTTTTCTCTATAAAAGAGAGAGCTCTCATCAATGTAATTAAGTTAAGAAATAAAAAGAAAAAGAAGGATGATGTTTTCTATGTCTAGCTAAACAGTCTCTCACTCTCTCAATCTTCGCCTGACTCTGTATGAAAATATGGTTTCCAAGGTCCCAGTATGCTATGTGCTTGCCTCTTAGGAGGACCCTGCATATCAGAACAGATCCTGTATACTAGTCACAGTATATCGGCTGGACACCCTGGACACATCCGGAACCAGTATGTTTGCTGGCTAGGATAAACTCAGGTTTAACAAAGCCACGTACCAACTAGTCTGGCCTGTTGATCTCCATCCATCTCTGGCTGTGGCTGACCGGAATAGTACCCTTTTAGGCCGAAGGATGGCCGCCAGTGGGGAAAGCCGGTTCTTGGCCCTTTCTGTGAGATGGATATTTATAAATCATATATATTATGTGTTGTAATATATATATATATATATAATAATAATAATAATAATAATGTTTAATATTATATATAATATTATATATATAATTATAATATATAATTTATTGGACATGATTGTAATTGTTTAAAATTTTAAAGGGTAAATTGATCATTTTGACACTTATCTCATGTCATGGGACAAGTTGTCCTAAGGTCTTGGATGAGACAAGTTTTTGTGATTTTTATCCTACCTTGTCTCATCCTGTCCCATGCTAAGGACACGCCAAACGTGGAATAAGAACAAACTGTCTCACTTTGTCCTGTTTTCTATCGCGTACAAAATGCACCCTAAATCCACTATTGCCGCTATACTCTGCCTTTGAGCCTTTTCTTTTTGAATCTAACGGCCGTTAATTTGCTAAATCACTTACTATTTTTGAGTTGCCAGATTATGGCTTAGTTTGGCATTGCTTCTCCAGCTGCTTTTGGGGCCAAAAGTGATTCTGGACCTAAGACAGGGTGTTTGGTAAAATCGTGGGGAAGTGCTTTTGGTCACTTTTAGCTTCTCCCAGCTGAGTTTTTGAGAAGCTACAAATACATACTTTTGGATTTTGGCTTCTGCTTTTAGAAAACGTGCTACAGTGATATTAAATGAAATTTTACTAACTTTCCAACTTTGTTCTTGCCTTTAACGAAATTTAACAAAAAAAAATGGATTTATATTTCTGTAAAATAAAATGTTGCCATAACTGTATAAAAAAATTGGAATAATTAATTCAATAAGGTAGAATAAAAATAAAATAAAATAAATAAATAAATAAATAAATAAATAAATAAGGTTAATTAATTAAATAAAGTAGAATAAAAAATGGGGCTAATTAATTCAATAAAGTACCATAATTATATAACACTAAACACAGATAAACAAGAAAAATATAAAGTATAACACATTATTACTATTTAGATGTCTATGTCCTTTTAGTAATTTTACACACTCACGGCAATTTTTATTTTAGTTTACCAAACACATTGAAATTGCTTTTAGTTCTCACAGCACTTTTGAAAATCAGTTTACCAAACACTCAGCTAATTCTTCCTACAACAATTCAAAAAGCAATTCCTCCCACGACAATTTCAAAAACACTTCTTCCCACAGTACAACAATACCAAACTGAGCATATATATATATAATTGAGAATCGGTGGAGATTGTCATAATGTAAGCTCATAATATTATCATTAATGTTGATGTGATTTTTGTTTTTTGAGAACGGTGTTGATGTGATTTATGAGGAGTTTATGGTATGAACATTTGAATATATATATATTATAAAGGTTTCAGGAGAGTAATATGTCTTGAATACACAAACTCAATATAGTTATAAAAAACATATCAATGAGATGATTCCATCGTATCGATCATTCGACCTTTTCAACCTTTCCTTATCATAGAGATAGATGAAACCAGTCAAAATTATCTCAAATTATAAAAATTGTACTAAACCATGTATGAAACTTATTTATAATTTATATTAATGGGGTAACATTTAGAAACTGATTTAGTACTAAAATGTAAAATTTTAATTTACCAATTAAATCCTTTCGAAAAGAAAAAATACCAATAAAATGAATTTAAAAACATTGATTGTTGTGTCATAAAAATAGCAAGTTAATTGATGGGTTCTATAAGATTTATGTTATGATCGATCTGTTTTAATTATGCTGTTTTTTTTTTAATCTCAAAACATTGGTTGGGTTTGTTTGCCCCCATTTTGTTCATCATCTTATATTAACTGACTGCAATAATTAAGTTTTTTGAATTATTATTTTTACCCGTTAAAAAATTAAAAAAATAACGTGCTTTCCTATAAACATGTGTAACAGTGTAAGTAAACATAATTAAGAATTAGTTGAAAAATGTATTTCAAGTACATTATTACAGTATATGGCTCAACACAATTGCCATTTGTCAAAACTAAAAGAGTAAAAACAGTGCTTCCAAGCCACACGCTATAAAAAAGCAAATCTTCCTCACTAGCACAGCCGATCGACCACCTAACTATTGCTTGTTAATCTCGCTATTTCATTCAACACTAATCTAGTAAAATTCAGAACTCCTAACTAGATTTTTTTTTTAATAATTAAAAATTCATCTCATAACAATCCCTCTAACTATAAATAAAATATACAGTGGTTAAATTCAATCAAATGATGTTGGAAGATTGAAAAGAAATAAGGATATTTTGTGAGATTTAGCTATGATCAGTATGATATGTTCTCAAGAGCATATGTCTGCAAACTACGAAGAAGGAAAGGACCAAGACCTGGTCATTGAGTTGTTAGTTGTTGTTTAGAAAAAGGGGATTCATGAGTAGTCATGGCCACATTTGTGAAAGTGGAGTAATTCCACAATTGCATTGGGAGCATATCCTATTGGGTTGCTTAGTTGATAGGTAGTTATTTACTTATTTTATTGCAACTCATTCGAACCTTTAGCCTATAAGAGCTGATAGTAATTGATTGAGATTATTATGAATTTATACAAATAAACTTTTCCTTCAAATCTTTCCGGTTCTCTCTTTTAAATTCTGCTATTGTGTATTTGATACACATCACAGTAGAATGAAATGACAGTTATTGTTGAGCATATTTGTTAATAGGGTTCGAAAAATTAATAAATCAAGTTTAAAAGACACCTTTTAAAGTGTGGAGAGGAAAATACTCATATCATCACCGTTGTTGTGAAGAAAGAGACAAAAAGTGAAATCGAGCTTACTTGCATTCGAGGTTTTATATTTATTGAAAGTTGTTGAGGAAGATGAAATCGAAACTTTTATACAAAAGCTCGGAGCTTTAAGATAAAAGCTCGCTCCGAGCTTTTGTAATTATATTTCCAGTCTTGTAAGTACTGATAAAAAAAAAGCTCCCCCCCCCCTGCGAGCTGACCACCGGGAGCTCGACCCCCAAATGCGTCTGCGTAGCCTCACTAAATTAATTATCCAATGAAGATGCATTGATAATGTTATGATGTTTGACCTCCATTGGAGGTTTGTTAAACAGACCTCTATGAAGAAGATGAAAGAATAAAATCTTCGAAAATTTCAAAGTAAGAACTGATTGAAGTATAAAGACAACTTTTAAGGGAATTTTGGACAGTTTACCATAATAGGTGTCTTTTAAACATAAGTTATTAAACCGGTGACATCATCACAATATAAGAAGAAGAAAAATGTGGCAATCCTCTCCATTTTCACTTTGTTAGTATATCTTCCGACCCCAGTATCGGAAAACACTAAATCACTGAATGTGATACAAGATGGGAGGTAACAGAAAACCTCATTTAATGAGTCCTCTTAATGTTGTTCGGAGTTAGTTGCATGCAAGACAACACTTTGTCACCAAACATTTGTTATGTGTCAAGCTTAACCACATACTCATTGACAGCAGCACAAACGGGTCAAGCAAGACCCGGTATAAACTAAAACGAAGACAAAGCAAGATAAGTCAATTTACACTTTGAACTCTATGAAATATATTTACTTGCTCGGTATTTCATAAATTGTCACTAGCTTAAGTATCAGATGGTGGTCGCTAGTGGAACCTCCATCCACTGACTATCTAACGGTGTCTCTCATGTTTTTGATATTGGTTTTGGTGCAAGTCATCAACGAACGACCAATTATCGAAATAGACCTTCAACCTTCAAAGACAAATTATATAATTGTTATACGAAAAAATGAGTTTCCGGTATTAGTTAATTATATAAGGGGGTGATAATGTGGATCGGCTGGATAATTCATCTTTATTGAATGTTTAGAACAAATATGAGGAGTGCCCATGATTACAATTGAGAGATAATTCAGTATTCAAATGATAGAGAAAAACTAGATCCCTTTAAAGTGATAAAAACGAGGTTTAAATAGGTTGTGAGTTCACACACACATGATTGTGTGTCCACCTTTCATTGGCTGAAGATCCCATCGGTTGTCATTGGGACGTTAGTGGTGGTTGGGACGTTAATACCCCGCCAATGGACTGAGTCAGGGGTCTAATAATCGGGAGTATCCAGTTATGACGGGTAAAACGGACTCCGTTAATGAATTCAGGGGCTCAATTCACTTCGATGAGGATGCAACTGAGGCTATCTACTGAGGCTCACGATTATGTCCAACAGTAATATATTTCTTTTAGTTTGAAATTTTAAAAGAATTTTAAAAAATTAGTTTTTTATAAACATTTAAATTAAAATTTAGTAATTAGTAACACCAATGACACCGTGTAACAAACTAACAATAAAGATGCTTCTGTATATTAGCCGGATCTAAAAGATCTTGTTTTGTGCTTTTAGGGTGCTTTTGACAAGGAGATAAGATAAGACAAAGCGGGACTGGACGGGACTGGATAGAACATGACATGTTATTATATATTGTGTTTGAAAGGTTTAGACATAATTGTTAACTGTATTGTTTGTTAGAATTACATTATATTTCCTAGTTTTGTTAGGATTATATTTCTAGTAATATTTCTAGTAATATTTCCTAATTATGGTATTTTTCATGTTTCTAGTTGTATTAGAATTACTACTTCTATTAGGAGTTAGATTAGTCTTTTATTACATTGCCTATATAAACTCTCTGATTTGTAATATACATGTATTATGTTTTATCAATGTATTATGTTTTATCAATAAAGAACCCTAGTTTCACTTTCTTTTATATTGTTTAACATGGTATCAGAGCAGGTTTCATGGGAGGAAGTTTAATATCAAATATTTTTTTTTAAAAAAAATATTGCAAAGCAATTGAAGTGTTTGTTCGATATTTGTTCAGTTTCTGCAATCTGGTATTTCGTTTTTCCTTTCTTCTGCATTCCGGTTTGGTTTTCTTTATTTTTTATTTCTTATTATGGCTACTGCAAAAGACGATTCGCTTCAGTCTGTGATTGTAAGGTTGGATGGAAATAATTATTCATATTGGAGTTATGTAATGAGAAATTTTCTTAAGGGTAAAAAGATGTGGGGTTATGTTAGTGGAACTTCTGTGAAACCTAAGAGTGCTGATGAGGATTATGCTACTTTGGTAGACGCCTGAGAAACAAACAATGCAAAAATTATTACTTGGATTAACAATTCTGTAGAGAATACCATTGGTACACAGTTGGCAAAGTATGAGACAACAAAGGAGGTTTGGGATCATCTACAGAGGTTATACACTCAATCAAATTTTGCAAAGCAGTATCAATTAGAAAACGACATAGGAGCTCTACAACAAAATAATATGAGTGTTTCGGATTTTTATTCTGCTATGACAAATATTTGGGATCAACTGGCTCTTACAGAATCGGATGAATTAAAGGTTTTTGGTCCCTATATTGCTCGTAGAGAACAACAACGGTTGGTACAGTTTTTAATGGCTCTTCGCATTGATTTTGAAGGTCTTAGAGGTTCAATTTTGCATCGTTCTCCTTTTCCATCTGTTGACTCAGTTGTCAATGAGTTGTTGGCTGAAGAAGTACGTCTTAAGTCTCAGTCTGAAAAGGGAATTCCTCCTGCTCCGAATCCTTCTGTGTTAGCAGTATCTTCTAAGCCATCATCTAATAATCATAATAAGCCTTACTTAAGGGTTGCGTTCGACGAGTGTAGTTTCTGTAAGTAGAAAGGTCATTGGAAGGCTCAGTGTCCTAAATTGAGACAACATAATCAATTGTAACAACAATCTCAAGCTTGGAAGCATGGCAACCAGTCACAATCTAATGCTAATAGACCACCTCAAGGTTACAAACCACCACAACCCAATATTACAGCAGTAGCTTCATCAAGTCCTTTCATCGATCCCAGTAATTGGGGTGAGCAATTTCAGAAGTTTCTCTCCTTAATGCCACAAGCTATGTCTGCCTATTCTTCTTTAGGTCAGTTGCCTCATAGTTCTTCAGGTATGTCATCTTCTATATGGGTCTTAGATTCTGGTGCTACACATCATATGTCTCCAGATTCTTCATCTTTTGCTTTTATATCTCCTTCGTCTTCTATTCCTGTTATGGCTGCTGATAGCACTCATATACCTTTAGTGGGTGTTGGCTCTGTTGTTACTCCTCACTTGCCACTCCCTAATGTTTATCATATTCCGAAACTCACATTAAATCTTGTTTCTGTTGGCCAGTTATGTGATTTTGGTAATTTAGTCACATTTTCCTTTTCTTTTTGTTATGTACAGGATCTGCAGTCTCAGAAGCTGATTGGGACAGGCCGTAGGAAATGAGGACTATATGTTTTGGATGAGTTAAAAGTGCCAGTTGCTGCTACTACTAGTGTTGATTTGTCTTCTTTTCATTTGAGTTCTTCTTCTTCTAGTTTTTATTTATGGCATTCTCGCCTTGGTCATGTTTCGTCTACTCGTTTGAGATATTTAGCGTCCACATAGGCTTTAGGAAATTTACAAACTCAAGATATTTCTGATTGTAGTGGATGTAAACTGGTAAAATTTTTAGCTTTACCTTTTAATCGTAGTGTTTCTGTTTCTTCTTCTCTATTTGATTTGGTTCATTCTGATGTGTGGGGACCTTTTCCTGTTCCCACTAAAGAGGGTCTCGGTATTATGTTTCTTTTATTGATGATTATACTTGTTGTTGTTGGATTTATTTAATGAACATCGTTCTGAATTCTTTGAGATATACACAGTCTTTTGAGCTCTTGTCAAAACTCAACATTCTGCTGTTATCAAATGTTTTAGGTGTGATTTGGGAGGGGAATACACTTCTAATAAATTTTGTGAGTTGCTTGCCTTAGATGGTACTATTCACCAAACTTCGTGTACAGATACTCCTGAGCAAAATGGTGTTACTGAAAGAAAACATAAACATATTGTTGAAACTGGTAGATCTCCCTTATTATCTGCTTCTGTTCCTAGTGTGTTTTGGGGTGAAGTTGTTCTGACTACTGTAACTTTGATTAATACAATTCCATCTTCTCATAGTTCAGGTATTTCTCCTTTCAAAAAATTGTATAGGTATGCCCCATATTATTCTTTATTTAGAGTTTTTGGTTGTACTTGTTTCGTTCTTCGTCCTCATGTAGAACGCAACAAGCTGTCCTCTCGGTCTGCTATTTATGTCTTTCTTAGTTATGGTGAAGGTCGAAAGGGGTATCGATGTTTTGATATGATTACTCAGAAACTTTATGTGTCTCGTCATGTAGTTTTTCTTGAACATGTACCTTTCTTTTCTATTCCATCCACTACTCATGGATTAACTAGATCTGATCTTATTCGTTTTGATCCTTTTTTATGAGGGTTCTGATAGTTTGTCATCTCAGGTTTCTAGTTCTGCAGGTATTGAAGATCTCTCTGTCCCTCAAGCTCCGTTTGAGATTGTGGATCCACCTCTACGTCAATCCATACGCATTCGTAAGTCTACAAAGTTACCAGATTTTCCTTATTCTTGTTATTCTTCATCTTTTACTTCCTTTTTAGTTTCTATTCATTGTCTATCTGAGCCTTTTTCCTATAAAAAGGCAATTCTAGATCCACATTGGCAACAAGCTATGGATGAAGAACTTTCTGCTTTACATAAGACAGGTACTTGGGATTTAGTTCCTCTACCTCCTGGTAAAAGTGTTGTTGGTTGTTGATGGGTGTATAAGATCAAGACTAATTTCGATGGATCTATTGAGCGATACAAAGCTAGGTTGGTTGCAAAAGGGTATTCTCAACTGTATGGTATGGATTATGAGGAGACTTTTGCTCATGTTGCGAAAATGACTACTATTCGTACTCTTATCGCTGTAGTTTCAGTCCGACAGTGGGGTATATCTCAACTTGATGTTAAAAATGCCTTCTTAAATGGAGATCTTCAAGAAGAAGTTTATATGGAGCCCCATCCGGGTGTTTCACATGGTTCTGGGTATGTTTGCAAGCTCAAGAAGACGTTATATGGTCTCAAACAAGCACCTCGTGCTTGGTTTGAGAAATTTCTATAGTGATTTCTTCTATTGGATTTGCTTCTATTAGTCATGATTCTGCTCTCTTTGTTAAGTGCACTGATGCAGGTCGTATCATTCTTTCTTTATATGTTGATGACATGATTATTACTGGTGATGATGTTGATGGTATTTCAGTTTTGAAGACAGAGTTAGTTAGACAATTTGAAATAAAGGATTTGAGTTCTCTACGATATTTCTTAAGTATTGAGGTAGCCTACTCGCCTAGAGGTTATCTTTTTTCTCAATCGAAATATGTTGCAGATATTCTTGAGCGGGATGGACTTGTTGATAATAAGACTGTTGATACTCTCACTGAGGTTAACGTAAAGTATTCTTCTTCAGATGGTATATCTTTGTCAGATTCTACTTTATACCGTACTATTGTTGGGAGCTTGGTTTATCTCACTATTACTCGTCCAGATATTGCATATGTTGTTCATATTGTTAGTCAGTTTGTTACTTCTCCCACTACAGTTCATTGGGCAACTGTTCTTCGTATTTTACAGTATCTTCGAGGCACAGTCTTTCAGAGCCTTCTACTTTCATCCACCTCCTCATTGGAGCTGTGTGCATACTCTGATGCTGATCATGGCAGTGATCCCACATATCGCAAGTCTGTTACTGGTTTCTGTATCTTTTTGGGTGATTCTCTTTTTTCTTGGAAGAGCAAGAAACAATCTATTGTTTCTCAGTCTTCAACCGAAGCAGAATATCGTGCTATGGCATCTACTACCAAATAGATTGTTTGGTTACGTTGGTTACTTGCAGATATGGGAGTTCTTCCTTCTCATCCCACTCTTATGTATTGTGACAACAAGAATGCTATTCAGATTGCTCACAACTCGGTTTTTCACTAACGAACCAAGCACATCGAGATCGATTGTCACCTTACACGTCATCATCTCAAGCATGGCACCATCACTTTGCCTTTTGTTTCTTCTTCTTCGCAAATTGCAGATTTCTTTACCAAATCGCATTCTACTTCACGTTTTCGTTTTCTAGTTGGCAAACTCTCGATGAGTCTTGCAGCCACATCGTGAGTTTGAGAGGGGGTGTTAGAATTACATTATATTTCCTAGTTTTGTTAGGATTATATTTCTAGTAATATTTTATAGTTTCCTGTTTATAGTTATATTAGAATTATTACTCCTATTAGGAGTTAGATTAGTCTTTTATTACATTGCCTATATAAACTCTCTGATTTGTAATATACATGTATTATGTTTTATCAATAAATAACTCTAGTTTCTCTTTCTTTTAGATTGTTTAACATTGTTATGTGTTTGGTATAACTGAGATATGACGAAAAAATAAGTTTAAATAATCAGAACACCCCTTTTATATATATATATAATATATATTTAAAAGTTTAAAAGGTAAATTAATCTTTGTGATATTTATCCTAAGCGATGAGACAAGTTATTTTAAGGTTTTGAACGGAATAATATTTTATGATTTTTATACCATTTTACCATATTTCTGGTTAAGGATGTACTAAACATGGAATAAGAACAAAACATTCAAACATTAAAACATTGTCATGTTCTGTTACGTAATCCAAATGCACTCTCAAAGGAAAAAAAAAAAATGTACACGCGTTGAATTGCAACGCTTCCGATTCGTGTTGGATAAAGGGACCCACAGGTACACAGGAAGACGTGTCCAAGAACATTAATTGGTGGGTTGATAGTTGATAACGACAAATCGCTATACGCCGTCCTGTTTCTCATTTTCTCTTCCTCTTCCGTTAGTCTCCTCCGATTCTCCGAATGTTCCGTTCCCTGCCTTTGTTCTAGTCACGTCACCTACGCCGCTTTGTGGGACCGCTTTCCTCCCCTGCTCAAAAGTCTACACTATTTCGACTTGGCTTGGTATACCAAATCCCGTTACTGCCTGTATTACTATTATCTGCTTTTTATTGCTAATTAATTCATCGGATTTTCAAAATAAAAAATTCATCACATATTCAACTTTTTGAATACTTTTACTCACAAGTTATTCCATGTAGTTTATTTATTAAGTTAATATTTTTTTGAAATATATTTGTTTTTAAAATTTACATTATTTTTATTTGTTCTTCACATTTTTTCCAAAATATTCTTCATTAAATGATATTAAACTAAATTTCTAGAAATTGTCTTCTTTCCTATAAACAAATTATAAAAAATTATAAGTTTAAACTAATTAATATTTTGATTTTTAGTTAATATTTGCTTCCAAATGTAGAATAACTTTTCATCCCTCCGTAACCAAATAAGGCATAAAACATAGGTTGAATGATAAAAAAAATACTAACCTTTCCAACTTCATATCACAACCCACGATAATTAGTAAATAGATAAACATGACAAATATGAGATGTCTATCGTTATCGTAAAAAATAAGAATTATAGAATGCTAGATTTTTAAAATATTAAAGAGAGGAAATTGATTATATATTAAAAAAAATGAGGTAATAGTATATCTAATACAATATTAAATTATTATGCAAATACTATAATTTAGAACAAAGTTTTTTTATAAAAAAAAACATGCTGCAATTTAGTATCAAATTTGACACAGTGTATAATATATATCAAATTGTGTCAACTTTGGTAGAGTAATAAGTACAGTTGCATTTGTTGATTTTTTTATATTTTAAATAATAATAATTTAACAAATTTGGTACTGGAAATTGAGATTAAAATAATTCTAAAAAAATATTCAATGCATTCATTGAATGCATTAGTTATATTTGTTGGTTTTTATAATTTTAAATAATTAAAATAAAAATAAAAAATAGCATATCAAATTATAGGTGTTCACGATTCGGTTTCGGTTTCGGTTTGAAACCGTCGGTTCCGTGGGAAGGGAAAATCGTAACCGAAATCGACATACACGGTTTGGTTTCGATTTTGAAACCGACCAGTTCCGGTTCGGTTTCGGTGGTTTCATCCCATTTTTATTTCAGATAGGATGCCATGTGACAGCCTCTTATTGGTTGTATCATTTATTTATTTTTGAAAAAAAAAATAACTCACCAATCATAAGTTGCCACGTTTCACTCTCTTGTTAACAATTCAACAAAGGTCACAGTTTTCAATTGTGACACCACTTGTCGTACTCTCATTAGCTTTTTTTAATATTAAAAAAATAACTTAAACTGCCGATTTGCTCGTTTTTTTGGAGGATTAAACTGTACTCAAACCGTCCATAACCGGTTTTGAAACCGTTGGGTTTTGGTTCAGGTTTCTGATTCGGTTTTGTTAATTCGGTCTCGATTTTTAACGAACGGTTTAGCCAAACCGTTGACACCTTAATATCAAATATAATTTTGTATTGGAATACAATACTAAAAAATGATGTATCAAATGTAATATTTTATTATTTTTTATATCAAATTTGACATTAACATTTGGATATGTATCGAAGATGGTCTAAGATATTATGTATTCTAAAGATTTATGTGTAAATATTTTTATAATTTTTTATCTTGTTTAATAATTTTGATACACCTCTTTTTTATATAAAAATATATATTGTTTTTTTTTAAATAATAATCCTAATTAAAGAAAAAAATAGCCATTAAAAAAACACATCAAATAAAGTGTGAATATATTTAGTAAATTCTAGAGCATCTCCGTAATTTTTATACTGTTATATATATATATATATATATATATATATAGATGTTATTATTGTTGCTAATTTATAGTATGAAGTTGTTGACCCAAATTCGAATCAATTTTCTGTTTTCGTTTAGAAGCCATGACAGCTGGTAACCTAATTAGTATTACAGCTAAACAGAATCTAAGAATTTCAATAATTTAAAATTAAAATTTCAGATTGGAAAAGGTGGCTGAAGACCGAATAGAAATGGAAGTAATAAGAAAGTGGAGGGGCAGCCTAGCCTTTTGGCATTGGTGATTGGTATATATAGTAGTAACAAGTTGGGTCCAGCCAAGCCACTAGGCATCACCTATCATCTTCCAAAGCTCGGTTGGGTCTTATTGCAAATAGTTGCGAACTAAGGACTGATATATACAAGGAAAGAAAGTTTAATTACATTCCATCCTAGGGAACAAATCTAGAAATGGAAGGTGGAACATTTTCAATCCAAACTAATTTTGGATATTTAAATTTATTTCAATTCCCATCATACCTCGCGATCGGTGAATAGAAAGCAACTTACAAAATTCAAAGTTTTTATACTAATTTAAAGGGATAAAAACTTAGAGTAGCGACCATGTAAGTTGATTTGTAAAAAAAAAAAATCATAATGAAAGTATTATAGAATAAATTTTAATTTAATCGTCTATCATGTTTATATTTATATCATATAAAAAGTAAGTCTCTTAATATTGTTGTCATATCAACAATAATTTATATACAGACCATTTTTATATCGAAGATGTTCTTATATTAGACAACCTCATTGTTATTTAGTAAGACCGTTTAATATAAATGTATCATAAATTTAAATTATAGTTTTATATTTCGAACATAAATGATATATTTATATTGTGACCGTCCATACAAGTTTTTCTAATAACGGAGGGCCACGCTACTAATTGTGTGGACCAGTCTGATCAAACGCCCCTTATCGAATCAAACGGTTCACCATTTAGAGCCTCATTCCCGTAAAGTCACCGGACCACTTAGCGTCGTCCAAGTGTCCACGCGGTTTTTTCCTCCACCTGTCACCCCTTCACTTCCCCGTCGGCTTTCTCCATCCACTCTCCACATGGAAACAAATCCTACCATTTTAAACCGCCAATAATAAATGATAAAATTGGTGATTTAAAATATAAAAAAAAATGAATAAATACATACGTAAATTTGTAAAAAAAAAAAAAAAACACACAATCCAACCGCCTCGTATTTAAACAGCCTCAAACAAAATCCAAGTTGTTTCGTTGTTGTTCAAAAACGTTGACGAGTGTATTAATTAACTTACAGCACCGGAGAGAAGTCACCGGATATTTCTTCTCTCACTCAAACAAAATGCTTGCTCACCCGAAATCCTCGCAACAAATCCACAACATATAAAATCTCACACAAACACTCTCTCTCTCTCACGCCACAATTACAATTACCATTCTTCAATTTTATAACCGTTTCTTGATAAATCCAAATAGAATCCAATACTCTCACGCAATCCTCGCTTGAAGAAACAAAATAATAAATGAAAATCGAAATAGCATGATATTTTCAACGAACTTCACCGCCGTGCTCCGTCGCCACGTCATCAGAATCATTTCCGGCGACCTGCAGAAATTTTGCTGATGATTGATTTTGGGTTATGCATCCCTTCTGTTGCGTCTCCACTGTCCCTGATAACAATCACACCTCTCATAAACCCTTCACCGACCATTTCCCAAACATGCCTCCTCCATCTGCGAACATGACTGTGCCGCCGGCCCGACCCGACCCGATGAGCCGATCCATGTCGAGCCAAGAGAACCACAATCACATCAATAACATCACCGACTGTACGGAAACAAATCAGCGGCTGAGTCAGAGAGCGGAGCCGGTTGACGTGAAGATAAACGACATAGTAGGGAATGGGATAGCGGGAGTTCTGCTCAAGTGGGTAAATTACGGGAAAGGTTGGAGGCCGCGGTGGTTCGTGTTGCAGGACGGCGTTTTGTCGTATTATAAGATCCATGGACCCGATAAGATCGTCGTCAGTGAAGACACTGAGAGAGGCTGCAAAATTATCGGCGAAGAGTCCATGCGAAGAATCTCTAGGCGCAATCATAAGCAAGAAACCGCCTCCCAACGCAACCTTAATCGCAAGCCATTCGGCGAAGTCCATCTCAAGGTTTTTTTTTTTTTTTCTTTTTTTTTTATTTATCAATTTTGAATTCGTTTCATGTAAAAAATAATAATGATCGTCCCTTTTTTTTAGTTTAAAGTTGACCGGATTATTTTTGCGATATTTTATTCTGCTTAGTAGATTTTGATTGCTGTTTCACAGGTTTCTTCAATCCGTGAGAGCAAATCGGATGACAAGAGGTTCTCAATATTTACAGGGACAAAACGGCTGCATTTACGAGCAGAGACACGAGAGGATCGATTGGCTTGGATGGAGGCATTGCAGGCTGTGAAAGACATGTTTCCTCGGATGTCCAACAGTGAACTGATGGCTCCCATCGACAACATTCAAGTCTCAACTGAGAAATTGAGACAGCGCCTTATAGAAGAGGGCTTGAGAGATGCAGCAATACAGGACAGCGAGCAGATAATGAGGACCGAGTTCGCCGCAATGCAAAGCCAATTGCTGTTGCTCAAGCAGAAGCAGTGGTTACTCATCGACACCCTAAGGAATTTAGAGGTACATCTAAAGAAAATAAGAAATCAAATTCGGAATTCTACTACTTCGGTTTCTCCTGCCAATGCAAAATGATTTTTCTTTTTCTCTAAATTGGGATTGTTGTGAATTTAGTTTTAGTATGTGTAGTGGTAAGTCTTGGCTGTTGTTTTTTTATATGATTCTTATGTATCGGAATTCTTGTGGGGGCACCGGATTTGTATACTTTTACTCTGCTGTAATTACTGATGATTCCTTTTTTGGTTGAATTGAAGTGGAAGGCAGGAAGGAGATTAATTTGATCATGTAGGCAGTTTGTGTACTAACTTACTTCTAGGAGTTCATATTGGATTACTGGATCAGAAAGTGAATCAATAAACTCCAATTTGTTTTGATAATGTCAATATCACATTATTTCGACTTTGCTTTTTTGAATTTTTTATTTATGCTCTCCATAAATCTTGAAGACAAAATTGCTGACTTTACAGTTTCCTTTTGTTCTTATGAGAATTCATTAGCCATTATGGCTATAATTTTTCTGTAGATCTTCCTTGAGCCTTGAGGGTTTTTGTGTAAAGATTTTTTGCAATTTTATCCAAGGGCAGATGAAATGTTATTAGAACAGGAGGTCGTTGTGGTAGATCTTTATCACCTGGACCTAGAATATAGAGTCCAAGTATACTTGAAGACTGGTTTTACCATACTTGCTTATACAAGATCATTGGTGTGTATGGTTGTCAACAATTATTTGGTGTTCAGAGGGATTTTTGAAGTTTAGTGACAGTGGTTCTGGTGGCAATAATGGTGGTTGTAGAAATGACTCAATGGGTGCATTAGAGCTTTTCAACTTTAAAATGATTGGTTTTGTAAATTTTTCTATCAAATTATGATTCCTTTAAGTACTGTTTGATTGATATTGGTGGGATAAAATAGTGATTATTGTATAGACTTGTAATGCATGCATCCTTTGTGTGCAACTAGTCTTGGTCCATTTTTATTATAATGCCAAACAAGCGTGTTGACAATAACTCCATAAGATAGCATTATCCTTGCAAGGTATAAATTAAAATGCCCAGCAAGTAGTTTAGACTAGCAAATCTGGCTCAGTTTATGGAAGAACTTATAGTTCGACAGTTTCATGTTTATTGTTGTAATCCCTCATTGAGCATGTGATGTTGACTTATTGATCTAACTAAGTGAATTATGTTTCTTGCTACTTTGTGTGCCACCTTTATGGATTGGTTTTTCAACTATATTGACCTGAGTGTAGGTATATGACAGACATTTTACTGATTTGTTTTTTAAAACAACCTTTACGAAGACCGAAGTGTTACTGACAGTTTTGTACTTAGCAAGTGCCTTTGATTCCATTCTATTATTTTGCCAATTTATTTCTTGCAGACAGAGAATTACTAACTTAGTATCTATTCGGAAGCCAAAAACAAACAGTTTTATGCAGCATTGTGTTCTGTTAGTAAAAAGCTCTTTTTTGTGTATAATGTTTAGGATATATAATGAAATTCTTTGAAAATCTAGATAGCACCTTGTATGCCAAAATTTATATTAATTATTAGTGCAATTATTGTGAGTTGTGACTACAAATCAGAGCAAGGCCAAATGTCTTTGGAGCTGCCAAGCATTGCATTGATTTAAGCTTTCTGACTACTAAAGTCAATAAATGACTTTTGATAGAGAACAAGAGTGGATTAGGGTTTTGAGGTGCCCCTCGTGCATGGTAGGTTTTGGTGAGGAATAAAATTATCAGAATTGCTTTCATGCTTAAGAAAGTACTGTTTCCTGTATCTCTGAATTAATTCCACACTGTACAACCTGATTTGAGTATAGATTTTTTTAACTATAACAGTATTCTTGGGGAAGGTCTGAGAGATTTGATAGTATCTGTGTACAGACAAAAGTTGATTGTACAGGAAAACAAAGGAGTTAAGCTATATATAAATGGCCTCATTTTCTAATCCTGTTTTTTAATATTTAATTTTGTGGCTGGGCAAGAATTACCGAATTTTAATTATGACTAGCTAGAATGAACATTTTTCTAATGTTCTTAGTATATAAGTCCTTTAGTTAATTGGAGTCTGAGTTTGAAGCTCAAGATTTACCTTGGAAGTTTAATTTCTGTTATTCATTGCTACTGAGTATGCAAATTTGCTTACCACCAAGATTCCCATTTCTCATTTTTATCATCCTATCATATGTTTATTTATTGTATATTATCATAGCTGTTCATTAAATATTTTGCTTGTACTATATGGCATGCATGCAAAATTGGCATTGGGCTGATGCTTGTATCAACTAAATTAAAGTGTGTTTGGTCACGATTAAATGATTCAATGTTTTTTTTTCCCTTTGAATCTATTAAATTATCATAAGTTATGGTTCCTTCTCAATAAATATTCTATTTTGAAATGTGTCACATTTCCGTTTTTTGTTGAAAATTCTAGATTGTACATCTTTTCAGGTTAGATGTTATTGCGGGATCTTCTTTTAAATTTTCCTTTTTCTGCTAAATTCAGCTGAATAAATTGTATTTTGTAGACAGAAAAGGTTGATCTGGAGAATACTGTAGTTGATGAGAGCCAAAGACAGTGGATTGATCAAGGTGCTTCTTCTGGATTAAGGCAAGACAAATACAGTGGTAAGTGGTTTTTAGTAATACCAATTGTTATCTGGTGAAATGAGGTGCTAAAAAATAGTTGATGATTAAACATCACCTCTGTAGTCGGGTCTTAGTCCTTCACATTTTATATTATAACCGAGCTAGTTCCTTTCAAAATAAATAAATAACTGAGCTAGTTACTCTTGGATCATACGAAATGCTGGTGAGATGTGGCATGAGGTTATACGGTTTTCTTTTTAAATTTGAACATTTGGCTGAATTTACATGCCTTGTTCATAAGTCACAAAGATGATATTGCTAAATATGTTTAATTTGGTATTTGAAACCCAGACCTTGTGGGAGTAAACCACAGGCTTGATCATTCTGCTAACCCCTCATGGGTAATTATATGTTATATAAATACTATACATCACACTGTATAATATGAGGCATACATACTTCTTGTTCATGATTTTATGATTGGAGTAGTTCACTAATATGCTGGATAAAGAGGCATAAGACATCTAGCCCACCTTATGTGAACTATGGTGGTGATATTCAGAGTTTTTGTTGTTGTAACCACGCTTGTTATTCTCAAGATGATTGTCCTTATGTTCTCCTCCTTTACTTTTTTCTTTATGCTTTCATCCAGCAATATAATTGTTTTTCCCCCTCCTTTTCTCAGAAGGCACTGCAACTGAATCTGATGATGATAACGAAAGAGTTGATGCTGCGGAGGAAGAAACGGACGAGGATGAGAATACATTTTTTGATACTCGCGACTTTCTATCCTCGAGTTCTTTTAAAAGTAATGGGTCTGAATTTCGGACCTCATCTTTCTCTTCAGACGACGAAGAGATTTATGTAGTTGAATCTGAAGATGACATTGATCTTTCCATCAGATTCGTTGGAACTAACTATCCTTATGTCAAGCGTCGTAAGAAATTGCCTGACCCAGCTGAAAAGGAGAAGGGTATCAGTCTTTGGTCCATGATTAAGGATAATATTGGCAAGGACCTTACAAAAATTTGTCTTCCTGTTTACTTTAACGAGCCACTCTCTTCTCTACAAAAATGTTACGAGGAACTGGAGTATTCATATCTTATTGACCGGGCATATGAATGGGGGAAAA
The DNA here is from genome assembly GCA_032871835.1 of Dipteronia dyeriana. Classification (NCBI taxonomy): domain Eukaryota; kingdom Viridiplantae; phylum Streptophyta; class Magnoliopsida; order Sapindales; family Sapindaceae; genus Dipteronia; species Dipteronia dyeriana. Next base: position 102,251,433 of record CM065296.1, on the reverse strand, counting down.
GGGTAAGTCTGTGACTAGGAACTTGATTATGTTGCTTGTTATTGCTCTCTTGAGTCTTGTCATTCCTCTATTTTAAGCGGACGCTTAGGATTGCTGTTCCTTTGCTTATGTGTTTGAAGCCCTGTGATTTTATGTTAATATGCTGTTATGGGTTCCCTTCTATTTATAAGCTTCTTTTGCGAGTCAAATCTTTGCAGCAGCTGTGTGAAATAGATTTCTTCCTTGAAATTTACAGGGTAATAATCTCTTGAGGATTTTAAATGTGGCTGCCTTTGCTATATCAGCATATGCTTCAACTGAAGGAAGAATATGCAAACCATTTAATCCATTGTTAGGGGAGACATATGAGGCTGATTATCCAGATAAAGGCCTCCGATTTTTCTCAGAGAAGGTTTGTTTTCACACCTGGAAGTTGAAATTATACAATCAGTGTGGTATTCTTTTGTCAACTTTGAGCATGATGTGCATTTAGTAATGTTTTGATTATTCTAAATTTTTTAATAGGATTTTGTTACTATACAATATTTATATGATTACTAGAGCTTACAATTTTTTATTTTTAAAATTTTTGATTTTTTTTTTCTGAATCCTTGGATTAGAAGCTATTGAATACTAGCTGCTCAGTAACAATATAGTGTCGTGTATTGTAACATGACCGTACTTAATATATTTAGTTAAGTTTTCCGGAACGTCAGCAAAAAAGTGAGTTTTTTTTGTTTGGCTCTCTTACCGTTTAAACCAGGTTGACTATTTAAGGATTAACTTTCAAGAATATGAGCCATATATTTAGACAAGTATGATATGCATGTTAAGATTCATATTTTATAAGTTTTCCTTACTGAAGAATTGCTGTAACAACCTAATAGAGATTATCTCAAAATTAGTTTATTATGATATTCCAATATTAGTGTAATATATTGCCTAATATATCAAAATTGAATATAAAATTCTTGAACTATTAATGTGGTCAATCTCTTAGATGGAGACAGGAAAACAGAATGCATACGAAGATCATGAGCCATATAAAAAGGACAGAAACAATATAACAAATAAAGGACTTGCTAAAATACATAGAAAGAATGCTTATGGGGGGAGGAGTCCCAATAAGAAAACAAAGGTGATAGCTCCCTTTTATATAAAAAAGACTGCCTTGATGTCGATAGACTGTCAGGAAAGGAAGAATGATATCAACCGGGCCACTGCATTTTAGTTTCCATCTGATCTTCCATTGGAGATTATCTCTACATAGTAAATTTATTCATAGTTGTGTCATTTGACAGTTTTGTTCAGTTTCAAGCAGCTGATCTCATTTTATCTTGGTGTCAGGTCAGTCATCACCCCATGATTGTTGCATGTCATTGTGAGGGTACAGGATGGAAATTTTGGGGAGATAGCAATCTGAAGAGCAAGTTTTGGGGTCGCTCAATTCAGCTTGACCCTGTTGGTGTCTTGACTTTGGAATTTGATGATGGAGAAGTTTTCCAATGGAGCAAGGTATGTTTCTAATGAATTAAATTACAGTCTTTCTGTAGTAAGGTCTAGTTTGATTGGATGTTCTTCTGTCAGGTTACTACATCAATATATAATCTCATACTGGGAAAGTTGTATTGTGATCACTATGGAACTATGCGTATAGAGGGAAATCGTGAATACTCATGCAAACTGAAATTCAAGGAGCAATCTATTATTGACAGAAATCCTCACCAGGTTTTCTCTCTGTTTTCTCATTAACACTAATGGTACATGTATTTTAAGATGTTATCAATAGCACTGTTTTAATTGTGGTGTTGGTTGCTGAAACTTAATATTACTTGGTGAAATTGTCGGACTTAATGTAGATAATTTTGCTAAAATCACACCTTAGTTACAAACAAGGTTATCTTTCCACTTTCCAATAACTTTGGATATATTGTCATCAAGAATTATCAATTGGATTTGATTTTTTTTTTTCAGGTACATGGTATAGTTCAAGATAGGAATGGCAAAACTGTGGCAACATTATTTGGAAAATGGGATGAGAGCATGCATTATGTAAATGGAGAATGTTCTGGGAAGGGGAAAGGATTTGAGTCTTTGTCAGAAGCCCATCTGCTCTGGAAAAGGAGCAAGCCTCCCAAATTTCCTACCAGATATAACTTCACACGCTTTGCCATCACATTGAATGAGCTCACCTCTGAGCTGAAGGTGATTATTTTGATTTGTTTTTGTAGCTTTTCTTGGTTGCACTGTATTCTTTTCAGATACATGCATGTTGCACCCATCTTCTATTTACACACATACATACATATATAATATATGACACGTTTATACATGACAGGGGCAATACACTCTGCTCTTGAATGACTCTCTAATATGTATATATGAATGAGCTTGTACGTATTGTCTGGTTTCTATTCCCAACTATTTTTGAAATTGCAGTTGTTACAGTCAGAATCATAATAGGATATTGTTTATAAGGATTTGGTACACAGTGAATACATGATTTTAAAAAACATAGAAAACATTATTTAAAATATACTTACACGGATGCTAATAAATGGAAATGAAATGATTTATATACATACGGTATATACTGATTTCTTATATCATTGTCAACGTGCAGGTTAAGTTGCCACCAACAGACTCAAGGCTGAGACCTGACCAAAGGCATTTGGAAAACGGAGAGTATGAAATGGCGAATTCCGAGAAGTTGCGGCTAGAGCAACGGCAGCGACAGGTAAATTGATGTTTATGGGTAGCTTTTAATTGTGTTTTTTTATTATTTTTCCTCTTAATAAATAATAAGTATAGAGATCACTTGGCAAATCACCTTATACATTTTGCAAGCCCGCTTGTACTTCCAAAGATTATAGTCCAATATAAATTAATTAGAAAATGTAACAATTAAAAACAATAATAAATTCGAAGCAAAGAACAAAACTGAATTACTTTTGGAGGTCAACTTTATTTTAGGAACAACTTTAATAGTGGGCCTGCAAAAAATGATCTCGTGTGAAGAGCATTGTGGTATCTGTCAATACTTAAGCCTAATCCCAGGGAGGTGTCGTTGCCAATATCCCATGAATTTATGATTGCGATTGCAAATTCAAGCGTTTAGGTATACTAGTTAAGTTTCAGTTTAATATATGCCAATAGGCAATAGCATGGGAATCTTCATGTTTAACTACAAACAAGTGGAAGAACGATGTCGATCATTGTGAGGTAAGAAATGCTCATCGTCCATCCCCTTTGATAACAAACTAAGGAGTTCTACAGATTTTGACCCAGCAAAGTGCTTGCTGTTAGAAACTTCTAGTGCAGCCTCTTTAAGTAAAGAACAAATGGTTTGAAATCATTTATCTTATATTTGAAAGCAAAAGCATTCCTTTTTGGGTTGTCTGGCATTACTGTTAAATTTAAAGTCAATGAATTATTAGTGGGTTTTACAGCAATCATACATTTTTCTGTTGCCGATACCCACCCTATCTGACCTTGCAGATGAACTTGTATCAAAGCATAAGAATATCTCTTCCTTTCTTCAACCAGTCGAAATGTCATCCATTACATTTGTATGTTACATTCTGAGGAAGTCCATTGTCTTGGCTGCATGAAGTGTATTGACTAGTGTTGATTGTTGATTGTTTGGTTGCTCATGAGGTTATTTAATTAATGGCTGATTAAATTGGGATTCAGGCTAGGAAGATGCAAGAGAGTGGCTGGAAACCAAGATGGTTTGCCAAGGATAAAGGAGGCGATTCATATCATTATAACGGTGGGTACTGGGAGGCCAGAGGGGAGGGAAAATGGGATTCATGTCCGGACATCTTTGGCCATATCCCTTCAGATCAGCTCACAGACTAGGTCCAATTCCAATTTCCAAATCTTATAATATCTTTGTTTTCAATTCTTTTTCTCAAAATTTTGTTTAGATAGATTCCAAGTTACTGCTAGTGGAAGGAAAGCAGGATGTAAGTAAATTAGAATATATTAGATTAAGATGTTGGCGGGTAATAAAAGAAAAGTTTTCCCTTCTCTCTGTCCATTTATATTGTAAGAAGAATAGTTCAGTTAATAAAAGTTAAGATTTTTCAAATTTTTGATGATCTGGTTACAAGTCTTGCTTTGAACTTTGAAGCTCATGAAGAGGTTGGAATCGGTGTTTACACCTTCACAAGTCACATAAGGCTTATAATAATTGATAAGAAGTTAGTTATTTTAGGATAAATTTCCATCTTAAACTTCATTCTTCTCTTGGGTAAATGATGTTACATAAGTGTGCAATCACACTGGATGATGTCCAGGGAATAATTCGAGTATTATTATTTTACCCATCTTTTCAATTTCGGTTTGCTCAGTCATAACTCATAAGGTTTCAAAAATAGCTCATTTTGACCATTAAATGAAAGAAAATGTGATTTTACCTTCACATAAATTAAAATATTTTAACAAATAACATTCCATTATTTACAAAATTTGGATTTACATTTGAAATATACTTTAAAATAAAATAAAAATATTGAAAATTACATATAAATGTTAAGAATAAGTAACAAAAACTATATATAAAAAAAAGGGCAAGGAGTGAAATATATTATATAAAAGAAAAACACAGTTTCCTAAATCTTTAGGAACTAAAACGACAATCCCCCGACCCCCAATAAAATAGTCTAACATAACGTCCGTTAAATTTTGATTTAAAAACAAACAAGGTTTATATATAGCCTTATATAAGGGAATATGTATAATTTATATATTCATTAACGTTAAATAACTAAAAAATTTAATTCAAATAATATAGTAAATGGACTTTTCATTAATCATAATATACATTATTTATATTGAGATTTCATCTAAATTTGTTAATTATGTAATGTTACTTTTATATATTTCTCTGCATTAAAATGCTTGTCTATGTCCATTATTTGTCGGTGTTTTTAAGATGCGTAATTTCTAATTTGCATCCTGAATCTTTTAGACGTATGTTACGTAACAGCTAGTAAACAATAGGATGACGCAATAGGATTTTGTAATCTGGTACCAGCTATTTATTTTAATTTTGAAATGATTTGGATTTGAAGATTTGATGATGGATGGGTGACTTAACGAAACCACCCATATCTCTCCGCCACCAACACACAATCTGAGACCGTCCAATCAAAGTTTGACCATTCAATCACATCACCTCTGGGGCTCTGACAACTGAAACCAAACCCCAACAAAACACTGAAACGTCTTTTGATCTTTGATCTTTGATGGAATGGTAAATGTAAATAATGTAATCATCTGTTTTATCTCTCCATTTTCAAAGTAGCTCTCTGGGGCCTGGGGGCTGTGTGCATGCTGTGATGTTTATATCAGTATTTTATGGTGGTGGGTTTTGATAGGTCATCATCTCCTCCTGCTGTTCAATGTTCAATGTTCAAGAGTTCAAGCATGAGAGAGGTTACTTATGGAACAAAAAAGAGTATAGTAGTAGTAGGGCGGCTGACTCGCCGTTTGGTCGGCTTACGGCTGGTCATTTTCATTCAATCCAACTTAACCTTTTTGAGATGTGTGAATACATTTACAACATATCTTCTTCTCTTCTCTTCTCTACTCTATTTTTATTTTTATTATTATTGTTTCTACTTGCAAAATATCTTCTAAAGCTTTGATGTAACATTGTTTTGGGATTGTCAAGGCCCCATTGCTTATCTTCTAAAGTTTTAATGTAATAGTCTTCTGCAAGTCTAAATAACATGATACTGTACATCACCCTTTAATATGTACACCTTTCAGTAAAATAGGTAATATTTCTCTTTCTATATCTATAGTAAAAAGTTTAAATTTCATAGTACTTATTTTATAAGTGTATATAGTTTTTTCATCTCGATTTGTAAGTGTAGATTTACGATCTCCATCCACTTATTAAAATTCAAACCTCAATATTTTATATGTATGTGTTCGTTATTGTCAGTCTCGTAATAATTGTGGGATGGATATTTTTCAATATTGAAAACCGACTTCTTTCGGTTATGGAAATAGATTAGGTACAATACAATATCAATTAATCTTGTTACGTTAGATAATGGATTAGTTGAAATTATTATTAATAAGTATAATAGTTAAAATAGTGAAAGCAAGGGAAGAAGATAATCCAACCATGTTGAAAGACATTGTAAAAATATGTATGGATATCATTAGTCCCATACTCCCATGAAAAAAAAAAAAGACTAAAAACACTATATTATGATAAGAGATATCATATCTCCCATTGAAGATACTAACACGACTCATGTTCCATGAGGTATAGACGTATAGTCTACTCCCGTGTCTCTGTCCCAAATGCGCAATCTTCTTCCATAACTAGTCTATTAGTTTCTCTAGTTTGCCATTGCTATCAATTATTTACAATATAAAACTATAAAAGATTAGGCCACGTCCTGTAGTCGTTTTTCAACCCGTTTTTATTTTTATTTTTTAAAAACGATTTCGAAAACGAGTTTGTTAACCGTTTTTCATTTTGTTTTCGAAAAATAAAAAAAACGAAAAACGAAAAGTGAAATATTTGAAAAACATAAAATACTAGTTTTTCGTTTTTCATTTTTCGTTTTTGTTTTTCATTTTTTTTTATTAAAAAAAAATCTTAAACTATTAATTGTACTGTTATGTGTTTGATATAATTAGGACAAGACGGAACAAGATTTTTAAATTACCAAAGTGCCCCTCTTATATATATATATATTATAATTATAATTATATATAAAAAATATTATAGAATATTAAATATTATATTTACATAATTAGTAAATTAATCATATAATATTAATATATTTTATATACTATATTATATATATATATATAATATATATTATATATTAATATAGTTTATAATTATATATAATATTAATATTCTATATGATATATATATATTATTATCATATAAATTATAATATATTATTACAATATGTATATATATATTAATATAATATATACTATTATATTTTTATAATTTAAGAGTTTTGTTTTGATTAATTCATTTTTTTATATGATTTTTTGAATTAATTTTTGATGTGTTACTTTTGTTTAATTTAAAAATTACAATACAAAAATTATATTGGTTAATTATTTAATCAATTTGTTTATAGTTGTAATAATATTAAACAAAATACTAAAATTGATATTTCAATTTTTGATAGTTTTCGGTTAATCTACCAAACGCGTTTTTTTCCGTTTTCATTTTTAAAATACAGCTTTCAGTATTTACTACCAGACGCGTTTTCAGAAATCGAAAATGAAACCAAAAATACTGTTTTTATTTTTATTTTATTTTTCGAAAACCAGCAACTGAAAAACGTTTACAGGACGGGCCCTTATGTTTTTTGATTAGTATAAAAGATTTTGATTTTGTTTTTAAAAAAAAATATCATATATATTTTTATTTTGTTTATTACATAAAATACTATTACAAACTTATAATATTTCAAAATTAAGAGACATGATTCGAATTCATAACTTAATTGACGGAGATATGAAAGACTTACTATTTAATCAACCTCATTTTATCAACTTCTATAATAATTTAACTAAATGATAATGATGTTCGAGTCGTATTGTCAGTCCCCGAATCACAAATTTATACTTCAATACAAAATTTGCTTGTGTATTGACATCTCATTTTGAATCTTACGAATAACAAACAAGGAAAAAAAGATATACTATGATACTAAACACCATTATATAAAGATGGGTTTCACATGTATTAAGCCTATAAAGTAACAAAAATAATTTGTTAACTCTGAAAAAGAAGATTGATAATAGAATCACATGATAATTGTCAAAAGTTAATAACATCCAAACTAAACAAACGATGTTCCAATTTTAAATCGAAGCGTGCAGATGTAGCTTTAGTCATCGTTGGAATAAACCAAGATTAAGATTTAATTAAGAACATGGAAAGTGAATACTTGCAGAGAATATTCATCCATCACAATAACAACGTACAGTTAATTAATAAAATCATAAATCATAAACTGAGTTGTCCACAACACCTAAACTTTACTTGTATTTCATTACAAGACAAAATATTCATGCAGAACACAAAACAGCCTCCTGAAACGTTACTTCTGAAATAATGGCAGTTGTTTCCTCACAGGGGATAAGCTTCATGTATTATTATTATTAATATTGTTTTTTTAAGAAAATAATATTACAATAAATTTCGGATTTCGGAAGGTGGACAAGTGACCACTCGAATTCACAATCACAATGGCGTGTTTGTATATATATGTTTGGAGTATATCACTGAGTCAATTTTATCCTATCAAGTCAAGCATTTTTTTTAAGTATTACAAATATGATAATAGGGGTATAAGATTGATGTGATCTGTCAATATCAAACGATATATGTACAGTCCGAATAACCATAAAAAAAACTCTTCATATATACATATAAAGTATACGTGATAAAATTTGAACCCTTCCTCACCGTCTCTTAGTAAGAGGGGATGTGCCAGTTTCAGGTATTTGAGTGGTAAGAAAATATTGAAATTAAAAAAGGTGACTTGGGAGTTGGATGGAACTTAAATTGGGCCGGGTATGAGTTCGGTCAATTTCGGTTGGGACATATAGTTATCGTATTTTTGACTTATACAGTAAGGATTTTTTTTATTTTTTATTTTATTCGAGTAGGGCAACTTTTCCCACCTCTTGTTTTCTGGTTTTTTTTTTTAAAGAGTAGATTATCCTAAAAGTGTGTGTTTTTGGACTTCAACATTTGTATTTTTCTCAAGTTTATTTTATTTGATATTTTATAAAATAAATAAATAAATTGAAAAATTGTTTGTTAGTAATAGAAAATGATGTTCTTAAAATGAAAAACACAGAGGACATGTTTTATTAATTATTTTACAATACAAATAAATATCCTTAAAGCTCATGAAATTAATAAAGTCTTATGCATATAACACGTATTTGAATTCATATAATTATATTATACGGTATAAATAACACATCATTTTTGTTTTTATTTTGTTTGGTGTGATTTAATTAAAAAAATACACATAAAAGAGAGCATCAAAATATATATGAGTATTGGCCAATGTATCTATATAATAAAAAGCATTTATTCATCATAAGTGTATGCTATATGCTATATCAATAAGAGAAGAGTGGACAAATTCACCCATAAAGCTCATCAAACAATGGCATGGTGACATGGTCCATCTCCGAATTCTATCAACAAAATGGCACGTTACATTACATTACAAACCGTCCGAATTTCTTCTTGTTTGACTTTGGAAATTCTTTTTCATTATTTTATTGACTTTAATCTTCTTCTACAAAATTTCAAGGGAAATTTACATTTTAGTCTCTAACTTTTAGCAAAATATTTATTTTTTAAAATTTATTTGTTTTTATAATACTTATAGCCATGTAATTTTCATAAATATATCAAATAGGTCCCTTAAGTCTCTAACGGACAAATATAACATAAAATACAAATCGGTCATTTTGTCATTTGTATTAAAATTATTAAATTAGAATGATGTTTTTGTCCTACATCTGTTTACAATTTTCTAACTTAATTTTATGGAAAGCCTAATAAGAAATCGATGTGTGTTGTTAAAACTTATTTTCAAAAACATTAAACAATAAAATGAAATAAAAATGATAAATAATTTAAAATATAAAAGTAACATTAAAATATTACAAAAAATTTTGAAAAATAGATTATGAAAATAATTACTACGCGATTTCTTTAAACTTATTAAAACTTTGAGAAGTTTTAGACTCCGATCATGTTTGAAAAATAAAAACATTTTTTGAAATGGCTAAAAGATGATCGTGACAAAAAACAAAAAGCATAGTTAAAAATGTTACCTTTCAGCTTTCACTTAAGCATTTAAATCAATCTTAGGTTATGTTTGAGATTAATTTGTTTCAAAAAAAATCCGCTTATAGCTTAACTTTATAAATAATTAGATAAAAAAAAATGGATAGTTGTTTGATAAACTAAATTTTAAAATTGTTTTGCTTTTGAAATGGTGGAATATTTATTTAATGAAATGACAAAAATAGACATCATTGAAGACTAGAGGCGCAAAGGCAATTTTGTACTGTTCAACAATTGGGCTTTTCAAATAGATTTGGGGAATGGACTCATTGAACACCAGAGGGCCAAAACATACTTGACCCGCGACTGTGACCTGTTTCGCTTGAAACTCTACCCTGTCGCCGCCTCATGCCTACTATTGCTGGTCCAACTTCACACAGACCAGCCGAAGGTGGACCGATCCGCCACGGAACCGGTGAAGCTCCTCCGTAGTCGAACCGGTGAAACCTAGATGCGAGGATGGTCAGTTTGGTGAAACCCATATGCGAGGCGAAAGCCGCTGATGAAGCTGATGGTGTCGTGTCACGTCGCATGGATGCGACGTCTGCGAGGGAGGCGAGGCAACATCAGTAGAGGTGATGGTTGATGAGGGATCTCCTCTGGCCTCCAACTCCGATGCAATGGGCAGTAGCCACCAATCTGATCAATTTTTTTTCTTCAGATTTTCAGTTTTTTAGTATATTATTAAATATAAGAGTAATAATGTCTTTTATTAAAATAGTGAAGGTATTTTGGATATTATATAAGTAATAATTCAGCTTCTACTTCCAAAAACAACCTCCACCCAGCTTCTTAAAAGCTGATTAATTGATAAGCAAATTGTAAAATAAGTTGTTTTTGGAAAGTTTACCAAACACATATTTATTCAAAACTTGAGAAATAATAACTTATTTCTCAAGCAAAAGCAATCTCAAACATAGCTTTAGTCTTCTATTTTAGATATTGGATATATTAACTTATTTTTAGTTGTATGACTAAGACACGAATCACCAACACTAACAAGGTCGATTGCATTTTTAAAATGTGGGGGATATACTGGTGCTACAAAAGTAAACATGTTTAAAAATAAATATTTTACAAAATGTTAGGGATTAAAATGTAAATCATCCAAATTTCAAATCGTAAACCGGTAAAGACTTCCAAAAAAACCCACATGTCGGACCGCTTCTGACGTACAGTTGACGTCATTAACTGATAAAAAAAACTGGAGACAAAACAAAAGGAGAGAGGGTGTTGGAGGACATACGTGCCGGTGGTGGGACATGACGAGGCGCGTGACGGCACCGACGAGTTTGTCTTAACCAATCATAAAGCGAGTGCGGTCCATCTCACATGTATTACATGCTGGTTGCTCCATTCTTACCTGACACCCTCTTCATGGTCGTGTTCCCCAACTGCTCATATCTTTTCTTGACTTCTATCTTCATATTTTTTTTCTTCTTCTTTTTTTAGTTTTTATTTTTCTATATTTATTTATTTATTAGGACCACATTTTGATTGCAATTCGTGTTTTCTCCAGCCAATTTTGATTCATATACATGTTTTTTTACGAAAAATTTATGTCAAACATTAAATGTTATTTTGCATTTAGTAATTCAATGAAAAGTATTGTCATTGGTCAACATTGAACCATTTTAGAAAGTTTACCTGTTTTTTTGCCTTCTACCAGTTTTGATTTTTTGATTAACATACATGTTTTTTTGCAATTTTTGTTATGTCAATGACTTTATAGAATGTAATAATCAAGTAGATCTGAAAAATATTATCAAAATTGAACAATCTTAAAAAGTACAAGAATATAGACGAAATGGTAAATTTAAATTATATATTAAAGGGATTCAGATCTTCTATTGATTTGATAATTTTTATGATATTTTCAAATCATATGATTGTTTATTGATAAAATGATTATAAAAACTAATCACATTTTAACTATTAATTCACTACGATATTTATGTATCATAAAATTAGATGAATGCAATAAAAAGTATTGTCATGTCAACATTGAACCATCTTAGAAAGTATACATGTTTTTTGTTTGCCTTCTACCAATTTTGAATTTTTTATTAATATACATGTTTTTTGCACATTTGTTTATGTCAATGATCTTTTAGAATGTAATAATTAGGTAGATCTGAAAAATAGTGTCAAAATTGAACAATCTTAAAAAGTACATGAATATAGACGAAATGGTAAATTTAAATTATATATTAAAGGGATCCGAATCTTCTATTGATATGATATTTTCATGATATTTTCAAATAATATGATTGTTTGTTGATAAAATAATTATAAAAACTAATCACATTTTAACTACCCATTCAGTACGATATTTATGTAACCTGAAATTAGATGAATTCAATGAAAAGTATTGTCATTGGTCAACATTGAACCATCTTAGAAAGTATACATGTTTTTTTGCCTTCTACCAATTTTGATTTTTTGATTAATATACATGTTTTTTACAATTTTTTTATGTCAATGATTTTTTAGAATGTAATAATTAAGTAGATCTGAAAAATATTGTCAAAACTTAACAATCTTAGAAAGTGCATGAATATATAAAAAAATGGTAAATTTAAACTATATATTAAAGGGATCCGGATCTTCTGTTGATCTGATATTTTTCATGATATTTTCAAATCATATGATTGTTTATTGATAAAATGATTATGACAACTAATCACATTTTAACTACTCATTCACTATGATGTTTATGTATCCTGAAATTATGTGAATTCAGGAGAAAAAAACAGATCATCAAGGGTGCGTTTGGTACGCGAGACAGAACAGAACAACGTATGACAGCTTGTTCTTGTCCCACGTTTGACGCGTCCTTAGCATGAGATAGGACGGGACGATGTGGGAAAAAAATCATAAAAACTTGATCCACCCACCCTATTACAACTTGTCTCATGACATGGGACACGTGTAAAAAAAAAACAATTTACCCTTTAAATTTTCAAACAATTACAATCATATCCTATAAATTATATATTTTATATTATATTTTATTATTAAATATTATTATTATTAAATATAATATTCTATATTAATATATAATAATATTATTTAATATTGTTATATATATATAAGAGGGGTACTCTAGTCATTTAAATATCTTGTTTCGTCATGTCTCTGTCATATTAAACGCATAACAGTACAGTTTATAGTTCTGTACAGACCTTCCAAACACAACATAGAACAACATATCCAGTCATGTCCTGTTCAATCAAGTCTCATCTTTTCATGTCTCATCTCTATACCAAACACACCCCAAATGATCCAAATTCATATCATAGATAGAACAATGAAATAATAACAAGATAAACTCTTTTGATCGATTCCCGTAGATATACAACCCGTATATATGTATATATTCTATCTCGATCCAATCTCCTGTTAAACTGTGGGTGTAAATAATTGGATCGTGTATACAGTTATTGATCTAAGTCCTGACATTTCCTTAACCTGATTTGGTTTGGCACCATTTTTTTTTTAGGCTCAATTCATCAACTTTTCATATTTATTTAATATAATATATACGTGACATAATTAGTTAAAATACTAAAAAAAAATATACACACATGTTATTAGGTCATAAAGCTACTGGTTTTTGATACTATAGTGAGGTGACCAAGTCTCAAAAAGACTAATATATTAATCAATATTTAATAATTGAAGAACATACGGAAGAAGTGTATAATAGGGTGGCTTAGATTAAACAAGGTCAATTGGGCTGCTTTCTAATCTTTGTTTTGTCTTATATAAATTGTCTTATAAATACATTACAAAAAAATAAAGAAAAACCGACCTAACCAGTTGCCAGCGAGTCAGACAAACATGTCTGACTAATTTTGGAAGACTAATTAGGTTGCCGTGTAATATCCGAACGTGTCAAAGCAGCGGTTTGGGGTTGAAAAATAAATTGAAATAATGTATCAATGCTTTAATTGTTATGTTGTCCCGATAAACTGTAGACATCCTGTATTAGCATTCCGGTTCAGCTATGTAGATTTGTATAGTTGTTGCTTTATAGACTTAATTTTTAGTATTTAGATTTTAATAAATATATACAAAATTTAAGAATTTGAATATTAAAAAAATAAAAAATAAAATAAACTAAGTTTCTTTCGTTAAGTTTTATAGTTCATGTAATGTAACTAAACCCAAATATTTCACATTGATTCTAATTTATAATTAATCATTAAATGAATGCTATTTTAATGATAATTTGATTTATTTATCACAAGTCATGTGAGTTCAATCAAATTATCATTAGTTGGATAAATCTAAGATACAAATGTGAGATGTCTAACATTAGTATTTTATATAGGTTATATATACTGTATATATAAGTTCGAATTTTCTCTTGGTCCACTTTGTTTATCACACTTAAACATAAATAACATTACATGGTCAAAATTTATGACATTCTTTTATCTCCCATACATGTTAATGTTGTAATAAACACTCTAATAACACATCACATTTTAGTAGAGATAGTAATGCACGATGGTGGTGAAAGGTTTGAGTATCACCATATGTATTTTACAAGTATGTATGAGGGGTTTTCTCTCGGTTTGTAAGAGTAGTTATATAAACCGTATATGTATTATCTCCCATGTAGGGATAGGCATTACGGCCCATTGCGGTGGGGGAGGGTCCCTCCACCCCCATCCCCATCCCCATTTCCAAAACCTCACCCTCAACCCCGGCCCTAAACCCCATTTGGGGGGAGTGGGGATGAGGATATTTGGGGGGAGGTTCCCCTTCTCCTAATCTCGTTCCTCATTTCTCTCATTTTCAATTATAATATTTTTCAATATGAAATCTGAAATATGAAATTCAGGATTTGAAATTCAATTATTCTAATCGTTCGATTCGCCCTATTTCGATATCGAATCCAACAAATAATCTAAAATATATAATTGATTTAATTTAATCTAACATTAACACAAATAACTATAGTAATATGGTATAGTTAATATATATATATATATATATATGAGGAGATACGCGGAGAGTAAATGAGTAATAGAGTTAATTTTTTAAAATAAAAACAAAAATAAAAATATTTAAACATGTATTGGGAAATGGGGGAAATGGAGCTCCCACTCCCAACCCCATTTTGATTTTTGGGGCAAAAATTGCCCCCACCCCTACCCCTACCCCAAAACCCATTTGGGGACAAAAATTGCCCCAAAATGGGAGTGAGGCTCCATGGGGGAAAAGCTCATCCATACTCCCATGCATGTAATAATTGTAACTAGGGGTGTACATTTTTTGTTTGGTTTGGATTGAAGCTCAATGTCAAACGTATCGGTTTAGCTATATTTCAACTCAAATCAAACCAATGTGATTTACCAAATCGATTCAAAAAAAAAAAGTCGGATTGTTTTGAATTGATCTGGGTTGATTTAACGGTTTATGTTTGAATCTAAAAATCATTTTTTTGCATTATTATAAAAAAAATATTTAAATATACAAATATTAAATATAGGTGTCATTTAATTCTTTTAAAATTTTAAAATATTATATAATTAACAAATTAACAATAAAATGTATCATAACATAAAAATATAAAATAAAACATAATAAAACATATATTTTAAAATGCATCGGATAAGACGAGCAACTGTATTTTATTTATTAACAAAAATATAATATATAAAAGAGAGAGGAGTAGTACAATATAAAATGGTTGATGATAATGAATGAGAAGAAAAAAAAAACTTATTTATATAAGAAGCAAATAAGTATAAAGAAAAGTTACAAAAACCTAGAAAATGTAGATTTGATTTTATTAAATATTTGGGTTGGTTTGGGTTAGCAACCCAAACCAAATCAATCTTTGATCGGTTTGTTTAATGGCAAACCGATTAATAAATTTTATATATATGAAACTGAACCAACCCATGAAGTTTGGGTTGAGTTCGGTTACGGGAGTTGGTTCGGTTGGATGGTTTTTTGCACACCCCTGATTGTAACTTGTAATACTTGGTGAAAAAAAAAAACACTCTAATAAAAAAAGGGGCACTAAAAGATAATCCAAACTCTTTAGATAAATAGTTGCTAATGATTAAATTGTAATTAGCTTCCACACAGATAGAAGTAAAAAATATTATATATAAAAATAGGGTATTGTTGATTTAGTCCTTATATTTTTTTTGAATTCTTTTTATTTTACTTATTTATCCAATTTTCACTGGTTTGATCCTTATATTTTTCAAAATCACTCATTTTGGTCTTTCTGTAAATTGACTGTTAGTCAAACCTAATGGACAGAGGGTCATTTTCATCATTTCTCGATGGCATGACAGTTGTGAGCCACGTGGAATTGTTATGGTAATAAAATAACAAATATAATATATATATATAATAAAAAATTAAATCAATATATATATATATTAATTAAAAATATAAACAAAAAACAATTACAAACAAAAATCTCTATATCTAAAACCTAAAACTAATCTCAACAAAAATCAGTTCCGGTGGTGGTTGGAAATCAGTTCTGCATTGCCAATAAAAATCATACCCAACCACCAATAAAACCATAGACCCAATCATCTCTCTTTCTCAATCTCTCTCTAGATCCACAATCCATATCTTCCTCCATCCCTCCCTCTCTCCCCACCTTTTTCTTCTTTTGGATCTCCCTCTCTGACTTTTATGACACGAATCCATCTCGCACCGGCCGTCGCGAAACAAACTAAGATCTGGTTCAAGCTAAAATTGGGTACAAACTAAAAGGAACTCATATTTGGTTCGACCTAGAACGTGGTTCTAACTGAAACGAGTTAGGAACAATGGGTGTTACGTTTGGGTTTGAGCTTTGTTTGGTCGCCGACAATGGTTAGAGTTAGGAATAGTGGGGGCGGCCTGCTAAGTGGGTTTTGCAGGATGGATTTAGGGATTGTGTTGAGTTTTTTGTGTTTGGTTTTGGTGTTGGGAGATGGAGGGCTTGGTTTTGATGATAGTGGTGGAAGTTTGAAGGTTTTTTTTTTGGGTTTTCTATGTTGATTATAGCTGTAGATTGGTGGGGTGGTTAGACAACTGTTGATGATGGTAGTTTGGGCGGCTGGCTGGGAATACTGATAACATAGGTTTCATACTGGTAAAAAATAATTTTTTTTGATAAACTTCTAGGTTGCTTCGAATTTAGATTTGAGTTTGGTATGGTGGTTGATTTCGAGCATCGGTTTGGTGGCTGGATTCAAATTAAAGGTGGTTGATGAGTTTGAGTATTTGTTTGGTGTGGTGGTTGATTTCGAATTTGGGTGGTGGCTATGTTTCGAATTTGGGTAGTGCCCGGGTTCGAATTTGGATTTTGGTTTGAATATAAGAACATAATATATATATATATATATATATATCCTTTAAAAAAATAAAATTAATATATAATTATAAATAAAATTAAGAAAAATAAAAAGTTTAATTTTTATTATTTTTATTTTTAAATTCAAGGGTAAAAATGTCATTTAAAATTTTATGTGACGGTTGACCGTTTATTTTCTAGTCAGAATGATCAAAATGAGTGGTTTTAAAAAATATAGGAATTAAACCGGTAAAAATTAGATATATGAATAAAAAAAGGATTCAATCAAATATAGGGACTAAATCAATAATACACCATTAAAAAATCATTCTACTAACACTCTCTCTCTATATTCTCCGTAGCTTTTCAAATCCTAGTCAAATTAAAAATAAAAAAAAATTAACGTGGCATGAGAGAGGTAGTTAGTTTGAAAAAAGTCCACGTGGAGGGTGTAGATGGAGTCCGTTAGAACCGGCGAGGTGGCAGCGGTACTCTCACATCTCACTGTTTCAATTTCAACAAGGATACCGTAATAGTGGCCCCACATAGACAGCTAGAACACCTGGTCAAGTGGGACCCATACGCGCGCCAGATCAGTCCTCCCCGGTCCAACTGTTAAAGCGACGGTTTGGATTGACCATACTTTTATTTATATAAATACATTATACATTTATACATTCCAAGAACAAACCCAAAAAATAAAATAACATTAATTTGCCAATAATAATAAGGGCAATATAAATTTGGTCCTAACTTTTTTAAAAAATTTCAAACTGTTTACGGTTTTTACAAAAATGACTAAATTGATCTTCATATTTTTTCCAAGTGTTAAATTAATCTCACTTTTCAGAAGTAACTAAATTGGTCATTCTAACGGTTTAATGATATTAAGACTCTGTTTGGAAGAGTTTTTTCAAGTATATCTTTTATGAGTAGATTTTTTTTAAGTTGACATTCTACGAGTAGAACTTTTAATGGAAATATATTGATCTTTTGATAGTCAAGTCAAAGAAAAACATGTTAAATGGTATGATTACCAAAGTATATAAAAACCATTTTTAATGATATAGTTATATTAGATATTTCGGTGTTATTAAAAAACTCAAAAAAATCTACTTGGAGAATCCTAACATTTAAACTTCTTTAAGTAAACGTAAAATAACTTTTTTAATCATCTAAAAGTTCTACAGAGTGACAATTAAACGAAAAAAAAAGAAAAAAAAAGGAAAAAATAATAATAAAAGAGTTTTATTAATTTAAAAAACTATTTTAGTCGGTAGACAAACTCTTCCCAGGGCTGTCTTCAGAAATTTTGAGGCTTGAGACATTTAATGATATTAACAAAAATCGGGGTCCTATATAAAAATTAGAACGATGTTTATGTATTGAATGGTCAATATCCAAAATACTGACCTCACCAATTAAATTGTAGCACGCGTCTTTTGTTTTGTTACTTTTTACATTTATCTCACAAATTGAGCACTGATTGGTCAGTACGAGAGTATTGTTTTAAAAAAATATTATCATTAAAGAAAAGATAACAATTCAATTGAAATAAGTTAACAAATAAATTATACTTCGACGGAGTCACGAAGTGAGTGAGTGACAATTTTGACTAGGTTAGCAAAGAAATTTCAGCAATTCAATTGGACTATCTTTTTTAAAATAAAAAATAAAATCAATTGGACTCACAAATAATGTAAATTTAAGTATAATATGTTAGAATCGATTGGATTTTTATATTTATTTATATAACACAGGACTAGATATGGATAATTGGACCTTATTAACAAAGAAAACTATGTTTGAAATTGAGTACTTTTATACCAAAATAAATTGGACATGAGACCAAAAAGAAGTAGTTTGGACCATTTGGGGGGCCCTAGCAAAATGCTGGGTTTGCTATACCTATGGAGCGACCTTGACTCTTCCAAACAGATACTAGATATAACTACTAACTTTAACGGTTTTAGTTAAAGTACATAAAATCATTTATTTTTCATATTAGAACAAACTTGTTTTGTTCTTTATGCATTAACTTCATCATTATAATTTTAATAAAATCCAAAAACATTATTAATAAACACCATTTTTGTATTTTTTAATTAAAATTTTCTAAAAAGATATAAAAATATTTTAATAAGACAATGTCAATTATAAACTTATTTTATAAACAAAGTTGTCGTTCATTTACAGTATAATCTTTTACATTTTTTATATAAATATTTTTTTAATATTATACGAGCGAGCACTGTTGTCAAAGTTATTCAAATATCAAAACCAACAAAAAAAAACAAAATATCCATGTGTTAAAAAAGCCGTGTCATGTGTCGTTATTATATTGTTTATAGTAAAGTACAATTTTACCCCTATATAGTTAAAGTTGGCTGACGAAACTTAGTTATAATGACTAATTTGACACTTAGAAAAAATGTAATGATCGATTTAGTCACTTTTATAAATGCCACAAACAATTTGAAATTTTTAAAAAAGTCCGAGACCCAATTAGTAACTACCATAATAATAATAATAATAATAAGAGATAATTATCCTGGTGACCATCAACTATTGTCATCACTATCAAAATGGTCACCGGATGGGAAATTGGTTTCAAAATAGATATTTTTGGTAGACAATGTTACACTAATGGTCATTCCATCCATTTCCATTCAATAAGTGACATTTTGGTAAATAAGGGATATCATTAATTTATTTTAGATATTTTTTTGGAAATCAATTTTTTCTTTTGATTTTTGAAACAAATAATTATATTTAATGTGTGTGTATATACATATAACATATCCCATATATATATATATATATATATTATTATTTTTTCTTTTCAACTTATATCAAATACACCTTTTAGAATTTTAATCTTATAAAAAAAGAATATATATATATATATTTCTTTTCAATTTTTTTCAAATATATTTTTAAGATTTTGTAGAATTTGTAGCCTTAATCTTATTAACAAAGAATATATATATATATATATATATATATATATATATCAAATACACTTTTTAGAATTTTAATCTTCTAAAAAAAGAATATATATATATATATATATATATATATACACAAACATATACACATATATACACATATACATGTTTGATATATATGTTATACGTATATACATACACTAAATATAATTATTTGTTTCAAAAAACAAAAGAAAAATTGATTTCTAAAAAATATCTAAAATAAATTAATGATATCCTCTTATTTACCAAAATACCATTTTATTGGATGAAATTTGATGGAATGATCATTAGTGTAACATTGTTTACAAAAAAATGATCATTTTGAAACCAATTTTCTATCTGATGGTCATTTTGATAGTGGTGGGCCGGTGGCAAGAGTTGATGGCTACCGGGGTAATTATCCCTAATAATAATCGGAATGTCAATCAATCTCAACAAGGATATGTTTAAAAATTCCAACGGTTATGCTTTTGATTGCTGTGTTTATATAATTTTGTAGGTCGGAAAATGATCATCTAAATAATTTAAATAGTTTTTTAATTTAAAATATTGATGAATCAATCAGTTAAATACTTAAATGACACGTATTTTTTGTGATTTTCTAAGTTATCTAAATACGTAATCAAGGCCTTATGGTATCTTTTAATAAAAAAATTTAGCCGAACTTCTAAAGAGATTATCTTATCAATAAGTCAAGGGCCTAATTAAGTTTGGATTAATTGTCTTGAAAGGTACAGATAAGCATATGTTATTATTAAGCCGCGAACAAAAATACATTCGTAATTGGGCTGGGAGTAATCAAAAACTAATTATTGTAGTTTAATGCTTGGTTTGAAATATTAAATAAAATATATGGAAAAAACAATACAAGAAAATCCATTAAATACAAGTTCACGTATGGATTTTGATTAATGTTGTGGACCTTGTGGTTGTCTAGTATTTAAAATAAAAGTCTCTAATAATGGCATGATGGTAGTTTACCGGGTTTTTTTTTTTTTTTTGTCTCAAAACAATTTATTTTATTGGTCAAATTATTTATGTTTTGATAAATAAATAAAAAAGGAACAACATGGAGAATGAGTAAAACTCGTATGATTTGATTTGATGACAAAAAACATTTATTTAGTATGTTAATATTTTAAATTCAAAACGACAAAAAATAAATAAAGATCATATGAAGACATAAATGACTTATATAATTCATTCGATATGTTCAAATCGATATAAAAAAAAAAATTCACATAAAGACACAAACAACTTATATAATTGATCCGATATGTGCAGACCCAACCCTATGGGGAGCCCATTGAGACGACCTATGACCCTCGATCTGTAAGGGTCCCTAAAGTTAAAAAAAATGATTTTATATATAATCCTTATATGAACTAATAGACCCATAAAAATGAGTTTAAAAAAATCCACTGAACATTTTTTTTTTTTTTCAAACTAATAGACCCATAAAATGAGTTCAAAATAAGCCCACTAAACATATTTTATTTTAAGAGACTCATAAATTATAAAACACAATTATTAAAGTGTGTTGAATACTTGAATCCTAATCCTAACAATAATTATTTTTTATATATTAAAAAAAACGGTATAACACTCTTATTATATTGATATTTACAAGTATTTATTAGAGAATTTTTTTTCTAATAAACATACATAAAATATCGAGGACTTCCTTTTTTTATACTTCGTTTCAGACCCCGAAAATCTTAGGACCGGCCCTGCATATGTGCTATAATGATTACTATAATGATTAGGAGCTAATGACAAATAAAATGAGAAATAATTCCATTATGGAATAAACTCAACAAATATCTTTTTTTGATTCTCACAAATCACAATGCCATTACTCTCCTAGATTATCTATATATTTCTCAGAGATTTATTTTCCTCAATAAGTTGGAGCATTGCTATCTTGTGATTCTTTACTTGAATTTATTTCTACATTCATAAAAATTGCTGTCATTAATTTGGACCAGTGAATTGTATGAAGAGGGGCGTATGTGATAAATAGATTGGTGGTTGAGAGTATAAATCTAAATTGATTTATTGCCTTGAAGGTCATCAAGCAGCGGACCTTATTTATTATAAGAGGGGTCTCGAAAGCCCAAGTCAATATGGTTTTCAATTTATTTTGTAGAAATTGGGTTGTAACGGGTCGGTGTAGAGTAAAATATTTGCAAATTGTGTGACACCGTTCATTTTTTTTTTATAATCATAGTAAGCAGTATAATTACCGGTAATATAGAACTAGTTAACTTATTAGGGTTAAAAAAATATTGGTACTATTTGAGGGGTGTGTTGTGTAAATATCACCACTTTACTAATGTATGTTTAAAAGGCATCAAAAGAGTGTTTAAGATAAAAATACCCCAAAATATTTTAACAATGAGGAAGTTGTCGTTTACAAAGTCAGAGAGAAGCAACAGTCAAATCACGGGAAACTAATCGACGGTGAAGTGACCGGAAGAGCTGTGATTGACAAAGGTAAGATTGGTTATTTTTTCTCGTTTTTGTTGTTGTTAACTTGCATTACATGCTATAATTGAGTTTTGTTGATAGGAATTGTAGAAACCGGTTAAAATAGAGATGTGAGAATGATTGTGGTTTAGGTTAGGGTTTGTAATTTGGTTGAATATGAGTTGAGGAAGATGAAATCTGGGTTTTTGAGACTTTTTTCAAGAGAATCAAGCTTATTTGTTTAGTCGAACTTTTTTTCCTCGTGAAAATTAGGTTTTGGTAAATCGAGTTTTTTTGAAAAGGAATCAAGCTTTTTTGAAAAGAAATCGAGATTTTTTTAAAAAAAGAATCGAGCTTTTTTTGAAAAGGATCGAGTCATTTTGAAAAGGATCGAGCTTTTTTGAATAGGTTTCGAGCTTTTTTGAATAGGTTCGAGCTGTTTTAGAATTAGATTGAGCGTATTTGAAAGGGATCAAGGTTTTTTTAAAAAGGGATCGAGCCTGTTTGAAAATTGATCGAGCCTTTTTGAAAAGGAATCGAGCCTTTTTTAAAAGGGATCGAGCTTTTTTGAAAGGCATCGAGCTTTTTTGAAAGGCATCGAGCTTTTTTGAAAATGAATCGAGCTTTTTTGAATATGTTTCGAGCTTTTTTGAATAGGTTCGAGCTGTATTTGAATTGGATCGAGCCAATTTGAAAGGGATCGAGCTTTTTTGAAAAGGGATCGAGTTTTTTTGAAAGGGATCGAGTTTTTTTGAAAGGGATCGAGTTTTTTTGAAAGGGACCGAGTTTTTTTGAAAGGGATCGAGCCTTTTTTAAAAGGGATCGAGCTTTTTTTAAAAGGGATCGAGCTTTTATGAAAGGGATCGAGCTTTTTTGAAAGGGATCGAGCCTTTTTGAAAAGGAATCGAGCTTTTTTGTAAAGCAATCGAGCTGTTTTGAAAGGGATCGAGCCCTTTTGAAAAGGAATCGAGTTTTTTTTTGTAAATCAATCGAGCTTTTTTGAAATGGATAAAACCTTTTTGAAAAGGAATCAAGTTTTATTGTAAATCAATCGAGTTTTTTTGAAAGGGATCAAGCTTTTTTTAAAAATTCTGTTTAATGATGTTGTATTTCTGTTACATTGCAGATGAGAATTAGGTTGAGTGATTCACTTAAAACTCCAGAAGGATACTAGTACGAGGGAAAATTGACACGACACAACCATTTTGATGCCCTTAAGCATATAGACGACGCGCTGAACCGTGTCCTTGTAGAATTTGCAGATGAAGATCGCTGGCAGTTCATGGCGTCATGTTTTGGACATTTCCTGAAGATGCACAGGGAGATGAATTTTTCCGGTGGTATTATCCATCGATTGCTTTTGAGGGAGCTCTATCATAACGGCCTCACAGATGAGATGCACTTCATGTTAGGAACCCAGTCGGTGAGGTTTTCTAAGGTAGAATTTTACCTGATCACCGGACTGCGGTTTGGAGTTGTACCATAGACCACAATGTATACAGCAGTGGAGAATGACATACATGAGCGGTACTTTCTTAGAGCCGAGGAGGTGTCGCTGGAGCAGATTAAAGATGTTGTCACCGGTGCAGATTTCGGAAAGGCGTACAATGTTGTCAAGCTCTGCCTCTTATATATGCTGAACTGGATACTGATGGGGGTAGATGAGATATTCAAGATTCCAGTTTGGCAGTTTCGGCAGGTTGAGGAGCTCGATGCTTTCGATGCGTTCCCGTGGGGTGCCCACGTGTACAGACATTCTATTCACTCATTCAAACATGCGTTTGACGGGCGAAAAGACGGGTTCGAGCGATGCCAGCAGGAAAAGGGCGCTGACGTACACAGGGTGGAGACCTACAACATATACGGTCTATCTCATGCCCTGTTGGTAAGAATTTCTAACTACAATTTGTAATTAATTGTTGGTGCCCAAAATTGTATGGATAGTTATCGTACTTATCTTTGATGCAGATGTTTGTTTTGAAGGTGATCCCTGCTTTGGCCAAATAGGTCGGTGTCCAGAGGGTTACTGATCTGACTCCCCGTCTTTTGAAGTGGGAGTTGACCAAACAACCGAGAGGGAACAAGCTAGCAAAGATTTTCAAAGCCAGGGTATGTATTTATTTTGTGAATGTTTTTATTAGTTAGTATTTGTACAATGACATTGTTCTAACTAATATTTCAGATGTTTGCGATCAAGGAACTGGTATCGACATCAGCTGAGAGACGGAAACCATACTATGCCTGGCTATACGAGGGGGGTGGGAGCATGTATATAAAAGATGACATGGATGATATGCCGCCGGAGGTCCCTGATCAGACCACCTTAGGCGGGACCAGTGGTACAGGCAGGACCATTGACAGTGAGGGATCTGAGCCCGCTGATGGGGGTTTGAGGCCCAGTGACAGTGGCGGATATGAGACAGACCCTCAAAGAGAAAGGCATAGGCATAGACGAGTTCGGTTTTCCACCCTCGGACATGGTACATCTACAGGGGATTCCCGTGGGCGTTGGACGTGATGGAGAGGTAAGTTGAAAACATAGTTTAGTGTTTTTTTATTAGCACGTGCTGATAGTTTTTTACTAACAATGTAAACATGATTTCAGGCTCCGTGGGCAGAAATGTTGAACGATGTGCGTGAAGGCCTCCGAAAGAGTGACGAGGATCGACAACATCAACATTTGGAGTTGTTGGATATGATCCGGAAAAGTGATGAGGATCGTCAGCAGCAACACCGATGTTACTTGATATGATCCGGGGGCTTCAAGGTTCAACCATACGTACACACCAGGATGCCCCCCCACCTTCTGATCTATTATTTAGTCCCGGAGGGTCGACTGATAGGTTTACGGCTGGGATAGAATCCCAGGCTCAGCGGCCCCCCACCTCCCAGCACATAGATCCCCCCACCTCAAAGCACATCGATTCAGCCACAGCGGTCCCCTCCCCCACCCAGCACGTATGTGGTGTCGGAACGGCCCCCTCTCCCACCTAGCACGTCCGTGCCGTCGGAGCGGTCCCCTTCCCCACCCAGCAAGTCTGTGCGGTCGAAGCGGTCCTCTCTCCCACCCAACACGTCCATGGAGTCGGAGCGGTCCCCTCTTCCACCCAACAAGTCCCTACCGTCGGAACGACCCCCTCCCCCACCCAGCACGTCCGTGCCGTTGGAGCGGTCTCCTCTCCCACCCAGCAAGTCCGTGCTGTCAGAGCGGTCTCCTCTCCCACCCAGCACGTCCGTGCCGTCAGAGCGGTCCCTTTTCCCACCTAGAACGTTTGTGCCTTCGGAGCGATCCCCTCCCCTACCCAGCACGTTTGTGCCGTCAGAGAGGGCCTCTCCCCCGGCCAATACATCGAAGCGTTTAGGTAAACGCGGATGGCAGTTGGTGAGCCCTTACACAGATCCATGCCGTCCAAAGAGGTTGAGGACACTCTCCGAGTCCGTGGAACACATTTTTGACCCCCACGGACTAGTGGACACTGACCACCTTACGGCATACAAGGCCTTCAAGATGATCATCAACGGGGAACAGTGAGTCCAACTTTTTATAATACAAATGGATGTACATTTCTTGTTTATTCAAATTTATGTATAGCTAAGGTAATTCAATCATTAAACAGACGTGATGTGGACGTGCTGGCACCAGTTACCACGGGATGGTTCGTGCATATGCAGTCAAACTTCATGTACTTAGAGGACACGGTACGTACTTATTAAATTTCATATTAACGTTTGTGTAAGTATTGTTGAATTGTTAACAATTACGGTGGTTTTATCGTTTGTCAACATATGGATGCATACCTCAATATTCTTCGCAAACGTCAATGAGGATTCCACAATGTGTACAACAAGAGGATCAACGTGTTGGATACACAATTTTATGTAAGTAGGTCTAACATTTGGGAAACAAATCGGATTTTCTGATTATTTATTATTAATACGATATTGTCAATGTTTGTACAACCACTTATGTTGTACATGTGGGAGAGGATGATGCATCGCGATTCGCACGGTGCTGTGACCACGGTAAGGTGGAATGTGTTACAGTCCCGATGGTTGGAAGAGGACCTTCTGACGGTCCGTGGAACAACCACGAGTGGAAACCGCCCATGGCACGAGGTTGATCTGGTAAGTGTTACATGATGGAGATGATTAAAAAAAAACTGTTCGTATATCCTCAGCTAACACGGCATGCAAACTACTACAGGTGCTGATTCCGTGCAACGTTGGGGCTCAATATTGGCTGGTGGTGAGCTTCGACCTTTGTCGCTGGAAGATTGACATTTATGACCCCTGGAGACAGGAAGTCCTTTATAAGATCAGGCACCAGCAGGTCCGGCCATTACGGTGGTTCTTACCCTCTATGTTGAGTGCTGCGGGGTTCCACACAGTACGACGAGCTGGTCGTCTGGCGTTCCCTAGGGAAAATAAGTCCTTATCGGTCAGCCTGGTGAATACTTCTACAGTCCCCCAACAAAAGAAATCGTAAGACATTCTATTTCATTCAGGTGTTTATATATTCTTTGTGAACGATTTCTAATTGTGTTTTATGTGCCGAATTGCAGAGGTAACTGTGGTCCCCATACTTTGAGACTTATCGAGTACATACTGGGTGGTCGAAGGCCTTTTGATTGGTCTGAGGACGACATGGGGATCATTCAGAAGAAAATGGTTGTGGAGATTTTTTCTAACTCCAGGCCCGTCAAGTGATTTTGTGTATATTCCCATTTTATATGTACACAGACATGTAATTCATTCATGAATATTAATTCGTTCATTATTTATTTATTAATATTAATTCAATCATTAATAAGTAATTATTGCAAATCCAAATTATTACAATATGATACACATCCAAAAGTTTTCAATGTGATCGAAACTTTGTCATTCATTCCTTATTAGAGTCAACGTTAGGGCACATTTATTTGTTGTGTCCAATTGAATGACAGATGCTACACTTACGGCGGTATTCATCGGGAACATCTCTTCTTGTACCTTCACTAATCATAGGTGGATTAGGACATCTCCTGGAATTATGTCCTGGTTGTCCACATCTTCTACAGGATTGTGTAGTTGTCCTCTCCGAATACGAGACATGGCGACCCGCCCTCGGGCGTCCTGCTTGTCTCCTGGAGTTTGGATTCAAAATCACACTGAGCAATGTCAGATGGCACAACCCAAGTGGAAGGATGGCCTACCGGCATAATAGGAACCGAGTACGCGTTAATAAGTGTCTGTCTCTTATAGTAGTCTGCACACAAAGTTGTGAAGTCCAAGTTTCGCTCCCTGTAAAAAACATTGAAAACGATCAGTTTCACCGAGAAAATGATCAGTAGGTTTTCAAAGTTGTGAAGTCCAAGTTACAGTAATGTACCGTGCCGCCGCAAGTGCGTGAGAACATGGAAAATGATCCATTTGAAATTTGTTGCAAGTACAAGTCTTCGAGCTAAGTCAACAGTCCACTGTTTTCCAGAACGCTTGACCAAAAAAATGTTCCAGTCGACTGGATTTACGGTCAAATAACCACACTTCTCCACACGTTTTAAGAGCACTAGATGTGCTGCGTCGGTCAACTGATGATGCATGGTTTGTGCAACTCTATAGTGATCATGAAACCACCGTTATAATATATTTCTAATGAACTCAGCCAGAGTCAACATAGGCAGTTGGCGTGCAAATTTTAGGCATGAGTTTATGCATTCTGCAGCATTAGTCGTCATCACCCTATACCTTCTTTCCGGGCAGTGTACACGTGACCACTTGTGTGGACCGGCATTAATTACATAATCATATACATTCTGGTGCAAGTTTCTTAACTCTTCCATATGTTGGTTATATTCAAACTCGGTGTATGCGCGGGCTGCTTTGTCCATTATTGCGGCAACATCCTTCCTATGAAATCGCTTTTTGATATTTTCAGCAAAGTGCCAGCAACATATGGTATGGGTGGCATAAGGGAACACTGTAGAAATCCCTGCTTCAATGATTGCATGCCTATTAGAAATGAAAACTAGCTCATCAATATGACCTAGGGCACCCTTCAAGCAATCCAAAAATCATTCCCATGAAAGGTTGTTTTCTGAGTCGCCTTACCCAAAAGCAATTGGATAGACATGTTCGTTCCCATCTTGTGCTGTTGCAATAAACATTGTACCCCGGAATCGTCCCTTCAAACGAGTACCATCAACGGCAATGACTGGACGCATACTCGTCCAGAATCCTCTAAGTGAGGCACCGATTGACATGAAGAAGTATAGAGATTTACCATCTTCGTTATACTGTAAGTCAGTGATTGTATCGGGATTTTGTTGTTCCAAAACGTAACCAAATGATGGAAGCAGTTAGAAGGTTTCCTCATGCGTTCCATATGTCAGTGACAACGCATAATCGAGGGCGACGTGTGCCTTATTGTACATGTTTTGAATTCCATACATTAATTTCATATCGGCAATTATATCCTTCAGACACATTAGTCGACCATTTTGTTGTTGAAGTCTAGGTGCAATAACTTCTCCAATTATGACTGCACTAGCTTGTCGGTGCCGGCGGTGAATTTCCTCTAACGGACAAGTGTGTTCGTTGATAAAACTTCTTACTTTAAAATATGTGCATTCATCTCTCCTCACGGCTCTTAACTTCCACGTACAATTTCCCATCAAACAAACTAGATGTAATGTTGTCTTATTGGACATTTTCACCTTCCACTCGAAGTTCTGCCGCATTGTAAAATGCCCTACTAGTCTCTTCAAATCCTTTTTCGTTGGAAAAAACTGGCCTTTATATATCATGCTTGTAGGTTCATCTTCAAACAAGTTCCTGCTTCCACCAATACCAAACGAGTATGATTCTGCTCCTGGAATAACCCATGTTGTGGCATTATCAGAATCATCTGCAGTTACATTAGCCCTCCCCTCGGAGGTTCCAGCTATTTCTGGTGCACTGGAACTAAATCTGTGTACATGTCTTACATGTGTTTCCGTTTCGACAAGTTCTGCATCATCCTGATTGTCCTTTACATTTTTTACATAATTTAAATTGCCTTTATTATCCACCTCATTATTCACCCCAACATTCAGTGCTGTATTCTCCTCATTGTTGATCTCATTGTATTGGTGGTTGTACTGTCTACCATTCATCTCAATATGACAACCAAATACATAGTCAAATTGTGCCCCAGTCTATTATCATGGGCGGCTACTTCCGGTGGGACACACATATGTTTTCCCGACCATCAATCCCACTTCTTTCTGTGAACAACTGGTTGCTTCCGCCTGACGATCGAAATTGTTGGGTGTTATCAGGATGAGGGATATCTTCACCAATTACACCTCATGCTGGCCTCTCGATTAGACTAACACATACTTGAGGGATCACCATATCTTCCCCTAGCATAAACTGAACATCGTCATTGTTTCTTATAAATGTACGACATGTAGTCTCAAGAACAATTGATAGAGACTGTAGCTCAGCACTGTATTTGTTCTCATCAAACTTCACGATGGTTTGCACGATCGACACCAGTTCGTCGTAACTCAAATTCTTTGACACATACAAACCTTAGTTATCGGAACCTAAATACCTCTGATTTTCATCTGGTAATTGCTCCCATCGACCGTTGTAAGATATGACTATTCTCACTCTATCCATTGTCCTGTCAAAACCAACATAAAAAACCATTAATAAGGAACAAATATTTCATATTAAATTTACAATTATAAATGATTAAACAAAAATAAAAAATGTAAGATATGAAACTTTATTTTAAACTGATCGAGTTTTTTTTGTACATGATCGAGCCGTTTTTGTACATGATCGAGCTTTTTCTAACGGGATCGAGCTTTTTTTGTTCAAGACCGAGCTCTTCCTCTACATAATCGAGCTTTTTTATATATGGCTGGAGCTTTTTTTCATATGGCTCGAGCTTTTTTCAAATATGGCTCGACCTTTTACTTTCACGGATCGAGCTTTTTTTTAGGAATCAAGTTTTTTTTTGAAGAATCGAGCTTTTTTGTGAGGGATCGAGCATTTTTTCGAGGGATCGAGCTATTTGTGTGAGGGATCGAGCTGTTTTTAGTAAGGATCGAGTTTTTTTTCTGATGGATCGAGCCTTTTTTCGAGGGATTGAGCTTTTCTTTTTACGTATTCAGCATCTATTTTTTGGATCGAGCTTTTTTAGAATTTGATCGAGATTTTTTTTCAAATTTTCGAGTTTTTTTACAAATGTTTCGACATTTTTTTAAAACCTTTACAGCTTTTATGCCCAAGATTATAAACTTGTTTGCACCACTACAACTCAACTAGGCCAAATATATATACAAAAAAATATGCATACATGTTCATTCATTATTTGTAAAAAGTTTACAACTCCAGGACATCAACATAAAAAAATTGAGACAACATGTTCATAAATGTTCATACAGTGTTATACCACACAGAAATACAATAAAAAATGGAAATGAAGATCAGAAATATTAATTTACCTTATTGTGCAATATCTGGAATGAAACTCGTTTTCTGAAGAAAAAATGGAGTAGGTGATTGATTTTCAGACAACTTTTTTGGACGACAACCTTTAAAGAATAAAATATCGATTATTTAAAGGCAATTTCGGTAGCTCACCATAATATGTGCCTTTTAAACTTAACTTATTATAACGGTGACATCACTGCAAGTGACCAAAAAAAGGTGACATTCCTCACCATTTACAATAACTTATTAACATGTATTTTGTTTGTATGGTAGGTGGTTATTTATTTTTTATATTATGAGATATCACTTTTAATTTTCCTTGGAAATGCACACTCTTAAATTATTTATAAAATTTATAAAATATTCTATTTTTTGTTGCAATTTTAATATTTAGAAGCTATATGATATGGTGACTATTATTACATTGTTATATAGCACAGTGTCACATTTTTTACACTACTCAATATGTAGTCTTTTTCGCTCATTTGTAATCCGTTGCTAATTGTTCATTAGGTTGTAATAATTAGCTCCGATCTTTAATATGGGAAAATTTTTGGGCCATACAATTTCACCATTAAACCGGAAAATCATGTAAAACCTTTAACTATAGACGAAGTCGGCTTCATTATTTTGCAGGGGGGTTGGGGGCCATGGTTAAATTCTTTAAAATAAATGAAAATAATAAAAATAAAAATAGGATAAAAATGTAATACATATGACTAGATTTTTAAAACAAAATTTAGTACGTCTCTATGTCTCCAAGTGGCTCTGCACCACTACTTTCAACTAATAATATATTATTTTATAAATGATTATTGGCACGTAGTATGATTTTAGTGGTAGAATGAAATGTTCACATAAAATTCTCTTTGGTTGGATTGAAAAATCCAATAACCCTTCATCACAAATTTATCATTAACAATGTTAGTATTATAAAAAAAGTGCCCCAATTTTAGGGGCAGTGAATTTCTTCATATTCCAAATGTAAACGAGGTAAGGGCAGTAATGTGTTCCTCCAATCCCTTATTCCCCACCCCAAATTTTATATATTTTTTATAATTATTTTAACTTAAATCAACTTTTCTTTTTAAAAATAATTAGTTTCTAGTTCACTTTTTTTTTAGTAAATGATGCAATTTTATTATATTATAAAATAGAGAAAAAAAATTCATGTAATTATTTTAGATTTTAGGGGATGGGAGCATAGATGATAGATACCCTCAGGCCTCAACGAAGGTGGAGGTGGGAGCGAGGGAATGGGTCGGGGGCGGGGTAGCCTTGTAATCAATTATTTAAGAGTGCAAAAGAAAAAAGTTATCTTCATTGGATTAAAATAATAAAAATAGAGAGATAGAATAATATGTTTTGTCCAGTTTTATTTTTATAACAAATGGGTACAGACTACAGACTACAGACTACAGAGAGAAGAATATCAACATAAGTATGCACAGTTACGTGGATTGAGCTAGACATGATCACAGTTAGGTACGAACCGTAACCGTGTGAAATGAACCGTAATCGTAACCGGTTCCGGAACAGTAACCAGAACCGTGGGGGAGGAGGTTTGGTTCTTATTCCAGTTCCTCCTCTGAAAAAACCGTCATGAAACCGGCGGTTCGGTTCCTGTTCTGAACCGTCGGTTCCAACAAATAAATTGTAAAAAAGAAAAAAGAAAAAAAGAAGGAACCGAACCGGAACCGGAACCGCCGATCGACGGTTTCGATTCCGATTCCGATTCCGATTCCGATTCCGATTCCGATTCCAACTTCTTCCGGAACCGAAACCGACGGTTCCGAACCGAAATCGAAACCGGTTGGAACCGTGGGCATACCTAGATTGAGCTCGTATGAAGGTTGGTAATTCGATAACCTAATAAACACAAAACTAAAAATTGTCGTCGAATAAATTGCAATTGCGAAAAGTGATGTATACTTATCCTATATACTTCTATTTTAGGCCATGATATCAGAAAACTACAAGGACAACCCCACTCCACCTAAAAACCATAATGGGCCCTCAATGGGGACCCACCACCCTATGATTCCATTCATTTTTTTCATGATCAATGATCATGCATCACCACCATTTCCAAAGATCCAAAAAAAACTCATCAGCTGGGTTGTTCATCAGCCTCTCTTAATATGATTTGGTGGATTTAAGACTTGGAAAACAAGAAAAATGAAATAATATAATTCCCACAGTTGACGCAGATCCCAAATGGGCATTTTATTTATTTACCAAGTTTTGCATGTCTTTCATCATCATATCCGATTTGGCATGCTTTAATTAAAACACCTAACTCTAATTATAAAATGAATATATATATATATATATATATTGGATTATTTTGACAGTGATTTTCTCTACAATTTTAGTTTGTATCAAATGTAACTTATGGCCTTTTTATTTTTATTTTTATTAAATAGGACTGTTGTGGAAACCT
This sequence comes from Dipteronia dyeriana, assembly GCA_032871835.1. Taxonomy (NCBI): domain Eukaryota; kingdom Viridiplantae; phylum Streptophyta; class Magnoliopsida; order Sapindales; family Sapindaceae; genus Dipteronia; species Dipteronia dyeriana. The sequence continues at coordinate 102,217,891 of CM065296.1, read as the reverse complement.
GATAAGATTAATTAGAGAAAGAGAAAACGCTTCATACATTCTTAAAATATAAATATGGTAGGACATGAAAGGGAGGTGTAAAACCATCTCTACTGAGAGGTGATGTGCTCTTTATGACCCAATTTTTATTAATCATATAATCTTCATTCAACTAAAAATAATCGGTTTATTAATAATAATTAAAAAAAAGTGATTTAAACAAACCAAACGAACACGTGGAAATGTCAAACACTGGACTGGTCACCGTAACCAGGCAGACTAGAACCAGCGGACCACAAACAATTTTAATAAAGAAGAAAAAGGAGTGGCATTTTGGTAATTAGATGTAAAGGTCAAGAGCAAATGGAACATGAAAAATGACATTGAAATCCCTTGGGAGTTCTTAGGCGATTCCGTCACGTCACGATGATAACTAAACGAGAGAAAAAGGAAGAGCCAAAGGGGATATACTCAGGACTGGAGTGAATGTAGTTAGGATACAAACATGAGGGTATAATAGGCATACGAATATTGGACATAAAGCTGAAGTGGGGTGTGGTATATTTACCTTACCTTGCATTGTAGCAACGTTCCCTAGGCAAAAGCCGTCTCATTGCACATTCACACAAAAACACTCTCTCTATCTTTAAATAAAAATAAAAATTAATTTAAGTATTTTTTTCTCTCTCTCTTCTCTCTCTTTCTCTCTGCACACTGTGTTGTAGGATTCCCACCTATTTTCTCCAAACACAAAGCACTAAAGAGAAAGAGAGAGAAAGAGAGAAAGAAGGAAAGAAGGAAAGAGAGAGAAACACTGGAAGCTCTAATCGATTCTAATCGGAAATGCCCACTCTCTCCGGCGTCAACACAAGAGAAATGCGGTAACTAGAATCAAAATCTGCTGTCAAACAAAAGAGAGAGAGAGTGCGTGTGCGTGTGCGTGTGTTTATGAGACCAAAAAGATGCATGAAGCAATATTGCTCGAGCAGCCTAACGACGCCGTTTGCAACATCAAGAAGAAAAAATCAGACGACGATTGTAACAAGCCTTGTACTGAATATAGACCATCTGTGCCGTCTATTCCAGCGGTCAGTCGCAGTCGATCCCAAGCAACTACAAGGAGAGTCACGCCAACGACCATAGTTACCTCCGCTCTCGGCGGAGAAACTAGCTCACCTGGCGGCACTGGGTCGGTTATCGAGAAGGCTCTACCAAACGGCGATCTGTATATGGGAAGTTTCTCAGGAAACGCGCCTCACGGATCCGGGAAGTATCTATGGACGGACGGTTGCATGTACGAAGGCGAGTGGCGGAGGGGTAAGGCTTCCGGTAAAGGGAAGTTCTCGTGGCCGTCAGGAGCCACTTTCGAGGGCGAATTCAAGTCGGGTCGGATGGAAGGGTACGGAACTTTTACTGGATCCGACGGCGACACCTATCGTGGTTACTGGAGCTCCGACCGAAAGCACGGCCAAGGAGAGAAGCGCTACGCCAACGGCGATTTCTATGAGGGTTGGTGGAAGAAGAATCTACAAGACGGACACGGCCGTTATGTCTGGAGGAACGGAAATGAATATGTCGGCGAGTGGAAGAACGGCGTGATTTCAGGTAGAGGAACATTGATCTGGTCAAACGGCAACAAATATGACGGACAGTGGGAAAATGGCGTTCCGAAAGGCAACGGAGTTTTCACTTGGCCTGACGGAAGTTGCTACATTGGAGCTTGGAATTGCAACAACAAAGATGTCAAGTTACAGCAGTTGAACGGCACTTTTTATCACGGTAATAACGGGAAAGAGCAGAGTCTGATGGTTACTTCCCGGAAACGGTCGTCTGTTGACGGAGCCAGAGGAAGCTTGAATGAGAAGAACATGATTTTTCCAAGGATTTGCATTTGGGAATCCGATGGCGAAGCTGGAGATATTACCTGTGATATCATCGATAATGTGGAGGCAGCGTCGATGATTTACAGAGACTTTGATCGAGATGGATTTAGACAGTTTAGGAAGAGTCCGTGTTGTTTTAATGGTGAAGTCAAGAAGCCAGGCCAGACTATTTCCAAAGGACACAAGAATTACGATTTGATGCTCAATTTGCAACTCGGCATTAGGTACTTACCCTAACACAAAGCTGATTCAAATACTTGTATCTCTCTCTCTATGTGTTAATTAATTTAGCGCGTTTCTAAAATGTTGTTAGGTATTCTGTTGGAAAACATGCCTCCATATTGAGAGAGCTGAAGAACAGTGATTTTGATCCTAAGGAAAAGTTCTGGACGAGGTTTCCTCCTGAGGGATCAAAGATCACGCCTCCCCATCAGTCCGTTGAGTTTCGCTGGAAGGACTATTGTCCCGTAGTCTTTAGGTATTGCTCTCTGATATTTCTTCATTTAATAGTGTTGAATGTTATTGGATATGCATGTGCATTCTCATATGACTGCTTGATTGTTCCAATATTCTTATCCTTTTCTCTTTTATATGCTTATAATATGTTGGTGACCGGAATTTTGGCCTAAATATATATAGGCATCTGAGGGAGCTATTCCAAGTGGATCCTGCTAACTATATGTTAGCTATTTGTGGAGATGATGCGCTTAGGGAGCTTTCTTCTCCGGGCAAGAGCGGAAGTTTCTTTTACGTTACCCAGGATGATAGATTTATGATAAAAACAGTGAAGAAATCAGAAGTCAAGGTCAGTTGCCACTGTTTGATTACATGTTATATTTAGGGGTTTCATTGATGGCAATTAGATTAAGTTCAACGTTGTGCTATGTTCAGGTGCTACTTAGGATGCTTCAGAGTTATCACCAGCACATGTGTCGGTACGAGAATTCCCTGGTGACAAAATTCTACGGCGTGCATTGTGTAAAACCAATTGGTGGCCAGAAGGTATATTCAAATTGAACTGTTTAGGTTTGGTTTGTTCTTCGTTAAGACTTGTTCTATGTATCTAATGACTTTTCTTGTTTTAAATTAGACCCGGTTTATCGTCATGGGCAATTTGTTCTGCTCTGAGTATCGAATCCATAGACGATTTGACCTTAAAGGATCCTCTCATGGGCGCTCAACTGATAAGCCTGAAGGGGAGATAGATGAAACCACAACACTAAAGGACCTTGATCTTAATTTTGTGTTTCGCCTCCAGCAAAATTGGTACCAAGATCTTATCAAGTAAGTTTGAATATTATGCTGATTGTTTGCATCTTTGCTGTTTCATCACCTGGTTTTCTCCGTTAGATTCTTCTTACACCTATCGTAATGCAATTTCAATTATCAGACAAATTGACCGAGATTGTGAATTCTTGGAGGCTGAGAGGATCATGGATTACAGTCTTTTGGTTGGTCTTCACTTCCGTGACAATACTACAGGAGACAAAATGGGATTGTCACCGTTTGTTTTGCGCACTGGTAAGGAATTGGCCTTGTCCCATTGGAAATAATTGAGGGTGTCTTTTAAGTTTTACCTCAATGAGAATGTTGAACGGAATGTGTATTTATGCAGGAGACAAGGATTCTTATCAAAATGAAAAGTTCATGCGTGGATATCGCTTCCTTGAAGCAGAGCTGCAAGACATGGATCGAATTCTCTCTGGCCAGTATGTTTCTTTTGTCTTCACTTGTTTCTTAAAGTTCAAAGCTTAGATTACCTAGTGATGTGAAAATATCCTAGTAATATTAAATAATTAATTATTAGAAAACACAACCATGAACCTAAAAAATCAATGTATCTGGCTTATATGTCTTTACTTTTTCAAAATTCTTGCCCTGTCACTAAAAACTGAAAGAACAAGTTGCGACAGTGCTTTTTCTGTCTACCTGATGGCATGGAAGGTGTCCAATAATCTATATCATTGAATTTGATGATATTCCATGGAACAACTGAACGGGATTTTGGCTGTCTTGGCCATTCTATGGGAAGTTCAGAAGATGCCAGATGTTTGTGGGGGCATATTGAGGATGTGGTCCATTTTTTTCGTGGATAACATGGGATGATTTACTTGATAATTCCCATTATATTAATCGAATTTAGTTGCCATGAATGTTAAGGGATTCATTGTTGGTGTTTAATAGGGGCACACTGATAATCATATATGATGGTTGCAATTTAGATTGAATGCAGGACTTTTTCTTGTTCTTTTTATGATCATGTCTGTCTGGCGTTTTTTCAGTGCATACATCCGGAGACTAATACGTTTTTATCCCCTCGATTCTGTGGTGAAGATGATTAATGCTTAACAAGAAATATTTAGGATGCAGATTTTTGCAATTGGTATCTTGATATGTATCAATTGTGTTGTGTTTGGTAAAAGAATATGGATTTAAGGTTATGATATCCGGATGAGCTCAATTGAAATTGAAATGTGTTATTTTACAGGAAACCATTAATCAGATTAGGAGCCAACATGCCTGCAAGAGCAGAGCGAATGGCTAGAAGGAGTGACTTTGATCAGTACACTCAAGGTGGAGTTAGTCACATGACCCCTTCACGTAGTGGCGAAATCTATGAAGTGGTCCTGTACTTTGGGATCATTGATATATTACAGGACTACGACATCAGCAAGAAGTTAGAACATGCATATAAGTCCTTACAAGTTGACCCTACTTCAATCTCAGCTGTTGATCCCAAACTCTACTCAAAGAGATTCCGGGATTTCATTGGGAGAATTTTCATAGAAGACAGGTAGCAGTCAAGTAAGAATTTGGAAATAAGGTTAGATCACTGCTGTTGAAGTAAATCGAGAATTTGCCAATAGCATCTTGGCTTGCTGCACCCTCGTAGAGAATTGCCAGGAATGATGTAGTTCCCTGGTTTTGGGTTGAGCAAATATTTTGTGGGCCTGAGATTGCCACTACAAGTGTGGTGTGAAAGCTCGGCGGCTTCGGCGGGGCGTTAATGGTTGAATTTTGATTATCAGCCATAACATGAAAGGAAGAACAGGTGCGCTTGTACATTCAAGATGGGAGGGAGGTTTGAAATGGGATTTCCTTTTTTCTATTATTATTATTTTAATTTTATTTTTTTAGGTGAAATTTTGTGGGTACCAAGGAATGTGAATTGTGAAGATTTGAAAGATAGGTATAGGGAACGGAGAAAATGTGTTCCCCAGAGAAAAATTGTTTCAAAAAAATGGGGGAGGAGGAGGCTTGGAATAAGAAAGTGTACAGCTTATAGAAAGGATATGCATAGTTTATGGAATTTGATGATTTTTGTTTTGAAAAAATTTAAATCTCTTATTGCAATAGTGATAGGTGGGGACCCATTTGGGACCTCTCTCTAGCTCTTTTTGATAAGTTGTATATAAATGGGATGTGTGTATAGTATAGAAATGGGGTCATTGCATTGCTTTTGCAGTGAAAGGGAGGGCATTGGGCAGGTAGAGTTAATACCATCAAAAGCAGAGAAAGCCACCAGAAAGATGCGTTTATGTTTCTTGTTCTTCCCCACTTTGTTTACTCACTCACTCTCCCTTCTCTTTTTACTGTTTGCTTTCTTTATCCATCAATTTCAAAGTTACATATTTTATATGGGTATACATATTTTCTTTGGATTATCGATTAAAGAATTACTCGTGAGCCCTCCCCATGGCAACACAATTATTCTAATCAATGGGAGAGGGTAAAATTGTCATTAAAAAATTACGTTTTAGGGAGTCGTGTTAAGGTTTTACTGCAGAAGTCAAAGTCAGTGACAGGGAGAGAGAGCCGAGCTGGGTGGGTAATGGTGTATGGGGATCGAACCGATTGCTTTGGTTGTCTTTTTGACCTTGTTTTCTTTTTGGGACCTTCTATTGTCTGCTTACTCAGACCCAATGCACGCCTCTGTCACTCTGATTGATGGGTCCATTCTCTAGATTCTCCCACCTCTTCTATTTTTATTTCTATTTTTACCCCTTTATTTTTCTCTTAATTCTTAAATAGTTTTTACTACATTTAAATAGTAAATACCCACTTGATATATCTGTCAATCCACACTGTTCAAAAACAGTTAAATGAACTGCCCTTCCAATTTTCCATTATAAAGAATATTATTATTTTATAATCCTAATGGCTATCATTTTTGTTTGAATCTTTGACTCCCCCGTGAGTTGTGACTATATATAGTATTATTTTCAAGACAGGTTTATTTTTCAATTAAAGTAACAATCGAGATAAATGATTCAATAATTATAAATATTTGAATCAATTCAATGTAATATTATAATAATCTAGTGTATACTGATAGCATGTTATCCGGGGACCAATATAATAATTGTAGGGTATATGTTTAGTAATATAAATAAATTCCATTTTAATGAATTCCAAACAAGACCACAATTATCTAGACGTTTACTTCAATCATAAAAGACATTTATTTTATTTTATATAATAACTCATGGGAATTGGAGCACTCTAGCTTTGACATTAAGATTATTTTTTTATTGATTAACTAATTGCATCACATTTGTCTAGTAATCATAATAAATTAGGCTTGTTTGGTTATATTTTTAAGAAAGTACTTTTGTTTTCAGTGATTTTCTGATGTTCCTAAACAAGTATAGACATACCACATTTGTCTTTCTTGAAGTGTTTAAAGCAAATGATATGCTGGTCTTGATAAAAACAATGAGCCATATATGCTAAATCAAATTCGACCACTAAAATCCTAAGGGCATAGATAAATAATTGTGACCCATATTTATTTTATAAAGTTTATGTTAAGGAATAAAATGTCTCCAATTGATGGCATATGCTGAGCTAAACTCAAATGAACTTTGGATTCTATCATGCAATGAATGGTATTCAAGATTTTTTTTTTTAATATACATATAAAAGGGGTTTCGATGTGATCATATGCATGGGATTCATGAGCTTTTGACATAAATATGTAGTTTAAACTTCAATTTATGTATTTGAAGTTCTACGTTATATTTTAAGATATCTTGTTTTATATATAACATTACCTACTGTGATAACGACTCAAAATTGAGATATTGTCAGATCGAATGAGCATTTCTCACCGCCTTGAGATAATACTAGATTGAATGAGTGTTTCTTAACATGCACCAAACCACATTGGAGCAGGATAATCAAAGAATTCACAATGTTCCTTTCAAATTTGTTGATGAGTAAAATTGATTAGAGTTAAAACCCTAGTCAAGTAACGGAAACAATGAATGGTGAAGATAGAAACATGAATGATGAAAATAGCAATGAATTGTAGAAAAAGAGTCATGAATCAGAGGGCATTAACTAATATTTATAAAAGGCGCAAAAGAGAGCTAATGTCTCTCTGCCCAAAAGCAGAAGTAGGTTAGACGACATAACTTCTCAAGAGTAATTTCAAGTGCATTAACAGCCCTGTCGTCGATCATGAAGAATATTTAAAAATCATCAGAACATTGTCATGACTAATGAATATATAACGACTTTGAAGATTGTGATGACATTGCTGATTCAATTTAATTTCTACTTCTGTGTATGATCCTTAAATTTATTATTACACTGCCGATCCTAGACCAAATCAAATGCAATATATTAGAGTCTTACAGAGCAGTTAGCGAAATTCCAGTGGCTGTTGATTTTCTCATCAACAAAAACAGTAACAAGAAAGCATGTAACAAAAGAACACGAGAAACAGACAAGACAATAAGATGCACAGTTGTCAAAGCTGACATTTTGTTTGTTTTTGATAATAAATACAACACACAAGAAGAAGAGTTTTTGGTTGTGTAGACCGTAGAGTAGTACAAGTAGACCGTAGAGTAGTATCACAGAAGTGGTATATATGTATAGCTGTAGAATGTAAGATGCATCATGCATGGGGTGGTTTCATACTTTCATTGCATCTCTCAAAAGCATAAAAAATTAACATAACATTTACATTTATTATCATCATCTGATTCTTCTCCCAACAAAATTGTACGGATCAGATTTCGTGTTTTTGATACACAGATCAAAGCTCTTTCATACTGGTCTGTTTTTGTGTCCCATTACTCATATTTATTATAGCTCCTATTTATTAGTTTTTATTTAATATTAAACAGTACAATTTTCGTTTTTGTTTACTCGCCGCCAATGACTCTCTCCCTGTCACACCAGTTATTTCTTTGTTTCGAGTATTAATAATTAATTCTCGTGATCCAGTTTTATTTATTTAATTGATCAAGATAATTTAAATTTAAATTATAATTATAATTTCTGTACATTTGGTACAGTACAACTCCATACAGTTGTATATTGTATACACTTAAAGAAAGAAATCTTCAAGGGATTCTCGTGTTGAGATGTAAATCATCATCTTCATTTATAAAATTGTATCAGAAATGTACAGAATCCTGAATGATGTTACAACATGTCTAACAGATATCAATGTTTTTTTTTTTTTTTTCATCTGAAATAATGTATTTTTTCTCAAAATTGATTGGATCTCATTTTAATTTAATGTAAAAAATATATATAAAAAAATCAGTAAACTTTTGTTACGACATTTGAGTTGTACGTAGCATATGTACGTAGCATTGTAGCAAGATACGTCTTTCTTCGGATCTTGATTTTTGATTAAGAATGCACTTGTAAATTAGTATAATGCAAATTCTAACAATCTCATTTATATGAGAACTAGAAAAACATATAAATAGTATAGGAGGGCTTCTGAATAGTATTAATCTCTGGAACTTAATCAAATTATGGAAACACCATTTTATTAGGTGTATTGTAATAAACTGAAACAAATTAATTATAGTCAACTCACTCTTTGTAATATTAAAATAAGATCTGTAACGAATTTCGAATATTAAATATACAGGAAATTCGCACATGAATCTCCTCTACATACACATGGCTTTGAATAATCAACAGCACTCTTTCTTTACACAATGATGAGGCTTTTTTACAATCCAAAGCACTTTGATATTTAAGATTAAATTTGACTTATATGGTTTCTACTGTACATTAATCATGCAATAGCATGTTAGATTGCATAATTTTTTTTTGTCATCTAGATTGCATGTTCAAACTTCAACGTGTGCAAGTCCTGTAATTATTAAGTTTTATAAAAAGAAAATAATAAAAATGTTGCATGCAATCTTAACCATGAAAGACGTGTTTTCACTTCAAATCTTCAATGATAACAGTTTGTGTTGAAAAAAAAAACACATAAGAGACTTTTTATCATGGTCCATATATACAAACACTTAAACACATTCGATTTTTCGACTTTTCTCATATTCAAACTTGGATACTGTAATGCAGTTGATGATCATCTGTTAAATTTGTTATTAAAACTCATGGTTATCTGTCATTATCTGCAAGCTGTAAACCCTAAAGCAAGAAAAAGAAGCATCAAAGACCTAAAATCCGTCAATCAATTTCCGGTCTGCCTTCAATAAAAATAAAATAAAATAAAAATTTATGTCATTAAATAGCATCATGGCCTCCTTACATGTATATATTATTTAACCATTATCAAATAAAATTGATTTAATTGTTGGTCTCTCGTACACTTTTTTTTTTTATTATGGAGATAGATATTCAAAAAGGATACTTTTAGTGTTGAATTTCTATAGGTCCCAGATAATAATTGTGTATAAAAAGAAGTCCATATCTTTATATTACAACAAGTTCCGATTAATTGTCTGCCCTAATTATATCTCTTGTGATCGAAACCTAACTTTGACAATTGTTCGTTTTCTTTGCTAACCTAAAACGTGACAAAACTCATTTTCTTTCCGTTTCTTTTCAGCTGTACTACTCTCTGGAACCAGACAATAACTGTATACAAGAACTGACGTGCAGTGACTTAAATTTTCCAGCAAAATCATTTAATCTGTCAAGGCATATTTGTACAACACCACAAAAAGTCTTTTACATTTGATGCATAAATATATTGTTAATTATTACCGACGATTTATTACAAAGAAGATGTATGCTACAATAATGCTAATAAAAGCATATATTTTTTAATATTTTAAATATTAAGATTAAGTAAAGAGATAAATTTAAACTCACAATCTCATAATATAGTATAGTCTTATACGTATAAGAGTTAAACATAATATAATATAGTCGTATACGTATAAGAGTTAAATTACAGACCTGATGAATCATCTAACACATAATATTCGGATATTCCTCTTCATAATTCACTTGATTTGACTTCACATGTACATGTTTATTTTCCGGAGATCTAGAAGGTATTAAACGCAGTCTTCATTTTTTTTTAAATGGCCACGTATATATATTAATATATTGTGCGTGAGAGCAACGGAAATTAAAGAATGCAATTTCGCTTCCACTGTACACACGCATATATGCCAAATTGCTATATGTTCTTACAGAGATCGTGCATGCATCTATTTCAAAGAATTATATAAAACAAAACTAAGTTCCCTCGTGCTTTGGCAATCCTTTTATACTCGAACACGACCACTCTTCCCTCCAACTCATCTTTTCTCTTTCTCATCCTCTACAATTGTTTTTGTTTTGTTCTTACATTTTCTTTTTCCTTTTAGGATCTAATGAGATCAAACCTTACGAGTATAGTCTGAATATCTTTTTCCATAATCAAAGGAAGTTGACTCCCAACACCGGAAGTAGTCACCCCACACTTAAAGTTAAGGTTTGATGGCAATGATGAAACTATATATAGATATAATGATGTCAATATTGTTTAAATCTTGGTGAGTTGATGAAGATTTGAGAGTGTAATTCTCTGACCACCAGAGCAATGGGCATTTGACACAAACTTTAGGTTTTACTTGATAACTCTTGCATGTTACAAATAAAATCTACTAATTAATTACTTATTAATGTTACATTGTTATACTAATGATGAGTCTATGTATATATTACGTTTTCAATTTAAGTTCAAAATTTGTGTAGGCTTGGCAGTTTTGTATATATAATTTTTCCATTGAGCGGTGTTATTCACCCCAGAACTAGTTATGTACCACTTTTTAAAATTTTGGTTTGATTATAAAAAATTAAATGGTATTATTAATTTTAATTTTTTAATTTTTTGATTTATTTCCAGGAATACCCTTGTACTTATTTTTCAAATTTAATACATGGACCTCATATCATTTTCAAGAAAACAAAAAAATACACATCATCGCTAATTTTTATATACAGTTTTCTTATATCCATTCGCATGACTTGTTTTTTCCTTCTTATTTTAAGGTGAAACCATCCTTATTAGATGCGATTTTTTTTCCCATAGCCGATTGGATTATTGGTGATAGATTGTGAGTGTGATATTGATCATCTGATGGTTTTTTTGAGCGATTGAGTTTCATTTCGTCAGAGATTAGGTTTTCTTGATTGCGATTTCGTTGTTTTTTAAAAATAACATTAAACTAACTTTGGAAGATCCGGAATAAAAATCTCCAAAAGGATTGATACAAATCATAGTATGTCTGAAGGATCATATTTGAAAGAAAATAAACCGGAAGAAAAAAAAATAGTAAACATAAATCTGGAATTTGAAAAGAAAAACAATATAAACATGTGAAACAATAAAATCAATAAATACTAAACATAAGAAACATAAGATCGAGATCTAAAGAAATTATAAACAAAAGTAGTAAACATTCAGTCATTTGAAACAATCTATATCATTAGGGTTTTGAAATAAAGAAAATGGAATTTTATTAGTTTTATTTTATAAAATATTTTTTTAATTAAAAGTGTATGTCTCTTTAAGTTATTTGATATAAGAAAAAAAAAACTAAATAATTTAAAAATTAGAATATAATAGTTCGACAGTGGATATACCATTAGCAGTGATCTTTTAATTTTTTTCGGTGAATTGACAAAAGAAACTTATTGTTTGTTGTATAAATAAAGAAAGATAGTGATGAGTATTGGGTACGTGAATTAGTTGAAATATTTTAAATGTCATCGTAGGGTTATAAAAGAGCCGAGTGTTCTTATTTCCACCATAAAATGAAGACAATTCCATGGTCCATACCATTTGCTCAGTTGACTGTCCCCAAACCTGATGTTCGATTGGTTACTCTCAAACTCAATTTTCCAATATTATATTCTCAATCAGATGTAAACATCTACCATATATATATATGTGCGTGTGTGACATGGAGGAGGGAGGACCAAGTAGCTAGCTAGGTAGATTGATACTATTGATATTAGAAATCATATACATATATGTAGTTAAACATTGAGTCATTGATGGGGACTAGGTAGATTGATAATATTGATATTAGAAATCATATACATATATGTAGTTAAACATTGAGTCATTGATGGGGACTATACGCATGCAAGTAGGTGATACTAAATATATATGCATATCTTTTCTATTAAAACCTTTTAATTCATTATTTGTCCCTCACTTATGTATATAAATGAATAAACCAACCAGCTCATTAACCACCCTAACCAAACTATGCTGTGGCTCATCAAAGATTCAGTTACATTTGGCTCCATTGCCCAGATATTTCTTTTTTCTTTTTAAATGTTACCAGAATATTACTGATATTTAAGGTAAACATATGCAATATATAAGGGCAACAATGTTGATAAAATGAGGTTGACTCAGTGGTACCATGAGATTGAGGTTGTAGATTCGAATCAACCCCTTCATAAACTCTAATTATAATATTAAAAAAAAAACACAATGATGTTTAAATTTGGAAATAATATATTTGAACATTATTCATGCTGGACCAAAAGGTCTTGTAAATCAAAGTTAGAGCCTAGAGGTCTCTTTGGAATTTTGAGTAATAATTAATGTGTTTCAAATAATATAATCTTGTTAATCATAATCGAATGACATGCCATAGAAAAACTTTGTACTTAATTATTGAATGTCATCTGATATAAGATGTATAAATTTGCATATATATATATATATATATACTTTGAAACATATATTCATCTTTAGCCGTGGTCCTGTGTGTGGACCGACCGCATGGATGGATTTTGTCTAGGTTATCAATTTATCACGAACGCAACTTCATGTATCATCATGCTTTCTAGTTTCTTCAAAAAGTTTGATTTTTTTGGTATTTCATGTGATCCGTTTGTTGTTTTATAAGGGCAGTCCCTTGTTTTAAGAATTTTTATAGATATATACCGTCGACAGTTAAAAATACATTAATGGATAGCACATTTTCCTCTAATTATTAGTTCAAATGATGATGTGCACCCTCCCTTTTATATTTGTGGGTGATGTCTCACCATGCGCAATTATCAGTATATGTGGGTTTTTTTTTTTTTTGGGTTTTTGTAGAAGTAAATCTCTAGGACTGTAGGAGAGTAAAATTCTAAGTTTCTTTGGGCTCCTTTTGGTACGTTGTATTGTATTGTATTGTATTGTATTGGGTTGTATTGGGTTATATTGGACTATATTATTCTTATACAATTATGTGTTTAGTGATATTTCATATTAGACTGTATTAAATTATACAATGTTTGGGTGTTATTTTTGTTCCTCAATATTTTATTAACTAATAAATTTGATATATTTTTAGAATAAAAATATATATTTATATTTTATTTTTAAAAATAATAATTAATTTATCATTAATATTTTTATTACATAAATTATCATTAATGTAACAAATATCAATAGTATTTGGCAATTATTTTTAATATTTTTATTCATCTTATATAATTTTTAGATATATATATATAATTATTTTTATTATATTTTTGTATTTAATTAAATTTACATAATATTTATTTAATTTAATTTAAAATTTCAATTTAATATTACAATAAAATTACATTATTTCTGTATTATATTTAAAATTATTATTAAACATCAATATTATTATCATTAATAAATATATTATTGTTGTATATTATTATTATTATTATTAAAATTTATTATTATTACTATTATAATTATTAATTTTATTATCACTATTTTTATTATTATTTGGATATATTTATTATTATTTATCTTCTCTTTATATTAGTTAAGAGCATTTCCAATACAAATATGTATTTTTGAGTTTCTAAATAGTGCCACATTATCATTTCTATTCATTATGAATCCATTTTTGAAAAAACAAATAGAGAAATACATATTCACATCTCCAATACAATTATATAAAGTTAAATATGCATCAAATTTATGACTAATCATAGTAAAACAATTTTTATATTCTTTCTCATCTTTTATTTTACAATTAAATGAGCTTTAATATTAGAGCATCTTCAACGTAAATATGCATTTTTGAGTTTCTAAATAGTGACACATCAACATTTCTTGTCATTATGAGCTCACTTTTGATTTTTTTTTTTAGAAATGTATATTCACATCTCCAATGTATTCATATAAAGTCAAATATACATCTAATTTATGATCAATAATAATAAAACAATTATTATACTCTCTCTCATATTTTATTTTACAATTAAATGAGATTTAATATTGTTAGTGGAAAGAGTTGGAAATCCTAGTCAACATTTCTAGGAGAGTTTCTAGAATTAGAAACTCAACTCCATATTCTCTAATTTTTTTTTCTTTGCCACATTATTTCCATATTCAACTTAGATAATTGTATTGGAGATAGTTTTTCTAACTTCTTCAATATTTATCTTATGTGGTACTTCATTTTCCCCAAATGCATAATAGCATTGGAGATGCTCTAATTCCATATTCTCTAACTTTTGTTTTGCCACATTATCTCCATATTGAAGTTAGATAATTTTCATTGGAGAGAATTTTTCTAACTTTTTAACTATCTATCCTATGTGGCAGTCAATTGTCTCCAAATGTATATTTGCATTGGAGATATTCTTATTGATGGAAATAGTTGGAAATTCTAATCAACATTTCTATGAGAGTTTCTAGAATAAAAATCTAACTCCATATTCTCTAACTTTTGTTTTGACACATCATCTCCATATTAAAGTTAGATAATTGCATTAGAGAGAGTTTTTTTAACTTTTAACTTTTAACTTTCTATCCTATGTGACAGTCTTCTTCAAATGTATATTTACATTGGAGATGCTCTAATACAACTTCCATCATTTGTATTAGTTAATACAACATCCATTGTATTAGAGCAATTACAATGTATTAGCTAATACATTTTAAACCCCTAAACAATATAACCTACCAAGCATGTCCTTGGAACCAATTATTATATTTTTAAATATTTATTTTATTTTTACATTTTTACCCCATAATTTTTGTTATTAACCTTTATTTAAAGAGCTTTCTTGCCATGACCCTCTAGTCCCTCCAAAATTAATCGTTTGATGTCAGATGTATGGATTAGCTGCTGCTAGGAAGTAGGAAGTAGGAGGTAGGAAGTAGGAGGTAGGCAGTAGGAAGCAAGGAACGTGGAATGTTGATAAAGAAGTGAGAAGTTGAAACGTGAAAATTCACAAAGGTTTTCATATGAAAACGACACAGACGAGAGAGCAAGCAAGTAAACGTAAACCATCTCTAGGGTCTGAAATTGTTTAAATGAGGTGCGGCCATATGTCGGGGAAAGGCCGCAGTCAAACCGAACATAACAAATATATATTGGCCTCCTTCGAAGGGAACATTAATTCGACAACCTCTTCCCCATTATTTATTGCTATTTTATATTTACTCCATTTATAACTCCTCTACTTCTTTCTTTTCTATCCTTTCAAAATAAAAATCCTAATTATGTTGTCCTACAACACAAAGTACATTACACTATTTTAATCAATAAATCAATACTTGTATAATTGGGCAGGTGGGGATCAAATCAAAGTTAATAATTTTTCTTATTCTTATCAATACTTGTTGGTGTTGATGTGGTGGCATTGGCATTATTAGACATTTTTGGTTGGTGATTCACATTTGTGAGATACGATTTCCTCTTTGTAGTATTATAGAATATAATTAATTAATTAATCAAACAAACGTGAGTTGCATTATGAGATATGATGAACAAGAGGAACGCACGTCTTCTTTAAATTTAAGCTATATATAATTAATCTCTTTGGTTTTGGGAATTTCAATTTAAAACTCTACGTTAGAAACACGTGTGAAGTATGATAAGTTACAATAATTCCCACACTAAAAATATAACAAGATATATATATATATCATTTATGTTCAATATCTACATAACAATTAATTGGCTCAAAGGGAAAAAAAAACTACATGACAGTTAATTAAACTTTTTTAGTATCTTAAAGTGAAAGATAAACATAAGAACCAAGGGTGAAGGGTGACACAAAGGAATGAAGAATAAGTGGACTAGTGGAGCACACATCTTCTTAAATTTAAATAAAAATATAACTGTTAAGGCTTAAGAATAAAAAACCAGCTGTTATGTTTAATTCATGATTTCAGATAATATACAGTAGTATAACATGGGTTTATATATATATATAGTTATCTCTAATAAGAAAATTGTTATTTCAAACTCAATTATTTAATTAAGGATATTATCATAAAAAAGCATTAAGTAACTCATTTTAAAAAAAAAAACAGTTTCATAAGAACTAAAACATTAAAACCTAGTGTGCATTAATGGTAAATAGCTTTTATTTTAGTATAACAATGTACAAGTTTGAGTTCCAATTCGATTTTGATTTAAAACCGTCGGTTTCAGTTCCATGGAAAACACAAACCGTAACCGTAACCAGCCTAGCCGGTTTGGTTTACGGTTTCTAACCGCCGGTTAGACGGTTCGGTTTCGGTTTCGGTTACGGTTTCAGTTTTTTTTTCAAATAATATGCCACGTGGCAGCTTTTGAATGGTTGTTTTTTTTTTGAAAACCAGCGGTTTAACCGCTTTTTTTTGGACTTCAAACTGTGACCAAACCGGTTTTATAACCACTGGTTACAGTTACGGTTTTGACCGTACGGTTCTAGTTCGGAACCGCCGGTTTAACCGAACCGTGACCACCTCTAGATGTCATACTCAACGGTATAAAAAAACACCAATTAACCATCTAGATTAAATTTTTTATATAATTAACTAAATGAGATTTTATAGTTACAGTTCATTTTTCTTTTTGAAAGACATTTTTTTTCCCTCAAAACACTGTAGACACTAAAAAATCCACAATTAATTCGAGGCAAACACCAACAACTTGTAGAACAAATAGAAAAGTAGCGATTATCGAGCCACAAAAAGGGGTGGTTCCAGTGGGGGACTGTCCAACGCTCAAGTTGGCAAAGTGAAGAGTTGATAGATAAAAAGATGGAAAATATACCGAGGTTTATAAGCAAACTTTAGATCTACGTAGGATGTAGAACGAATGATGGTGGAACCTGTGTAGGTCAGTATGGGTTGTACAACAGGAGATGGAGCTTGGCTATCAAAGGGGTTAACGTAGACCAATGTAGAGATATCTGATATGACCGTCGAGCATGTCGACATAAATCAACCTGGAGATTTCAAGATGATCGTCGAGGAGGTCGACGTGGACCAACCTGGAGATATTCGATTTGATCGTCGATAAGGTCAACATAGACCAACCTAGAGATATTTGAGATGATCGTCGAGGAGGTCGACGTGGAGTTGTTGACCAACCTTGAGATATTTAAGATGATCATCAAGAGGGTCAACATAGACCAAACCGGAGATATTCGGTATGATTGTCGATGAGGTCGACATAAACCAATCTAAAAATATTCGAGATGATTGTCGAGGAGGTCGACGTAGAGTTGTCGACCAACCTAGAGATATTCAAGATGATCTTCGAGGAGGTCGACGTAGAGTCATAGACCAATATGGAGATATTCGAGAATATCGTCAAGGAGATCGACATAGACCAACCTAGAGATATTCGATATGATTATATGGAGGTTGACATTGACTACCAAATTATGTCGAATAAGGGTATGCACGTCGATCATGTAGACCGAGTGACATCTCAAGTAAGGCAATGAGCCAACGGTTGACTCACTTAATAGCAATGATGTAAACGTTATAGACTTAAAGATAAAAGATTTTTCAACGGTTTGACTTTAACTGACGTATGTCCTTTATTAGGCCTTTATTCAGTTGCTTTGGCCTAAGCTCATGATTATGCCTATCGAGATTGGACCCTTGTTGGGCTTGACTATTTGGGTCATGGATTTTATTAGACCTAACTTATTTCTTTGAAATGATTAATGTTGGGCATAAATATTATAAGATCCGATTATTTGGATTTACGTATTTTTGACCACTATCAACACTTGATTCTAAAAAAAATATATATATAGGATTTTTTTAAAACATTCTATTTATTCTAAAATTATCATTTTTATCCGATTAAAAACTTACCACTTTATCATTGTTTACTTTTGTTTGTAAATCAATTTGCACCTCTTTGAATTTTGGTTCAAGTTGCTTATAATCTTTTTTAGTTTGAAATCAAATAAAAGTTTAAAGATTTTGGAATGAGTTGCATTTCTAACTAAATAAAAAGTTATATTAAAAGAAAAACATGGAATATTTTAGATAATAAATTCTTCTATCTCATATTGATTGAGACGATAAATATTTCATTTTATAGTATTTTTGTAGTTAAAAATATGTACCCTACTTAGATTAACACTATCCTAAATTTTAATCTTAAAAAAATATGAAGCATTTTTATGTTGTTTTTTTTTTAAAAAAAAAATACATTGGTTTTGTATAACAAAATTATCATTTCAAAATTTTATTTTTAGATAAACTATATAAATTCATATGTTATTTACTTTTAGAACTTATTTAATTTAAAAAAAAATGAAAAGTACTACATAACAAACTCTGAAGTTTATTTTTGACTCAAAATTCAAAATACATATTGGAATAATACTAAACATTTCACATTTTTATTGATCTCTTAGTGATGTGTAAATTGGTAAACATATATACATTAATAATGATTTAATTAACTTAACTCCTAACATGTCATGTGAGTCCAATAACCATGTCATTAGTTGAGATCAAGATAAGCATACATTGTCGTATGTAAATTTTATCAAACGTACACGTCATTGACAAAGATGATAGAATTGCTAGTTGGACATCCGAATAAGTATTCAGAAAATATCCTACAAGACATCGCCAAAGAAGAGAAGTCCGAGTAAACAAGTATTGAACAAAACCTACTCGGGGTCAACTGACGTCATATACTACTCGAGGTCAGTTGAAGATGCTTTGGGCTAGTTGATGACATTTTCTACTCGGGATCCGATGACGTCATTCGGGACCAGCTAATATCGTGTTCTACTCAGGACGAACATGAAGAAAACAGAATAAAAAGCCCATCGCGTAGCTCACACGAGTCGAGTCGTTAAAATACGTGAAGATATCCATATCAAAGAGGAATTCCAAGAAGAATATAATACCAAACAGAACAGGTTCTAAATTAGACAACAATTTTATTTCTTCAAAAATACTACGCTTTTATAAAGAAATAAATCATAACTGGACTACATCACTAGAGTCTCATTCGATCTCAATTCAAGTCTCCGAAATAGGAAAGAATGACAGACTACTTCGAACAAGTAACCAATCATAGTTAAATAGAAAGATATTCTATCACTTGTACAAAGAGGATTAGGGTTCTATGAATATATAAATAGAACCATAATCTCGTCACAGAATATAGACGGAATATAGAAAATACAGAGAGAAAAAGAGAGATCGAGAGTTGTAAATCTTTTCAATAGCGGATTTTGGCTTAGCTGGTTATTCAGCCACCCGTGGACGTTTCTCCTGTCATCGGAGTTTTACCATGCAAAACTTACGTCCGATCACTTTCTCTTTCTCTCTCTCTTTGAAATCACAGCTAAAATCCAATTCATGTTGACTTTTTCCATACATCCAGAAATCGACGTCAACAATTGGCGCTAGAAGAAAGGGCTAAACCTTCGATTTAATTAAAGATAATGGCAGGAAGCAGAAGCAGTCCTGAGGATGTCCAAAAATCTCCAAATAACTTCCATGTTGGCAGTAGTTCGCGAGATCTCACTGCAACCACAAAGAACCAACCAACATCCCTGGCGGGGATCCAGCAAGTTCCTCCGACCGGCAAAGACCTGACACAACGCTTTTGAGAGGCGCTGCAACAGTTGGTGGCAAACACAACAAAGAAAGAAGTTGATCTACTGGTTGCAGAAGAAGTGCAACCTCTTAACCTCCCACCTGTAAGGCTTCGTTCGGTTGTAGTGGGGCCATAACTAAATGCACCGGAAGTCGGAAGGAATTCTGCTCCAATTAATCAGGCCGGACGTGAAACACCCGAAAAGGAACGACCACGCCAGAAGCAGAACCATGATCAGACAGCCTGTGCAAGACACCACAAACATGACCTTTACAGGGATCGGTCGTCATCGGAAGATAGCGATCGGCACCATCGCAAACGTCATCACAGAACCATACGTCTGCAAGAATCAACCCGTGAAACTCGACATCAAAGTGAAGAGCCAGAGAGAGGAATGACAATCACCCAGCGGTTCATCCATCATGAAAGTTCGGTAGGAGACAGAGATGTCGTAATTCAGAGCCTAACTTGAGAAGTCGAAAACAATAGACGTCAAATGGACGCACTGATCAGATGTTATGGGTATAACGATTTATCTGACGAAGATTTTGACAGTCCATTCACTAGGAAAATCTTGCGGACTTCGTTCCCAGAAAGGTTCAGGATGCCGCACGTGGAGCAGTTTAAGAAGGATACAGACCCTAAAGAACATGTCAGACGCTATAAAAGTACTATGGCCTAGTATGCCTACAGTGATCCCTTACTATTCCTCAAATTTCCATAAACTCTAGGAGACACGGGCTCAAGATGGTTCGGGAGGTTGCCCTCGGCAAGCATCGAAAGCTTCAGTGAACTAAGCAGGAGTATCTCAAGGTAATTTCTGAGCAACGTTCACATGAAAAAATCAATGGCTTACCTTTCTCAGATAAAACAAGGAAAAGATGAGTCGTTGAAGAAATACCTGGGGAGGTTCGGTCAAGCGGTATCAGAAATCAGCAGTGCAAACGAAGAAGGGATAATTGTTGCATTCATCAACAATCTATAGAATGGACGACTATCTTTTGACTTGAGAAGAGCCATTCTAACCAGATATTCAGATATGATGGACATGGCGGGAGGATATGCACTAGTCAAAAAAGAAGAATTAGCCACGGGAGGATGCTATATGCATGGAGGAAGACCCGACAAGGACGCTGAGTCCAAGGTGCAGAACCAAAAGGGAAAACAGAAACAAAACAGTAAAGAAAAAAGTAAGGACGGAGCAAACAGGCGTAATGCCGAATAGACCACGGAGAAATTCTGAGGTAGATACGCCAACTACACCCGTCTTCGAAAAAAGCAGGAGGAAATATTGGCCATACTGGAAGAGAAAAATCTGGTAAAAAAGCCACGCCGACAATCTCAGTTTGCTCGGCGAAATAAAATAAAATACTGCAGATTTCATAAGAAAACCGGTCATGAAACTTTCAAATGTTACAAGCTTAGAAATTACATAGAAATCCTTATTCGGGAGGGACATCTTCAGGATGTAATCTTGAAAAGGGATGAGAAGTCAGAAACAAAGAATGAGATCAGGGCCGATCACATCTCTGGTCGAAATCAAAGGGCCAGCCCATAGGCCAATGAAGTAATACAAACAATCTCCGGAGGACCATCCACTGGGAGAACTAACCGAGAGCGGACGCATGAAATCAGAGAAGCAGTGGAGGCAAGACATAACTTTGACGTGAACTCGGTCGAGCTAGACCCGAAAAGGGTAAAAGATGGATGAGACCCAATAATATTCACTGAAGCAGACTCACATGGGGTCGATGTTCGGCCAAATGATGCCATGGTCATAAGTGCCCGGATTGGTCATCGAGAAGTCAGGAGAATCCTGATAGATAATGGAAGTTCAACAGACATTCTCAATGTAGCCGTCTACGATCAACTCAGGTAGAACCGAAAGGATCTTCAGCCTTTCCATACTCCACTCAGAGGATTTAGAGGAATTGAGGTCAGGTCACTCGGGACGGTAAAGCTACCGGTAAAGATTGGAGTGGCACCTTGTCAAAGAACTGTATTGCTCGACTTCGTGGTAGTAGACTTAGACAATTGGCAATATAATACGTTGTTGGGTTGGTCATTCTTAAATAAAACTAAGGTAGTAATAGCCACTTATGCATTGATGATCAAGTTTCCGATCGAAAAGGGGGTCGGTGTAGTCAAGGGATCCCAAGAGATGGCCCGAAGAGCTAACTTGTCAGTGTACAAAGATAAAAATGATAGTGAACAGGTATGCACTATAACGCAGCCGAGTCATAACAAAGAGTCATTGTCATTCGAATTTGATCCAAGGGAAGAGTCGAATGAGTCCAAAAATGAACCGGTCGAAGAAATTATATTGAAAGAAGATGAACCGGATAAGAAGATCAAGATTGGGGCCGATTTGGAAGGAAAAGTCAAACAAAGCCTCACTGATCTGCTTAAAGAATATAAGGATGTGTTCGCCTGGAGTCATAAAGACATGGCCGGGATAGACACCTGAATAATATCTCATCATTTCGCGGTAGACCCGAATGCAAAACCAGTGATATAAAAGAGAAGGTCATTCAATCTCGAGAGAAGTCAGACAATCAAACAGGAAGTAGAAAAGCTAATCGCCGTAGGGTCGATTAGAGAGATCAACTACCCTCAATGGGTAGCTAGTGTAGTCCTCGTCCTCGTCCAAAAGAAAAATGGACAATGGAGAATGTGTGTAAATTTCACAGATTTGAACAAAGCATGCCCAAAAGACAGTTTTTCACTTCCGAGGATATATCAGTTGGTGGACGCTACATCAGGCTACGAATTGCTCAGCTTCATGGACGCCTACTCGGGATATAACCAAATCCGGATGAACAAGGCTGACAAAGAAAAAATAACATTCACAACTGATCAGGGCTTGTAATGTTACACAGTAATGCCCTTCGGGTTAAAAAATGTAAGGGCAACATATCAAAGGCTGGTCAACAGAATCTTCGCACTGCAAATAAGAAGGAACAGGAAGTGTACATTGATGACGTGCTGACCAAGAGCATCTCGGTAGACAATCATACCTCAGACCTGCGAGAGACATTTGATGTTTTGAGGAGATACCAAATGAAGCTGAATCCGAACAAGTGTTTATTCAGAGTTCCTTCAGGAAGGTTCCCGGGTTTTCAAGTTCACCAAAGGGGAATCGAAGTCAATCCTGAAAAGATTCAAGCCTTACAGAGAATGACCTCACCAAGGACATTAAAAGAAGTATAGCGCTTAACAGGATGTTTAGCTTCCTTGGGAAGATTCATCTCAAAGGCAACGGACAGATGTGCACCTTTTTTCAGAGTAATCAAAAAAGGAAAATGACTCGAATGGAATGAAGAGTGCGAGCAAGCTTTCTTAAAAATCAAAGAGTACCTAGGGCAGACTCACATCCTTTCGAAACCACAAATGGGAGAGATACTCCATTTATACTTATCAATTACAGAACTAGCAGCAAGCTCAGTCATAGTCAGAACAGAAGATGGAGTACAAAAGCCAGTGTATTATACCAGGAAAGCACTTTTACCAGCTTAGACCAGGTATTCACAGGCAGAAAAAATGGCTCTAGCAATGGTTTCAGCGGCAAGGAAGCTAAGACCATACTTTCAGGCTCATACAATCCAGGTTCTCACCGACTGTCCATTGAAACAAATTTTACAGAAGCCAGAGATTTTAGGAAGACTAACGAAATGGGCAATCGAGCTAAGTAAATTAGATATCCACTACGTCCCCAGGACATCCCTCAAATGGCAAGCAGTGACAGATTTTATAGCAGAGTTCATTGAGTCAAACCTGGAAGAAAAAAAGATGTTGGGAAAAAATTTCCCATGAAAATTGTATGTTGATGGTTCTTCAAACACTCACGGCAGCGGGGCAAGGATCGTAGTAAGCACTCCAGAAGAAGATGATGTCGAATGTGTCATGAAGTTTGACTTCAAAGCAACCAATAATCAAGTCGAGTACGAGGCATTACTAGCTGGACTCAGAGTCTGCATAGCTCTCGGAGCAGATGAAGTCGAGATATTTAGCGATTCACAAGTTGTTGTCAACCAAGTCCTGGACGAATACCAAGCTAGGGATGAAGACATGATAGCCTACCGTGACATTGCAAAATAGCTCCTCTAGAAATTCAAAGAATATAGGATTGCCCAGATCCCCAGGGAGGAGAATGAAAGGGTAAACGCTTTATCCAAACTAGCATCAGCAGCAACCACAATAAGGCCAAAAACTATTCTGATCGCACATCTCCTCAAACCGAGCACATCTGAGCCAAAAAACTTTGAAATTTCAAAAATCTGAACACCATCAGACGGTTGGATGACCCAACTGAGAAGGTTCCTGGAATAAGGCGTGCTCCCGGAAGATCCCCTACAAGCAAAACGTATCAGGTATAGATCAACAAGGTACACATTGGTCGGAGAAGAACTATACAGAAGGAGGTTTTCCCGAACACTTCAAAGATGTGTGTCAGAGGAAGATGCATGTTGGATATTACAAGAAATCCATGGGGGAGTTTGTGGAAACCATACTATGGGTAAAAGTTTAGCACACAAGGTACTCATGCAAGGTTATTATTGGCCTACTTTATTCTCAGATGCACAACGATGTTTGGAGAGTTGCATTACTTGCCAAAGGATTGCTAATGATATTCGATAACCCCCTGAACAACTCAGAAACCTCACATCCCCATGGCCATTTGCCATGTGAGGTTTGGATTTAATCGGTCTAATGCCAGCTGGGACAGGGGGTGGAGCAAAACACGCCATATTAGCCGTTGACTATTTCACGAAGTGGGCAGAAGCTGAAGCATTGGTGCATATCACAGAAGCAAATAGCACAAATTTCATGAAAAAGAATATACTTTATAGGTTTGGAGTCCCAAACACTATAATCACTGACAACGACACCCAGTTTGATAACCTGAAATTCAGACAGTTGTGCAAAGAGTATCGGATTGCCAATTACTATGCCACGCATGCCCACCCTCAAACAAATGGGCAGGTTGAAGCAGTGAAAAAAATCATCAAGCACACAATCAAAGCAAAGCTAGATGCCAAGAAAGGAAGCTGGGTTGAAAAGCTACCCGAAGTGTTATGGGCATATCGGACGACAGCAAGAACTTCAACATGAGAGACTTCATTCATTTTAGCGTTTGAAACAGAAGTTGTTATCCCCATAGAAACGTCATATGCATCACCCCGGGTCAGGCTATATGATGAAGAACAGAATATCGATATGTTATTACAAAGTTTAGATAAGCTAGAAGAGAAAAGGAAGAAGTCCCGAATACGAAATATGGCATATCAGCAAAGAGTAACTCACAACTACAACTCTCATGTTCGAGTCAAGAAATTCCAACTAGAAGACCTGGTACTCAGGAAGGTGTCATTGAATATAAAAAATAAAGTTGCAGGTTCCTTGGTTGATAAGTGGGAAGGCTTGTACAAAATCGAAGGAATAGCTGGCCATGGAGCATATTGGAGTGCACGACCCAATGGAGAGGTCTTACCCTGACCATACAAAACCCAATATATGAAAATTTTCTATCCTTAAATTGTTTTCTGTTTTTCTTTTTTAGTCAAGACAATTTTTGTTAGGTCAAATATTAGCTTTGGAACATAAATCTTTGTTGGTTTTACAGTTATAAATAAAAATCAAACTCGGGATTTCTGAAAAATAAAGCATATGATAATAAGAACATATGAAAGACAAGCATGATAATAAGAACATGCAAATAGAATACTCGGGACCATTGATTCCCGAATGGTCGGAGAAGCTCGAAGGAGCATGCCAGACGAGCAAGGTCAATTAACCTTAGTAAAAAGGTAAACCCGATGCACTAGATTCTGGAGAAAGGATCGGGACGCTATCGGAAAAAAATTCGATGAAATGCGTAGCTGTGTTAAGCGGTTCAAAAAGATAACGATTCGGTAAACCCTTACACAGAAAAACTGGGGAGACGTCCTCGGTAATGTGTAAGGACTCGAACATATGATCATGGTGAGCCTTGATGTAATGTTCGGGTAGCAACCGAGTATGAAACACAAGTATAAATCTGCTTGCCTGCTTTAAGATGACTCGGTTAATAATATTTGCCAGTTTAATAAGATACTTTGCGTTAAAAATTATTCGGGTAACGAAACAAGTTTAATAAGATACTTGGTGAAGTTACCCGAACATCAGAAATAATCAATTTAATAAGATACTTGACATAAATTTCAATAGCCAGTTTAATAAGATACTTGACATAAATTTCAATAGCCGGTTTAATAGATACTCAGCAACAACAATAGAATCAAGTTAAAGAAGACTCAGTGAAATTCCTAGAGCAATGAATTAGATCAGACCACTCGGTTTTCAGAATTACAGTTAACTAGGAATTTCATTGATAGTCTTTACAAAGAATTGTTACATCTCTATAAAAATGAATTTCTACAATAAATCAGGAGGATTTAGAACTCTTGCCGATGCTCGGGTCAGGCACCATTTCGTACTCACGGAGCAGACTTTCATTGGTAGGCCAAGCAATCGTATCGACCGAATCATCCATCCATTGGTTGTAATCTTCTCTCGGGATCGGTCCAACGCCAGACACCACACCTTCCAAATGCATGGGATGAGGCTCTTTGCCTCGACTACGGCAATAAGCTCTCCACTCCTTCATTTGAGTTCGAAGAGATTCCAAGGACCAATCCACGTGATTCTGGATCCACAGCTCCTAGTTGGTTCGGGCTTTTTCAGTTGCCCGATTCTTAACCGTAAAAAACTCGCCAGCTGAAACTAGCCCTGGTTAAAATTTCCGAAGGAGAAGGGCATCGTAGGCAGGGGATCTTTTGAAAAGGTCTACCTCTTATACTTCAAGATCCAGTCTGGCCTTTTTGGATAGGGACCCAATTGTCAAAGCTTGGAGCTCTAAGTCTTCAATTTTCTTTTAATATGCCAACTTGGACCGCTCCGATTCCTGTTCGGCTTTAAACATTGATTCTTGGGCAGAGGGTAACAAGTTTTGAAGTGACACTGCTTTCTCATCTGCCAAAGAAGCTCTCTCATCGGCCTCCACTTGCTTCGCCAAACAGTGGTTGGTAAACATTTGGGCACTGCCAACTTCTTTCTGATAAGCCGATTCGACCCGAGCACGACTATCCTCACTCTCTTTCAGCTGAGCTTCAAGATGCCTTATTCGATCAGCTTAATGTTGCTGCGTCTGAACCAGTTCAGCGAACTCGGCCACAATCTACAAAGAAACAAAATTAAAAATCTAGCAAGCAAACGAGCAAGGCAAGAGTTAGGAATAAAACCTACATAAGATGCGCCGTTGAAGTTATTCTGAAGACGACTCGTCAGAGGCGCATCCTTGAGATGACTCCAATGATCATCCCCGATAAAAGCCCGGCCAGATGACATCGCCCTAAGCATATCCTGGGGATAAGGATAGGAAGAACCTCCCGAGGGTTCAGCCCTTAGATTTTTAACCTCGGGGGGAGAGGAACCCTTGTTCGGGTTAGAAATCTCCACACCCGTCAATGCTTCGACATGAACACTCTGGGGAATCTCAGTCTCGACGTCTTCATCACTTGATTCAACAAATGAAACTACTCAAGGAACCTTAAGAGGGCGAGTAGGAGAGTCGATCGCCTTCTGTTTCTTAGCCCGAGAATGATAGAAATTGAGATCAGCTGTGGGATCTTCCTGAACATCATCCTGGAAGGATTCAAAAAATTCAGGATCTGTACGTACTTGACCCTCAAGGTTTTACCTCCGTCATCAGCGTTTGACCGCTAGGTAGGCCCTTCACCAAGACCCTCAATTTGCCTATCCCCATCATCAGGCAACTCCTAAGTATGATCCGTTGGGCCACTCGAACCACTAGACTCCCTTACAGTAGGTCGAACGACTTCCTCATGAACATATTCGGGGACCTGCTTCTCAGCCACATCAGGTTCCTCGTCAGACTCAGGCGGGGCAATACCATCTTTGCTCTAACAATAAGCTTTTTTTCGGCTCGCTTGAAGAATCGACTTCACTTGATAAGCTTGAAGGTCGCAGACGATGTCCGAGTCATACACTTAGAAGAAAAAGGGGAATCGCGTCAGAATAAAAAAAAACAAAAAAAACAAAAAACAAAAAACAAAAAAGGGTTACAAAGATCACTTACATCTCATGCGGTAGCCCAAAATCTGGCTAAAGAAGCCGAGCTCTCTATCATTTTCGTCTTATTGAAAAGATAAGTCCTGCTCCTCTTCTCTAGAGTGCGAACTGTTGCCCGAGCAAGTCTGGTCAGCTCAGTATCGCTGAATTCAAGTTTTTTCTTGTTCCATACCTCGGGGGAACAGAAAAAATAGGGAACTTTCAACACCATCCGAGTTTACCCAGCCAAAAGAATAACTTCGAGTCCGAGATTCCCTTCGGTGAAAAACCAACTGTTCTTCCAGTACTTGTTGGATGAAGGGAATCCCCATATAAAACCCCTCTTTTTAGGGTCATCAGAGGTATCAACTTCCCGAATCACCTTTGTCCCCTCGGGGACCCAGCAATCTGGTGGGTTTGACAAGAGGAAATAAGTCTCTGTCTTGCCAGACTGCCTTAGTGTTTAGAAGTGCTTGATTTCACTCGGGGAAGGCGGCGACATATTCATTCGACTCCACATGTGCCACATGCACATCAAGATCTTGTAGTTGTTCGGGGCCAGTTGAGCTGGAGCGATCCCTGCTTCAGCCAGAAACCAGGTAATGAACGGCTGAAAATGAAGAGCGACGCCACAACAGAGCATGGATCCATAGATTGCCACCATACCCGGGGGAGGATTCCACTCAACTCTATCACCCGCAGGAATCAAAGTAACCTAATTATCCAGGTCGAATCAGGCACGATATTTCCTGATCTCATCTGTCCTGACCACATTCGGTTCGGTATCAAACCCACTAGGGCGATCAGTAGAGAAAGAGAAACGAGATACTCTGAACGCCTCTTCGACATCGTTCTCATCAATAGTCTGCTTCCTGATCCGAACGCTGCCCGAATTGTGCTTATGGACTTCGCTTTTGCTTTGATGCTTTCCCATCCTTGATCGAAGTGGTACCCTGTGATTAGAAACGACAGATTCAAAACTAGAATAAGAATCAGAACTTGATACAGAACTAAAATGGACGTTAGGGTAAAGCCCAGAAATGTCAACTTCTAAAAAATAAGGTTCGTCCGGGGGGGTTTCCCCCAATAATCTTCGAGCACAAGATACTAGTTAAAAATCCAAACGATCAAACGCCTCGAGAGCTATAGTAAAAAGTCGATTACGGGAAGACGGATTCATTAAAACTAACATTGAATGAAGAAATCTAATGCAAAATCTTTAACGGAGAATAACAACTTTCTGCGTAAGAAATTTAGGCTGGAAAAGCTTCTGGTTAGAGTCTTTGAGAATGAACCAACGCAATTCCTCGGAGGAGAATTTAAAGGGGTAACTGCACGAAACCCTAGGGTCTCAAGGCGGGAAAAATCAATGACAAAATTTGATGACGTAAGCGGCACACTAGGAGACGCATAGGTCGCTTATCATAAATGGCATTGAGAAACGAAGCGGTAGAGGACACGTGCTAAGTGAAGAACTGGTTAAAGGCCGTCAGAATTTTAAAACGTCGCAATCATTGAGATCTCGCGTGAGGAGGCAAATTGAATTTACAGGGCCACCATTAAGACACACCATTATGGCAAGACATTTACCCTGGCGTTATAGAGTCGAAAAACTTGAAGAGTTGATTAAAATACTTTTGCCCGGAACGAAACCCTGTTCGGCAAAAATATTTTAAGGGGGTATTGTCGTATGTAAATTTTATCAGATGTACACGTCATTGACAAAGACGATAGAATTGCCAGGTGGACATCCGAATAGACATTCAGAAAATATCCTACAAGACATCACCAAAGAAGAGAAGCCCTAGTAAACAAGTATTGAACAAAACCTACTCGGGGTCAACTGAAGTTATATACTATTCGGGGTCAGTTAAAGATGCTCGGGGCTAGTTGATGACATTTTCTACTCGGGATCCGATGACGTCATTCTGGACCAGCTAATATCGTGTTCTACTCGGGACGAACATGAAGAAAACCGAATAAAAAGCCCAACGCGTAGCTCACACGAGTCGAGTCGAGTCGTTAAAATACGTGAATATATCCATACCATAGAGGAATTCTAAGAAGAATAGAATACTAAACAGAACGGGTTCTAAATCAGGCAACAATTTTATTTCTTCAAAAAGACTACGCTTTTATAAGGAAATAAGTCATAACTGGACTACATCACTAAAGTCTCATTCGATCTCAATACAAGTCTCTGAAATAGGAAAGAATGACAGACTATTTCGAACAAGTAACCAATCATAGTTAAATAGAAAGATCTTTTATTACTTGTACAAAGAGGATTAGGGCTCTATGAACATATAAATAGACATATAATATAGACAGAATATAGAAAATACAAAGAGAAAAAGAGAGATCGAGAGTTGTAAATCTTTTCATTAGTGGATTTTGGTTTTGCTGATTATTCAGCCACCCGTGGACGTTTCTCCGGTCATCGGAGTTTTATCACGTAAAACTTGCGTCCGATTACTTTCTCCTTCTCTCTCTCTTTGAAATCACAGCTAAAATCCAATTCTTATTGACTTTTTCCATACATCCAGAAATCGACGTCAACACATTCCATATCTATCGTTAATCATTCTATATAATGCTTGTTTAAACATACATTGAAAAATTTTATACTTTCTATTTAAAGAAAAACGAGAGTAGTGTCATGTCTCCGACCAGAACACTATACATATGTAGAATCACGTACCTTCACATTACTCATGACTAGGCACATCAAGTGTAAAAAAATAGCACAGTTTATACCTGAAAATCAAAATTGGACTTGTATGGCATTCTAGGCAAAACTGCCCAAATTTTCATAAATAAGTGCAGCTATTGGTCTACTACAAGTCTGTATCATCCCCAACACAAGGTTCCACCGAAGGGGACATTCACCCAACTATTTATTTCTCTTTAATTTTATTATTCATTAATTAATCTCTTTGATTTTTACAACCAAACAAACATTAGACATCCCCCAACTTCATCTCAATTATATTGTCTCAACTTCCTAAAAAGTGCTCCCTTTGCATACCATTTTCTATGTTGCCACACATTTTAGACTTTCATTTCTTTCATTTCTTTTTTGTGCCTCATCTATGACTATCTATATGATGATTTTTGTTTAAACTAGTATTTCTTGAAATAAATATCTATCCATGTGTCATATTTGAGAACAACTTCACTACTATTAACATGTAATATTTATTAATGAAGAATTCTCATTCACAATATTGTCAGAAATACTCATATCGATTAAAGTTAAAATTAATATATCTAATATAAATAAGTAAATGTTAGTCTTAATCTCACAAGAATTGGATAAAATAGTGGAAATATTATGTGGAACCATACTCGTGGGTGGCAATCTCATGTGTACAGAATTAGTGATAGAAGACAGCTTTGTATATTTTTTTTGTGTGGGGCCAATACATTAAAACAAAAAATAAAAGAATTGGAGGGGTCAAACACATTGAAACAAAAAAATTTAGGAGGTCAAATATTACAAAATTTAAAGGCAAATATATAAATTTTTATAAGACATTTTAAAATATTTTTGAGGGTAGAGTGGCAATGCTCTGTGGGGCCGCCCTACCTCCTCCACGAATTCTGTGTATAGTGGTATATGCAACAATCCACATTCTATACTCGTACCATTTGGCTCGATGTAATTGGGAAAGCATCACAAATTTTTGTTTTTTGTTTTTATATATTTGCAATATTAAAACAATTTCAATCCCGTCATTCCCGTGTTAAAATGACAATTATAATTTGATAATTAATAGTTTGATTTTTTTTTTGAATTTTTTTTTTTTTGAAGTTTGATTAATAGTTTGTTTTAATCCCGTAAAATTTTGGACTGCTATGAAACCAAATTATTATTAATTTGACAAAAAAAATTGACAACATCTATTTAGAATATGTATTTTAAAAAAAAAAACTTTATATCATGGATAGAATTCGAACCGTTAACTTATCTAAATCTCAAATTCATCCATCTACCAATTAAGTTTAGGTCTTAAAGACTTAATTTGATATTTCAAATACTGGTATATGTTATCACTGTCCAAATATAAGTATGTGATAAAAAGACTCTCATTCGGTCTAAAAATATTAACAGCATATTACATCATGGTCATATCACAACAATTGGTTACCCAAAAAAAAAAAAAAAACCCACCAAATTCTCGAGCTATCTAACTTATTGTCCAGACAAAATGATCTGATCTCAACCATAATATTTTACAAAGATTCTGTTATATATATACTTCAAAGTTGGATAAAATGTGAAGCATTGTCCATTCAAATATTCAATTGTATAAACAACAAAAATGGCTCCACTAGTCCACTGCCACTATTGTGAACTGATGTGAGCATCAATTGTTTCTTAAAAATCGCAACAATAAGTGAAGTGTAGCGTGGAATCAACTGTAGATAAACAGTAGCAAACGATTTCTCAGAGTCAGAGATTGTTTTTTTACGTGGTTCATAACTTATTTGCTATAAAAAAAAAATTATAAAAAGAGCATTGCAACTGCAACTTGATCCTGTCGTTGTACCTTAATTTTTTTTTTTTCTGTCTTAAAATCATTAATGGAAAGAAAATAAGGCCATCGGACTCATAACTGATTATTGAAAGCGTTGTTAATTGCAACTTGAAAAAGAGACCAATTACTTCCCTGACTCGAACAAAAAAACTTTGAAAGCTTCTTCATGTTCCAATTTATATATTTGTTTGGTTTCAGTATTTGGGCGACAATATCGAGGCCCAGCCCAAATTGATCACATTAGTTTCTGCTTTACAGATACACGGCTGAACAAAGGGGTCACTCTTCCATTACACATCAGATGATAATTTTCAATCAATTTGGGGTTTTTGATTTTTCAATTTTGGTGGTGGATGAGGCGGCAATTACTAATTTCATTGATCGGACTTGGGTTCTCGTCTCACCTCATCTCTTTCTTCACAAAATTTTAAAGTATGTGATTTATTGTTGATAAAATTACAATTCGTTCGTTGTAAAGCTTATGTATCATGACATCATTGAAAGGCGAGGAAGAACCGAAGTGAGGAAATGATCCAAATTCGAACTTGAATTTTACATGATTGGGCTACTTTTGAAAGTTGTGGAATTGGGTAAAGTATCTGGCCCGATGGGCTGACTTTGTAGTAATGCTAAATAAACTCCATTAGTCTAAATATAATCACTTCTAAGTGTTTGTACAATACTTACGAAATGGGTATTAGTTAAAAAATTAGAAGCTATTCAATTGATTGATTTTACTATTTGGCCCAAAAAGTTTTGTCCAAAAAGCTTGAAAGTAATGTAAATGAATCATAGAATAATGTGGTGGTAGTTACAAGTTGTTTTGCAGCCATATCATTTGGACGGTTTGTGGGGTTATTACTCTAGTTAATTGTACTACGAGAAAATCTAAGTAAGACAAACAATACGTCTATTACATTTACACTTGTCCTAATTGAAAGATCACAAAATATGGTTCTAATTTAGATAATGATTGATGAAGAAGGAAATCGTGAACATAGATTTGTACAAGTTACCGTTTTATTGAATGTAAATACGAATAATATACTGAGTTCATCCCATTGAGCTTTCTTATTATGCTGCATTTTTCAATAAAAATTTACACATCACATCAAGACATTTCAAATATTGCATCTTCTATTGAAAGATCACGATTCACGAGTAGTTGTTATGAAAATGAATGAACAATATCTTAGCCAACCATCATAGAATATGATTCAAATAATTCAGTAGGTGTTGTTAATTTATTAGAAGACAATAATTGACATTTGACAGGTGATTGATCTTGCAGATTTAATTACATATTATTTGACAACTCCTTTCCTGATAGAACAAATATCAGTGGTTGATACTTGATACACAAAATTAGTAGGGACTACAAAATCAGATCAGTCTGAAGAATATGTGATTGGGTTTGGTTCAAACATGTGCACAGATTCAAGTATTGTCGATGTCACGTCGGTCATGAGATTTTTAGAGCTCTAGAGAGTTCCTCGGCCCTCTACTCATTGTTTACTTCATTTTTTTTCTTCGGTAAATATTTATAAAAATCAATATAATAACCCTAAAACACGACCGTAGCACCATAAAATAACAAATAAAAGTCATCGAAACAAAAAATTTATTTCAACTATTTCGGCTTCAATTCGAAGGAAAAAAACAAACAGACATGCTATAAATCCAAACTCAAAATTCGAACTCCGTGTCAAAATTTGAAATTTAACATGCAAAATTCTAACAAACTAGAAAAGAAAAACAAAAGGAAGTTTTTTTATAAAAAAAAAAAGGAAGGGAAAAGAAGCGTTAGATTCAATTAACACAACATAATCAACTCTTTTACAAGAAAATTTTGCAATTTTTGAGATTATGTGTATGAATTTTCTTATCAAGAGTGTTCACAAGAACCCTAAATTTGATTTCAATTTGTTTTTCAAATGTCTGAAAAAGAGATTTAATGTGTTGTTGTCTATTTATAATAATTATAATTGTGTTTCTAGTATGCTTTTTTTTTAACATTAAGTTATATCAGTACGTTGTATATGGACCATTGATTATGGAGAAGTTTTAACAAGTGCATACACTTTGAGTCAAATTATGTAAATTTAATGGTTCACATCCAACGTACTGACGAATTTATATCAGTGCGCACTGATGAAATTATATAAGAACATTGAATGTGAGTCACTCATTTATAAAAGAGTTTTGACAAGTGCATACATGTCAAGTCAAAGTATATAAAATGAGTGACTCGCATTCAATATCCTTATATAATTCCATCAATACGCATTTATATGAAAATTTTCGTATATATATAAACAGTAGACCTTTAATTATAATTATCGATTGTCTTTGTTTAAAAACCATACGTGGACATCTGACTTTATATTCATAAAATGTGGAAATGGTGAGGAATATCATATTTTGTTGGGTCCCTTGCAGTGATGTCACCGTTATAATAAGTTAAGTTTAAAATGCACCTATTATGGTGAGCTACCGAAATTGCCCTTAAAACGATATTTTAGTCTTTAAAGGCTGTCGTCCAATTTAGTTGTCTGAAAATCACCTACTCCATTTTTTCTTCAGAAAATAAGCTTCATTCCAGATATTGCAGAAGAAGATAAATTAATATTTCTGATCTTCATTTCCATATTTTATTGTATTTATGTGGTATAACACTGTATGAACATTTATGAACATGTTGTCTCAATTTTTTTATGTTGATGTCTTGGAGTTGTAAACTTTTTACAATGAATGAATGAACATGTATGCATATTTTTTTGTATATATATTTGGCCGAATTGAGTTGTAGTGGTGCAAACAAGTTTTTTATCTTGGTCATAAAAGCTGGAAAGGTTTTAAAAAAAGCTCGAAACATTTGTAAAAAAGCTCGAAAATTTGAAATAAAGCTCGAAACATTTGAAAAAAAACTCGATTCAAAAAATAGATGCTGGATACGTAAAAAGAAAAGCTTGATCCCTCGAAAAAAGGCTCGATCCATCACAAAAAAGCTCGATCTAAAAAAAAAGCTTGATCATTGACAAAAAAAGTTCGACCCCTCACCGAAAAAGCTCGATCCAGTACAAAAAAAGCTCGATCCCTCATAAAAAAGCTCGATTCCTCAAAAAAAAGCTCGATCCTTAAATTAAAAGGTCGAGCCATATTTGAAAAAAGCACGAGCCATATGAAAAAAAGCTTGAGCCATATATTAAAAAGCTCGATTATGTAGAAAAAAAACTCGGTTTTGAATAAAAAAAGCTCGATCATGTACAAAAACGGTTCGATCATGTACAAAAAAAGCTCGATCAGTTTAAAAAAAAAAGCTTCATATCTTACACTTTTGATTTTTGTTTAATCCTTTATAATTGTAAATTTAATATGAAATTTTTGTTCCTTATTATTGGTTTTTGATGTTGGTTTTGACAGGACAATGGATAGGGTGAGAATAGTCATATCTCACAACGGTCAATGGGAGCAATTACCAGACTGAAATCAGAGGTCTTTAGGTTCCGATAACCAAGGTTTGTATGTGTCAAAGAATTTGAGTTACGACGAACTGGTGTCGATCGTGCAAACCATTGTGAAGTTTGATGAGAACAAATACAGTTTTGAGCTACAATCTCTATCAATTGTTCTTGGGACTACATGTCGTACATTTATAAGAAACAATGATGATGTTCAGTTTATGCTAGGGGAAGATAGGGTGATCCCTCAAGTATGTGTTAGTATAATCGAGAGGCCAACAGGAGGTGTCATTGGTGAAGATATCCCTCATCCTGATAACACCCAACAATTTCGATAGTCAGACGGAAGCAACCGGTTGTTCACAGAAAGAAGTGGGATTAATGGTCGGGAAAACATATGTGTTGTCCCACCGGAAGTATCCACCCATGATAATAGATCGGGACCTCAATCCGACGATGTATTTGGTTGTCATATTGAGATGAATGGTAGAGAGTACAACCACCAATACAATGAGATCTACAATGACATCAACAATGAGGAGAATATAACACTGAATGTTGGGGTGAATCATGAGGTGGATAATGAGGGCAATTTTAATTCTGTAGAAAATGTAAAGGACAATCAGGATGATGCAGAACTTGTCGAAACCGAAAGACGTGTAAGACATGTATACAGATTTAGTTCCAGTGCACCAGATATAGCTAGGACTTCCGAGGGGAGGGCTAATGTAACTCCAGATGATTCTGATAATACCACAACATGGGTTATTCCAGGAGCATAATCATACTCGTTTGGTATTGGTGGAAGCAGGAACTTGGTTGAAGATGAACCTACAAGCATGATATATAAAGACCAATTTTTTCCAACGAAAAAGGATTTGAAGAGACTAGTAGGTCATTTTGCAATGCGGCAGAACTTTGAGTGGAAGGTGAAAAGGTCCAATAAGACAACATTACATATAGTTTGTTTGATGGGAAATTGTATGTGGAGGTTAAGAGATGTGAGGAGAGATGAAGGCACATATTTTCAAGTAAGAAGTTTTTTCAACGAACACACTTGTCCGTTAGAGAAAATTCACCGCCGGCATGAAATCAATGTATGGAATCCAAATCATGTACAGTAAGGCACACGCCGCCCTCGATTATGCGTTGTCACTGACATATGGAACGCATGAGGAAACCTTCCAACTGCTTCCATAATTTGGTTACGTTTTGGAACAACAAAATCTCGACACAATCACTAACTTACAGTGCGGCGAAGATGGTAAATTTCTGTACTTCTTCATATCGATTGGTGCCTCAATTAGAGGATTCCGGACTTGTATGCGTCCAGTCATTACCGTTGATGGTACCCATTTGAAGGGACGATTTCGGGGTACAATGTTTGTTGCAACAGCACAAGATGGGAACGAACAGGTGTATCCAATTGCTTTTGGGTACGGCGACTCAGAAAACAACCTTTCATAGGAATGGTTTTTGGATTGTTTGAAGGGTGCCCTAGGTCATATTGATGAGCTAGTTTTCATTTCCGATAGGCATGCAAGCATTGAAACAGAGATTTCTAAAGTGTTCCTTTATGCCACTCATACCATATGTTGCTGGCACTTTGTTGAAAATGTCAAAAAGCGATTTCATAGGAAGGATGTTGCCGTAATAATGGACAAAGCAACCCGCGCATAATCCGAGTTTGAATATAACCAGCATATAGAAGAGTTAAGAAACTTGCACCAGAATGCATACGATTATGTAATTGATGCCGGTCCACACAAGTGGTCCCGTATACACTGCCCAAAAAAAAGGTACATGGTGATGACGACTAATGCTGCAGAATGCATAAACTCATGCCTAAAATTTGCACGCCATTTGCCTATGTTAACTCTAGCTAAGTTCATTAGGAATATGCTGCAACGGTGGTTTCATGATCGCTATAGAGCTGCACAAACCATGCGTCATCAGTTGACAGACGCAGCACATCTTATGCTCTTAAAACGTGTGGAGAAGTTTGGTTATTTGATCGTAAATCCAGTAGACTGTAACATTTTCTCGGTCAAGCGGTCTGGATACCAGTGGAATGTTGAATTAGCTCGGAAGACTTGTACTTGCAACAAATTTTAAATGGATTGTTTTTCATATTCTCACGCCCTTACGGCGGCACGGTACATTACTGAAACTTGGACTTCACAACTTTGTGTTCGTACTGATCATTTTCTCGGTTAAGTTGATCGTTTTCAGTGTTTTTTACAGGGAGCGAAACTTGGACTTCACAACTTTGTGTGCAGACTACTACAAGAGACAGACACTTATTAACGTGTACTCGGTTCCTATTATGCCGGTGGGCCATCCTTCCACTTGGGTTGTGCCATCTGACATTGCTCAGAGGGTGATTTTGAATCCAAACTCCAGGAGACAAGCAGGACGCCCGAGGGCAGGTCACCATATCTCGTCTTCGGAGAGGACAACTACACAATCCTGTAGAAGATGTGGACAACCAGGGCATAATTCCAGGAGATGTCCTAATCCACCTATGATTAATGAAGGTACAAGAAGAGGTGTTCCCGATGAATACCGCCGCAAGTTTAGCATCTGTCATTCAATTGGACACAACAAACAAACGTTCCCTAACGTTGACTCTAATAGGGAATGAATGACAAAGTTTCGATCACATTGAAAACTTTGGGATGTGTATCATATTGTAATAATTTGGATTTGCAATAATTACTTATTAATGAATGAATTAATATTAATGAATGAATAATGAACGAATTAATTACATGTCTGTGTACATATAAAATCGGAATATACAAAAAAATCACTTAGCGGGCCTGGAGTTAGAAAAAATCTCCACATCCATTTTCTCCCGAATGATCCCCATGTCGTCCTCTGACCAATCAAAAGGCCTTCAACCCGCCAGTATGTACTCGATAAGTCTCAAAGTATGAGGACCACAGTTACCTTTGCAATTCGGCATATAAAACACCATTAGAAATCGTTCATAAAGAATATCTAAACACGTGAATGAAATAGAATGTCTTACGATTTCTTTTGTTGGGGGACTGTAGAAGTATGCATCAGGCTGACCGAGAAGGGCTTATTTTCCCAAAAGAACACCCAACGACCAGCTCGTCGTGCTATGTGGAACCCCGCGTCACTCAACATGGAGGGTAAAAACCACCGTAATGGCCTGACCTGCTGGTGTCTGATCTGATAAGGGACTTCCTGTCTCCAGGGGTCATAAATGTCAATCTTCCCGCGACAAAGGTCAACGCTCACCACCAGCCAATGTTAGGCCCCAACGTTGCACGAATCAGCACCTGTAATAGTTTGCATGCCTTGTTAGCTGAGGATATACAAACAATTTTTTTTAATCATCTCCATCATGTAACACTTACCAGGTCAACCTCGTGCTATGGGCGGTTTTCACTCGTGGTTGCTCCACGGATCGTCAGAAGGTCCTCTTCCAACCATTGGGACTGTAACACATTCCACTTTACCGTGGTCACAACACCGTGCGAATCACGAGGCATCATCCTCTCCCACATGTACAACATAAGTGGATGTACAAACATTGACAATATCGTATTAATAATAAATAACTAGAAAATCCGATTTGATTCCCAAATGTTTTACCTACTTACATAAAATTGTGTATCCAACATGTTGATTCTCTGGTTGTACACATTGTGGAATCCTCGCTGACGCTTGCGAAGAATATTGACAAACTATAAAACCACCGTAATTGTTAACAATTCAACAATACTTACACAAACGTTAATATGTAATTTAATAAGTACGTACCGTGTCCTCCAAGTCCATGAAGTTGGACTGTATACGCACGAACCATCCCGCTGTAACTGGTGCCAGCATGTCCACATCACATCTGTTTAACGATTGAATTACCTTAGCTATACATAAATTTGAATAAACAATAAATGTACATCCATTTGTATTATAAAAAGTTGGACTCACTGTTCCCCGTTGATGTTTCTCTTGAAGGCCTTGTATGCCGCAAGGTGGTCAGCGTCCACTAGTCCGTGGGGGTCAAAAATGTGTTCCACGGACTCGGGCCGTGTCCTCAACCTCCTTGGACGACATGGATCTGTGTAAGGGCACACCAACTGCCATTTGTGCTTACCTAAACGCTTCGATGTATTGGCCGGGAGAGGGGCCCGTTCCGAAGGCACAGACGTGCTGGGTGGGGTAGAGGACCGCTCCGACGGCATGGACATGCTGGGTGGGGTAGGGGACCGCTCCGACGGCACGGACGTGCTGGGTGGGGGAGAAGACCGCTCCGATGGTAAGGACGTGCTGGGTGGGGGAGGGGACCGCTCTGACGGCACGAACATGCTGGGTGGGGGAGGGGACCGCTCCGATGCCACGGACGTGCTGGGTGAGGGAGGGGACCGCTCCGACGCCACAGACATGTTGGGTGAGGGAGGGGACTACTCCGATGCCACATACATGCTGGGTGGGGGGAGGGGACCGCTGTGGCTGAATCGATGTGCTGTGAGGTGGGGGGCCATCCCTGTGTGTACGCATGGTCGAACCTTGAAGCCCCCAGATCATATCCAGTAACAATCGGTGTTGCTGTTGACGATCCTCATCACTCTTCCGGATCAAATCCAACAACTCCAATTGTTGACGTTGTCAATCCTCGTCACTCTTTCGAAGGGCTTCACGCACATCGTTCAATATATCTGCCCACGGAGCCTAAAATCATGTCTACATTGTTAGTAAAAAACAATCAACACGTGTTAATAAAAAACACTAAACTTTGTTTTCAACTAACCTCTCCATCACGTCCAACGCCCCCACTGGAATCCCCTGCAAATGTACCATGTCCGGGGGTGGAAAACCGAACCCGCCTATGCCTATGCCTATGCCTTTCTCGTTGAGGGTCTGTCTCATATCCCTCACTGTCACTGGGCCTCAAACCCCCAGCAGCGGGCTCAGATCCTTCACTGTCAATGGTCCTGTCTGTACCACTAATCCCGCCTAAGGTGGTCTGATCAGGGACCTCAGGCATATCAACCATGTCATCTTCTACATACAAGCTCCTCCACCCCCCGTCTAGCTAGGCATAGTACGGTGCCTGTCTCTCAGCTGGTATAGGCACCAGTTCCTTGATCGGAAACATCTGAAATATTAGTTAGAACAATGTCATTGTACAAATACTAACTAATAAAAACATTAACAAAAGAAATACATACCCTGGCTTTGAAAATCTTTGCTAGCTTCTTCCCTCTCGGTTGTTTGGTCAACTCCCACTTCAAAATACGGGAAGTCAGATCAGTAACCCTTCGGGCACCGACCTCTTTGGCCAAATCAGGGATCATCTCCAAAGCAAATATCTACATCAAAGATAAGTACGATAAGTATCCATACAATTTTGGGCACCAACAATAAAGTACAATTTGTAGGTCGAACTTCTTACCAATAGGGCATGAGATAGACCATATATGTTGTAGGTCTCCACCCTATGTACGTCAGCGCCTTTTTCCTGCTGGAGTCTCTCGAACCCGTCTCTTCGCCAGTCAAGCGCATGCTTGAATGAGTAAATAGAATGTCTGTACACGTGGCACCCCACAGGAACGAGTCGAACGCATTGAGCTCTTCAACCAGCCAAAACTGTCAAACTGAAATCTTGAATCTCTCATCCACCCCCATCAGTATCCAGTTCAGCATATATAAGAGGCAGAGCTTGACAGCATCGTACGCCTTTCCGAACTCTGTGCCGATGACAACACCCCTAATCTGCTCCAACGACACCTCATCGGCTCCAGAAAAGTACCGCTTATGTATGCCATTCTCCACTGCTGCATACATGGTGGTCTCTGGTACAACTCCAAAACACAGTCCGGTGATCAGGAAAAATTCCACCTTCGAAAACCTCACCGACTAGTTTCCTAACATGAAGTGCATCTCATCTGTTGGGCCGTTATGATGGAGCTCCCTCAAAAGCAACTGATGGATAATACCACCGAAAAACTTCATCTCCCTATGCATCATTAGGAAATGCCTGAAACATGACGCCATGAACCGTCAGCTGTCTTTATCTCCAAATTCTACAGGGACACGGTTCAACGCGTCATCTACATGGGCGAGGGCATCAAAATGGTTGTGTCATGTCAATTTGCCCTCGTACCAGTATCCTTCTGGAGTTTTAAGCGAATCCCTCAACCTAATTCTCATCTGCAATGTAACAGAAATACAACATCATTAAACAGAACAAATAAAAAAGCTCGATCCAATTCAAAAAAAACTCGAACCTATTGAAAAAAGCTCGAATCATTTTTAAAAAAGCTCGAATCCTTTTTTAAAAAGCACGGTTCTTTTAAAAAAGCTCGATCTCTTTCAAAAACGCTCGATTTACAAAAAAAAATTCGATTGCTTTACAAAAAGGCTCGATCCATTTCAAAAAAGCTCGATTGCTTTACAAAAAAGCTCGATTCCTTTTCAAAAAAGCTCGATCCCTTTTAAAAAATGGCTTGATCCCTTTTCAAAAAAGCTCAATCCCTTTCAAATAGGCTCGATCCAATTCAAAAGAGCTCGATTCCTTTTCCAAAAAGCTTGAAACCTATTCAAAAAACCTCGATCCTTTTCAAAATGACTCGATCCAATTCAAAAAAAGCTCGATTCATTTTCAAAAAAGCTCGATCCCTTTCAAAAAAGCTCGATCCCTTTCCAAAAAGCTCGATCCCTTTCAAAAAATGCTCGATCCCTTTTCAAAAAAGCTCGAACCTATTCAAAAAAGCTCGATCCTTTTCAAAATGGCTCGATCTAATTCAAAAACAGCTAGAACCTATTCAAAAAAACTCAGAACCTATTCAAAAAAGCTCATTTCTTTTTCAAAAACGCTCGATTCTTTTTCAAAAAAGCTCGATTTACCAAAACCTAATTTTCACAAAAAAAAAAGCTCAACTAAACAAATAAGCTCGATTCTCTTGAAAAAAGTCTTGATAACCCAGATTTCATCTTCCTCAACATATATTCAACCAAATTATAAACCCTAACCTAAACCACAACCATTCTCACATCTCTATTTAACCGGTTTCTATATTTGTTATCAACAAAACTTAATTCAAACATGTAATGCAAGTTAACAACAACAAAAACGAGGAAAAATAACCAATCTTACCTTTGTCAATCGCAGCTCTTCCGGTCACTTCACCGTCGATTAGTTTCCCGTCGGTTTGACTGTTGCTTCTCTCTGACTTTGAAAACGACAACTTCCTCACTGTTAAAATATTTCGGGGTATTTTTGTCTTAAATACTCTTTTGGTGCCTTTTAAACATACATTAGTAAAGTAGTGATATTTGTACAACACACCCCACAAATAATGCCAATATTTTTTTGACCCCTTCATAAAATAGCAATGTTTCTTTTTTCAAACTGATTTTTTTTTAATTTGAAGACCCTTTATTTTTTTGGACCATCTATAATTGTATTTTTTTAAAAAAAAAAAATCAAGAAAGTCACATGAAACCTTGAGAGATGATTGCAGCTTGAATATAATTATCGAAGCAAACGAAAATGGAAAAATGATGACCAGAAAAGAATACAGCTAGATGAAAATAAAGGCATTAAAGCAAAAATGTAATCGGTGAATCGGTGGTTAGTCTATTCTAATTTCTATGACCAGGTTTAGTTTTATCACGATAACCTTGTGTTTTTGGCTAACCAAATTTAAGTCAAGATTTTTAGTTTTGAAACATATGTTTAAATTGGACTGCATAAAAATCTATGTTACTGATAAATTGATAATTAATATCAATTGGATTGAAATCAAACGAGATCAAAAAAATTAAAAAAATGGTTTTAACTATACTAGAGACACACTACAAAAGTGACACACGTACACACAATATTAGTCATCACGCATATATGTGTCATGTGTGTGTAAATTCAAATTACCTGGGACTGCTTGGTTGCCACTCTAATTTTATCGATTTCTCCGCAGGTTATATGGCTGTCAGTTGGCTGGGCTGCTACTGTGTAAGACTGTCATTCTGTGACTCTGTGTTGTACAGGAATATGTATCATGTCCCTGTATTGTTCTTCCCGAGGTGTTTTTAGGGTGCGGGACGGGATGGAACAATTTTCTCTTATCCCGTGTTTGTCGCGCTATTAACATGGGACGAGACGGGACAAAATGGGACAAAAACCATAAAATCTTGTCTCACCTCAGTCTCTCGGCCAGACTTGTCCCATGTATGGGACAAGTTTGGAAAAGACATTTTTGCCCTCAATTTTTTTAAAAATTACAACTATATAAATTAAAACCCTACCACTCTTCTCTTTCTTTCTCTCAATCTCTCATCTTCTCTCC
Organism: Dipteronia dyeriana; assembly: GCA_032871835.1. Lineage (NCBI taxonomy): Eukaryota > Viridiplantae > Streptophyta > Magnoliopsida > Sapindales > Sapindaceae > Dipteronia > Dipteronia dyeriana. The sequence goes on along the minus strand of CM065296.1, from coordinate 102,173,514 downwards.
TCTCTCCAACGCATCTCTCAATCTCTCATCTTCTCTCCAAACGGTCGTAACTCATCGCCTAACTCATCGTCGATGAAATCAATGGTTGAATCCGGTGAGTTCTGGGTTTGATTGAAGCTGGGTTCGGTGAACGGTGAACGGTGGTGGACTGTACTGGGTTTGGTTTGATTGAATGTGGGTTCAGTGTTAAACGGTGGTGGTTACAGTGGTGGACGGTTCTGGGTTTGGTTCGATCGAAGTTGGATTTGGTTGTCAAGTTGGGTTTGGATTTCTGGGTTTGGTTTGGTCGACGATGATGGTGGTTTGGCGTTGACTGGGTTTGGTTTGATTGAAGCTGGGTTTGGTTGTGAACGGTGGTTTGGTTTGGTCGACGATGGTGATGGTTTGGTGTTGACTGGTTTGGTTTGATTTGATTTGATTTGTGGGTTTGGTCGGATTGAAGCTGGATTTATGGGTTTGGATTTCTTGGTTTGGTTCGAATTGTTTTCATATTTGTTTTCAATTTGTTTTCGATTTGTTTGTGTTTTGGTGTTGACTTGGTGGAATTGATTTGTTGGTGGTTTGTAAGAACACATTAATTGATTAAGAATATTGTGAAATTGATTTGTGGAATTAATTGATTTCATAACAGATTTTGGATAACGGAGGTTGAAGATGAAAAGAAGAACGGGAAGATCTGGGAAAAAACTCAAAAAAAAAAAAAAAATCTTCATTATTTTCTATTTTTTATAAGTCCATCAAAATGAATAAATTCCATACAATTCTATATGAAATCCAACCAACTCGATATAAAAATAATTTTCAATTACAACATTATTATTAATGTTAAATATGATATATAAAAATATTTATTTAATAAAATCAAATAAATACTGAGGATACTCTGTTAATTTGAATCACTTGTTCAGTCTTATCACAGTCATACCAAACGTATAATAGTACAGTCCATGGTTCTGTTTCAGATATTCCAAACACAATATGTAACAATTGTCCCGTCCCGTCATGTCCCGTCCCGTCATGTCATGTCTCATCTGGGTGCCAAACGCACCCTTAGCTTTGTTTTCATGTCCTTTCCACAGCATTTTGTTACAGAGAGAGAGAGAGAGAGAGAGAGAGAGAGAGAGAGACTCGCAGGCTTGTCTCAATTGCTTCATATGATATTGGGTTTGGGCTGGTCAGTAGTCATCGTGTTTATAAGGTACCCGGACTTGTTTGTTTTGCTTTCTATATTTTCCAAGGCCCATTACATTTGATCTAGAAGAGTAGGAAGGGGCACATCTACTCTCTGCAGTCTCTGCTCCATTTGGTCTCGTATTAAGATTAAATTGGACTCAATGATCACATCTTTGTTAGAAAAGCTAAAGAGCAGTGCATGACTTGATATCGAATGAGACTTTATTTCATATGATATGTTGTGCACATATATGTAACTTGATAGTAAATAATGGTTTAGATGTGATTGTTGATCGAAGGCGTTTTTAAAGGATACATACCAGTGTTTTGTATTGGATCGCAACACCAAAAAAGAATAGAAATTTTGAAAATACATGCACAATTAATTGCACACTGCTCATCAATTAAATATTCCTTTTGAACAGAAGTCCATATTTTTATGCTTGTTGCTACGTTTGTTGAGTGTGCATGAGAAAAAAGTTTGGAAGTTGGTTTTCATTCATCAAGATAATCTAAAATTATTTTATCAAATAATTGGAATCTTTTATGAACCCAAGAATTAATTTATTTTTATACATGTTTATGATATTATATTGTCTTTACAATGTGATATCCATTCCAAATAACTCTTCCTTGCAATTCATGGGTTCTTAAAATATTAACTCTTATTATGTTATATGATTTTAAAATGTGTTAATGTGTTCAGTAACAGGCTCAATTGTATGGCTCAAATTTCCCTTTAAAAAGTTGTGGAAATGAAATTGCCATTTCAAGATTTTGAAGCTAGAATTTGCCAAAAAAGAAATTAGAAAATCTCCAAATGATGAAGCAAAAAGTGAGTTGACAGCAGGACTCAGAAGACGGTAGGCAAAATGGGTGAAACATCATCTGAGAGACTGAGACTTCTCACAGACTTGCACTGCTGTAATTGTTGCAGCCTTTTCTTCAACCTCAAATGCCTATGTCTGATTATCTACAAGGAGGAAGAAACCAAATACCAAAACCACTGAATTGGATTGGACCCACAAAAGGCCATCATCATCATCCTTCTTTTTTACCTTTTCCATCTCTCACATCTGGATATGACGCTTGTTTGTGCAATAAAACCGGATTCGATTTCAAAACCGAACCGGAGCAGATATCGGGACGGGTAAGGTTCACCTAGCAGTATGCCACCGTCATCCATGTTAAAAGATTAGATTATGGAAAACCTTAAATTATTATAATATTTTTTAAAAAAATAGATATCTTGATAAATTTTTAAGTCAGATATAAATTTATCAGTGTGTTAGATATTGACTATTAAATTTATATATTTTGACTCTAAGTATACGTACTTATCAAAATTTCTTTATAATCAATGATCCATATACAAACACATCGATATAACTTATATCAGAACGCACTAACTGAAAAACCACTGATATACTACCTATATATTTCCATATTTTAAATAGTATATATATTTTAAGGATGTTGATATTGACACCGATAAAACTTATTAGTAAATCTATATTTTATTAAAAAAAATTAATTACAAAAATATCTCAATATAAATATATGAATAATAACAAATTACTTTAATTAAAAATAAACTAAATACGATATACACTCATTAATTACATTTGCACCTTCAACTATATTTCCTTATTAAAAAGATTACCTTTTAAAAAAACTTATGATAAAACCTAATTTTTATGATAACTCCAATTAAACTCTAATTTTATTTTAAGTTTTTTATTTTTTTATTATCACATGATTATCATATCATATTGTTTTTATCTTTCTTTTACGTATAATTATAAACTCTATTAATAAACAAAATATCTTTTTTTAATGAGATATCAATCAAAGGGAGTGGTAGATATCAATAAGTTTTATTTTTCTTTACTATAACCGTATAAATAAAAGAATTCAAGATTAAAAATCTTCTCACCTCATATACGATTCTATTCCTTTTTATAAGGTTCCTATATTCGAAATATTTCAAAGGAAAATTGAGCTATCATTAAAGAAGATATGATTCTAAAAATAATATGATTTTTTTTATAAAATATGTGTAATAATAATTTAAAAATATTTATAAATAATATGTATCGAAATTAATATATTTATTTGAATAAAAATACTATTAACATTAGAATGAATATAACGATATTTATAAAAAAAAATATAAATATACTTATAAAATAGATATAGTAATAATTTTTATCGGTGATAATATCCGTATATATTTTTAATAAGTAGATATCAAATTATTGATATCTTAAAATTATGACAATTACTCACTTACTGAGGCAGTATTTGATATTTCTCCTTTTCCAACTGCCAAGACGCGTTTTTTTTTTTCCTACAGTATATTTTGTAGATTAAAAAAAATACAACGTTTACGAATAATTTTTTTTGATTGATCGTACAATCATACCCTGAGTTTACACGATATTGCACGTATATTCAACTTTCTTTAATTACACAAACCTCCTCACAAAAATGTTGACCACAGTTTCTTGTGACATTTGACTCTATGTATAGGATGGAAAGGCACAAATGCCCATAACAAATTTTTATTCCCTTTATATAATTATAGTGATACCCATAAAATAATTAGAAATTGACCATATAACTTTACGAAATCAAAACTTCACCCCAACCCACAAAACACTCGATAATTCACATTTATAGTAACGAATAGTCCATAATATGCACACACATAGGATTTTGATTGGATATATATATATATATCCAATCAAAATCCTAAATTGATTTCGAATATAATTTAAAATGTTAAAGTGTAACGAAAATATAATCGTAAATGAGTTCATCACAAACGGATTCTGTAATGGAGACCATCATAAATGGGTACTCATCTATGATTGAAGTTCTCCATTACAGTGCCCATATAAACATGAAATAAATAAATAAATAAATAAGAAGTCAAGGTACAAGCACAACCACAACCCGAGAGGATTGAAGAAGAGAATCAGAGATGATGACAAAAAAAAAAAAAACATGAACACCACCAATAGCAGCAACCGTGATGATAACGGTAGTAATAGTATAAATGTATCTTTCAGATTCAATGTTTAAACACCTTATTTCGTGTACGGATCGCATACCCATATGGTAAGCAACGAGACTCCAATCATATAATTTAGATGTGATGGAATGATATATGGAAAGTCTTCATCTCAGAATAAACCTTTTTTTTTTATGGAGGCTTGAAAAAATCGAATTCTAAATCTCTTTGAGCTTTCAAAATATATATATATATATAAACTTTTCACTGAATTTGGTTTGGGGTGAATTTATAATTTTATAAGTTTTGGGGTTATTTTTTGAGTTTTTGTTTGGGTACACATATATGTTTTAAACTATTTGGGGCTCCTTTGGTTAGTAATTATTTTTATGAATTACAGAGACGGTTTTACCTATGGGCTGTTAAGCTGACCGTTGGTCAAATCGTTAGTCAACCATTTTTAGGGGAGGTTTATATAATTAAAGGAAATTTTTAATATGTGTGCAATGTCACCTAAACTTATAGAAGGTTTGTGTAATTAACCCATACAACTTTGAATGGTTTTTTGTTTTTTTGGGATAATTAATTTATTATACACTTAAATATTGAAGTGATTGGTGTGATAGTATGACGATTCGAGTTTAAATATTGCGACTGATTAATAAGTCATTCTGCAATCTGCATGCACCCAAACAGGGTAGACGTAAGGCAATTATATCAAGTCTTATCATGCTTCGTATGGATTATGAAGGGATAATGCCACGTGTGCAAAACACCAATGAGGGAGTAAATAAGTAATTAACTGGAAACCAAAACCCGGCTAGATTTCCGAAATACAAGATTATAAAAAAAAAAAAAAAAAAAGTCAAAAACCGAACCGATACATATCTTCGAGTAGAATTGGAAATGCAGCTCTTTCCGTATAAACGGTGAGGTATTCAAATCTCGCTGATTATATCTTTGGTTTGGTATGGCTGTTAAAAAGGTTAAAAACGGTTTTTTTTTTTATGTTAGCAGTTATTTTGAAATTCTTTTAGTTTGATAAAAATTAAAATAGATTTTTTAATATATAGAAGTAGAAACGGTGAGATATGTTACTTTTTTTTTGTGTGTGTATTACGATAATGTTATAACCCATAACTTTACGTTAACTTAAATTTAAAATACACCTATTATAGTGAACTATCCAAATTTCCCTTAAATAATCTTTTTTTATTATTCTCATTGTGCTTCCATCTACACTTTGAAAACAATAACTCCTCTCTCTATAGATTATGTACAAGAAGACAACATATATTTGTAATCTTCGTTTATATATTTTCATATATTTTTGTATGGTTTAACAATATATCCATTCGTTATGATTTGTTGTTCAGCCTTTATATTAATATTTTATTTTTCAAAGGATCGAACATTTTATTTTTGAAAATAAGGTTTAGTTATATCGAGTATATTTGTAGCCAAATCGGGTTTTTTTTAATATGATCGAGCTTATTTTTGAAAGAATCGTACATATTTTTGAAAGAATTGAAAGAATCAAACATTTATCAAAGGATCGATAATTTTTTTCAAAGGATCGATAATTTTTGTCAAATGATCGAGATTTTTTCAAAGGATCGAGATTTTTTTTAGAAAATTAGATTTAGTTAAATTGATTATATTTATAGCTAAATCAAGTATATATTAGAAATAATTGATGATTTTTTGAAAGAATATAACATATTTTTCAAAGGGTCGAAAATTTCTTTAAAAAAAAATTGGTTTAGCTAAATAAAGAATTTTTGTAGCGAAATCAAGCAAATATTAGAAAGAATAGAGGATTTTTTTTGAAATAATCGAGCATATTTTTCAAAGTATCAAGAATACTTCCGAATGCGTTTGCATAACGCCACTCCGTCGCCGTTCGAGTGATTGCCTGGGTTTTAACGAGACTTTCTCTCTCTACTTCACAACTTTGTCACTGTAAAATGAATGAAAGAAATCTTATGTGAAACAATTATAGGGGGTGTTTTTGTTCGTTCACCATAATATGTGTTTTTTAAACATAAGTTATTAAAGCAGTGACAATATTGAAATGTCACATTCAAAAAGTGTCATTTATTTTTTAAACCCTATATGGAATTGTCTTAACCGTCTTTTATAAAAGCTATTTTATGTTTATTAGGAGAAGCCAAAATTTCCAAAAAACTTTTTTGAGATATTTTTTTTAACATATGAATTGTCTCTACTACCCTTTATAAGTTTTAGGTATTTCACCGTACAACTCTTTCATTATAAATTGTTAATACCTTTTTTGTAATTCACACAACCAAAAATAATTTTTAAAAATACACTATCAACACATTTTTTATAATTTACATAATCAAAAACTTTTTTTTGTTATAAACTTTACTCATTAGAAGCTTTACTTACAAAACCATACCAAACATACTCTAAATCGTGGAATGTTCAAATCTCACTGTAAACAAGTATTTTATAAATGTTTACCGTAAGTTTTCTTTTTAGATTTTAAAAGTTTATGAGGTTCATATCCGAATACATATTTGTTATTTAATTTTTTCTTTGGAATATTTCAAATATTATATATATATATATATATATATATATAAGACAACTGTTTTATTGTCTCTAGCTATCCTTCTATCTATAAACAGCAAATGGTTAAAAAAAACAGATATAGTTAATGATTTCTTGTTTAACGGTTATCTCATTATGTATGTGGTGAATACATATATTGTTTGGGTTAATTAGTTGATTTATACGATATTACTCTATCCGAAATAATGCATAATAGCCGGCTTAAAAAAAACAAAACAAAACAAAACTATCATATTTGAAAAGATGGTTTTCTACCCTCTAGGCCTCTAGTAACCCTACCAAGTACCAACATCCACTCAGCTACCTTATTTACAGCAGGATATGGGTTTCCATGACACACCAATTAAAACCAAATCAAACCAAACTCAGCATAGTCAAAATTTATACATGCCATGAAATGACACACCAGTTACAACCTATAACTCTTGCATGATTATAGCAAACAAAGAGTTGACAATAGACTGTTACAAGAAAAAGAGATAGTAACTGATCTGATATGTAAATTTGTAATACCATCTCCTATGGATATTTAAAAACCCAAAATAGAGATACTGTGATCTTTAATGGATCTCCCATTCATATTTTCATATATATATATATAAAAAAAAAAATAGAGACTCAATTTTAGTTCTCCAAATTTGAAAACTTACAAAACAAATCTTCAATTCATTATTTATTTTTTTATTAACATTTTATCTTGATTTTCTTTTTACATTTTCAACAAAAATCAAATAATCTATTACAACTCTTTATTCATGTATCTAATTAGTACATTATACCATTGAAAATATTTTGTTGAGATCTTTAAACCGAGTATAATATTGATTATATTTAGATAATTTAATATTTTTTTTATTTATTACACCTTTTATTATTAATATTTATCAATAAATGTTTCCAAATCATTGATTACTATATGTAATTAACATATACCGTAATAATTAACTTTAAATAATTCGGTAAAATAAAATAATAATATTAATATCTTCAAATTAAAATATTACCATAAAAATATAACAAAATAAATATATTGAAAATTAAAAGTATGGTGTCCACAGTTCGGTTCGGTTCGGTTTTAGTTCTTTTTAGGGAACCTAAACTTGAATCGGAACTGAAACCGTAGGGGATCGGTTTCGATTCCGATTCCGGTTTCTATTTCGATTCCAAATTCTACTTTCTATGGTTCGATTCTTTTATTAAAATTTAATTTAAAATTATAAATTATAAAGAATATTGAAAAAATAAAAAGATATGTTAGTATGTTACAATGGAAAAAAAAAATACATTACAAATTAAAATAAAATCGATACAAACAACAATAAAATTTAAATATCATGTGTAGTAGAAAGTAAAAAGGTTATAATAGTAAAATAAATTAGATACAGGAGATATTCGGTTAGAAAAAAAGTTAAAATAATAATATTTTATTATTTAAAGATAGTATAAATTCGAATTGTAAATTTATAAGTAAAATAAAGATAAATTTAAATAACAATCCGAGATAGCTTATGTCATGATTTATTTTCCGGATTGCCCTAATTCCAGTTTCATATACGGAGTTGGCTAAAAGAGGATAGAGAAGAAAAGATTGAAAATGATAGGCAGAGCAGTCACAGACTCACAGTGTGTGTAATGTGCAGAGATTTTGGTGACCAACTTCGAAACTCAAACGTCTCCTTTATTCATGTAATTCCCATTCCCTCGTACAATCCTAGTTAATGCCAGTCCTTTCTTTTATCTTTGGTTTCTTTTGACTCACTCACCAATCACATGCAAACACGTGTACTACATCCCCTCCTCAATATTTCATTCTCTACTTTCTTTAAAAGTTTTTAAATTTTCTATGAAGATCAACTCCAATTTTGAAGCACCTAATTAATGTATTATAGTCAATTAAATTTTTTATAATAATTTTAAGAAAATTTTGTCCAATTTATGTTAAAAAATAAAAACATTTCTCGTTATCATATAAGATCATCTCTGATGTATATATCAATATCAATATTAGATTTGATGTAAAAAATAGTAAATTATACTTCAATACATAAGAAAAGATACACATTTAGGACATGTGAGGCCCGTGCCCTACCTTGATTTTTTTTTTTTAAATCCATTATGTTTATATATATATATATACAAATTAACTAAATATGTATAAAAGAAATGATAGTACAGTAGTGGGTAGAGATCTTGCTCCATTTTAACGTATCTTTTATATCTTTTTTATTTTATCCCTTTTTGTAATACCGTAATCAAATTTATTTATTTTTATGAAATAAAATAATTCACTTTTTCTTTTCCGTTATTTTCAACTTATTAGCTCTACATAATTTATGGTTATTTAATTCAATTTTATTATATATTATTCTTTTTAAATTTTTATTATTTTTAATAGTTTTAATTTGACATACCTAATACATCACAACAATAAATCCTAAAATCTTAAATTTTAATATATTGTATTAAAATAATCCATATATTATTATGATTCATTTTATTTTATTCTACGTATTTTTCTTTATTTTATAACTTTAATTTATTTAAAATCAACAAATCAACAAATCAACAAATTTATCAATGATTAGAATAATAACAAATTCAAAAATATGTCTAGTAATATTTATTAATTAATTATTTTGTATAAATTTAAACTTTAATTCATTATAAATACAAAACAAAATTTCTTATTATAACATTATATTGTAATTTATGTTGTTTTTCTTGTTATTATTTATTTATTAATATTATGTTTTTTGTTACACGTTATTTCTTAGCCGAACTAGTAGTTCATATCCCTTCCACTCGTGATAGTACAAATCTCACCATATGCATAATACTTCAAAAAATATATATATTATATTTATTGTTTTTATTTCTATTTAGATATAAGAATTAAAAAAATGAATTCGTTTTTTTAAAACTCATTTTACTGTGATCTCAATTTTTAAAAATTTCAGTATTTTTTTAATATAATTTTTATTTTGTTTAAATATCTCATTTGATTAAAATTTCTAAGTCCGCCACAGCCAATACACAATTCCATTTGAAATGCTATTTTTATTTTTTTATTATTTAAATTTATAGAAATCAATAAATATAATTAATGCATTTAATTTATATACTATTTAAAATTATTTAAAATTATAATAGTCAACAATTAATACATTCAATATAGTTATACAATGATATTTTTGTAATTAAAAAAAACAATATTTATTGTTATACAAAATCTGGCATATTCTATTCTTTGTGCCAAACTATATTTGGTATTGCATTGGAACATGTTTTTTTTACTTTATGCCAAATTATAATACTGACACATTCAAATAGCATTGTATTGGAAATGCTCTAATAATATATGAAGATTGATATTACATTTATTTTGACACATCATTTATGTGTATAATTTAAACATTTTTTTCCTTACAAAAAATATATACAATAAATTTAGAATGGTGTTATTGGCACACCTCTACTGAACTATTTATATCCCAAATTTTAAAATTTTGATTTCATTATATGGTTTTATTAGCTTTTTATTTATTTATTTCCTTGACTACCTTTTTATATATTTTTCAATTTTAATACACCTCATATCATAAAAAAAAAACACTTCATATTTAATCTTTATATATAGTTTTTTCACATCCATTCGTAGGATTTGTTTTTTCTTCGTATTTATTGGTAAAACAATATTTATTATAGGCAAAAAAAAAAAATTAGTCGGTTGGATTGTAAGTGGTAGATTGTGAATGTGATATTAATGGTCTGTTTGTTTTTATTTTTAGCAATTGGGTTAGATTTTTGGTGTGATTTCGTTTTGTCATAGATTATGTTTTCTTGGTGCGATTTCATTATTTTTTTATAAATAACATTAAACTAATTTTGGAAGATCCGAAATAAAAACTATAAAAGAATTTATACAAATTATTGTATACCTTGAAGATCTGAAATAAAATAAACCGAGAGAAAAAAAATGTAATAAACTTGGATTTGGAATTTGAAAAGAAAAATAAAATAAATATGTGAAACAATAAAATCAATAGATACTAATTAAACATGGTAATCATGAGATCGATATCTGAAAGAAAATATAAACAAAAATAGTAAAAATTCAATGATTTGAAATGACCTATATCATTAAAACTTTTGTCATTAAGGTTTTAAAATAAGGAAAATGAGGTTTATTATTTTTAATTTTAGTTAGTATACGATTTTTTTAATAAAAATTGTATATCTATTTAAGTAATTTAATAAAGAAAAAAAATACTAAATAATTTTAAAAGTATGATATAAATAGTTCAATGGTTGATGTGCCAATTACACCACTCTAAATTTAAGATTTGGGGGAAAGAGACCGAGATTGGAAATCATAAACTCACAGTATATATATATATATATATATTTAAAACCGACCATTTTAAAATATGCTTTCTCTACCATCCAAAACCAAAAATGATTTTTTTCTAAAAACTAGTACTAATTTCTTAGTTTAAACGTATAAACAATTATTGTTTTGGTAAAATTGTTACATAATTAATGTTAACAAAAACAAATGTCACTACTCGAAAGCGTTGCTGAATAGAACACAAATAAACAATAGCAAAAGATAAAAAATAAGAGGGAAAATAAATAATCAATCAAACACACACAATGACACAAGAAAAAATTACGTGGAAACCTAAATCGGGATAAAACCACGGCCGATGATAGGAGATCAATCCACTGTGAAGAAAATTGTTACAACTTCACTCAAGATTATATCTCTAAAAAATTCCCCAATTTTCCAAACCCAATTACATTCAATGCTCTATTGAGATGTCTATAATATTTACTAATTTGCACTACATACAATAGTCTAGCTATTATGGTTTATTTATATGAATTAGAAGGAGTTTAAGTTAAAAAAAAATCCTATACACAAGAATTGCTGGTTCCATATAAATACTATTTCCTATTTATGATAATTCTTTGTGTAAAGGAGAAGTTTTATAATCATAAGAACTTCTAGAAACATACTATTCCCCTAAATCATGCAGTTGAGTTAGCCACCCGCTTCCTAAATAATGTTGAAATTGATTGTCCTAAAAAACCGTGATCCACATGCCACGTCACCAGGTCACGATCGCTGTCTCACCTATAGCGTTACTCACATCGGTTTCTACTGGAATGAGACCGATGTGATACCGCTGTCATAATTCATAGGGGTTTTGATTGATTTTTGCTTTTTCAGTTCTTCAATTCTTCAAACCTCCCTCAAACTCGATTTTATATTCTCAAATGTATCTCAAGTCTCCATAAAGTCTTTGTATGAGTTGAATCTCATTTGACAACCATTTATAAATTCGAGCCATATCCACCAACTGATTTAGATATTGTGTGGTTTTTCCACTACCTTGATCTTTATAGTTGCAACCGTCTTGACTGTAATTAAGAAGAGAGAGAGATGCATAATTACAAGGTATTGTGAGCAAATTTGGATAATTTGCCAGTACACGAACTAATAATTATTGAGGTTTTTTGTCATTTTAGTCTAAACATGTTGAACGGACTCAACTTTCTTGCTTTTAAAAAAGAAACGAATAAACTTCCTGGAATAATTGCACAATAATATAATCTAATTTATGACCCCCAATTATTGTGGAATCTATTTAAAAACTATGGCAATAAATTTTTGAATAAAAATAAATGACTGTAACGGGATTGAGGAGTACACAGAAATCATCAGCTGGAGTTCCTGCCACTGCTAGTAAGAGTTGATAGAAAATTTCTTATGTAAATGTTTCTTTTTGGTGAAGAAATTCATTTAGACAAGTTAATAGTGAATAATTTAATATTGCACTGGCTATTGTTCAATTAAAAGAATGAATGATGCATAAAAAAATTAACTTAAAAGAATGCATGAAAATTAAATGAATATCAATTTAATTATTAAATTAAAATAAATGAATAGTTGAATATTGAAATTAAAAATTGCAATGTGGCCAAAGTGTGTGCAGTTCTCCTCCTTGTTGGAGGAGGCGTCCGACGTTGGAACGTATTTTACGCTGGAGAAGGATACATCCTATGAGAATCCTCCTGCGGGGGGGCATTTTAAAACAATTCCTCATTATTTCCTCTCCTCGGTGATTTGTTTTTTTTTTTAACAAAAAATGATATTTTTAAAATTAAATTTTGTTTGTTTATTTATTTATCTTTTTAAATCAATAGTAAATTTGTTTTTTTTTTTTATTTTACAAAACCAGATTTTTTTTAAATTAAAATTTGTATTTTTATTTATTTATCTTTTTAAATTAATAGTAAATTTGATTTTAAAAGCAAAATTGAAAAAAAAATGAAAAACTATTAATGAAAAGCTATATATATATATATAAACTCTAGATGAAAAAATATTTAACTAAATAAAAAAGAGTATATTGTTATGAAAAAAATAAGTGAAAAAAAAAGCATTTATCGGCTTCACATCTTCATACATCAAGTTAGATGTCATTTTTATTCATTTGTTATAATCTAATTCATTTTTATTCATTCTATTCATCTTCACACATATTCCCTTGATTTGTTTACGATAAAGTGAATACTCTTAAACTAATTTATCAAATGGATAATGTTAAATATCTAATGTTTTTATCCCTTATTTACATTCAACTAGATGTATCAACTGATATAACACTTTCTTATCGGTTCTTATATCAATATATATAAAACTAGATTTAGAGATTACAAATTAGTATATTTTTAAAATTAAAGTCATTTAGTGTAATGATATACTATTTAATAAGAAAGTATCATAAAAACTGTCACATCAAGTCGAATATAAATAACGGATAAAAGTATCAAATAACTGCTAACTCCTTTATTAAGTTGGTTACTCTTAAAGCTATTTTACTAAACATCTATTTCTTAACCTATCATTTCTCTTCCCAATTAGTTTTTTTTTTAATTTTCACTCATAATTATAAATATAAAGGTTGTAATATATTTTTCTTGCTCGACACTAATTTATTAAAAACAACTAGATCGATGAACACAAAGTTATAAAAGGTGTGGATATTGAAACCCATAAAATTTATCGGTACACTCATTTTTATACATACAATGATACAAATTTATCTAAAATTTAAAAATAAACATTACTATTAAACATCCATTCCAATGTCAATAGTATCGTCATTGAAATAAATATATTCATTTAAATACATATTATTTATAAAACACTCTTAAATTATTATCACATCCAATTTATAAAAAAAATCATATTATTCTTGAAATCAATTTATTTTTTAATAATGGTTCAATTTAATTTGAAAATATCACGAATGTAGAAGCCTTATAAAAAGGAATATGTCGAACAATACATAAGGTCAAAAGATTTTCAATATGAAATTCTTTTATTTATATAGCTATTTTAAAAAGCTTATTGATAAATAAATTAATAAAGATAAGTTTTTTTTTTAAATAAAAAATATAGTTGAAGATATGAGTCTAATCGATGATTGTATATAGTATTTGGTTTATTTTTAACTAAATTATTTTGTTTTTATTGTTAAATTTCTATTGAGATATTTTTATAATTATTATTTTCAATAAATTATGAGTGTACTAATAAGTTTTTTTAATATTAATATCGACATCCGGTTACAAATTAAATAAAAAATTTGAGTTTATTTAAAAAATATTTTAACCTTTGTATGTAAAAATGGTTTGGCTAGGTAAATAAAAATTAGGGTCATATTCTCATATTAATAAGAATTTTATGTTCACTGCCTAAAACTTAATTATATTTGACAGTAATAATTAATTTTATATACATTAATATGTAATTCTTTTTGTCTAAAAAAATAATTATAAATATACGTTTTTTATTAATGTTTTAATTCTTAAGATATGTCGAGCCACGTGTAAACATACGGCATAAACCTTGATCGAATCGCAATCATCATTGTATATTGGAGCCGATGCTAGTTTAAGGCTTTAAGCGGCTGCTAATTTAAGGATTAAAAAGAAATGACCGAGAAATGATTGTGTGGATAAAATAAAAGAAATCACCGTAAAACGAAAACAATAATGGTGAAGGAACATAAATTCCAGAGATCGCAGAAGAGAAGTGTGTGTTGTTCAGTCATCGTTGTGGCTCATATCAGCCGCCAAAGCTAACTTTGGTTTGTCTTTTAATGGTGGCAGCATTTAATGCGAAGATATTACTAATGATGAAAATTTTTTATCCACTTTTTGTAAGACTCACCCACCTTTTGTTTTTCCTCACTCTACTGGTTTACTATTTACTACCACTCTCAAGTCTCAAACCTTCAAGTTCTTTTTTAAGTATTTTTTTTACAGGGTCACCGAGTAAAATATCACGGTTCTTATATTTATTTTACTGTAAACTTAACAATTTAATTTTAATACTTTTTAACCGGAGATCCTAAAATACGAAATAAAAAATAAAAAAATTTGTTGACTACGTATATTTTTCCTAAAAAAAATTATATGAAAGAGCAGTGGAGACAGTTCATAAATTTTTAAAAAAATTCCAAAGAAAACTTTTAAGAAAAATCTGAATCGTAGACTTCTCCTAATATATGTAAAATAACTTTTAAAAAAGATAATTAAGATAATTAATATATTAAAAAATTTGTTTTTATTTTTTCTAAACAACCAAAAATAAACTTCAAAATAACTTTTAATATTAAAAAACGTCTTTGGTACAAAAACCATACTGAATACATACTAAGTGCTTGTTTGTTTGAACTTTCTACTGTCTTATAAGATCTTCAATCATCTATTTGAATTTTTTAAAGTTGTTTATTTAAACTTTTGATTATATATTTTAAATTGAATATATACTAGTAAAGTTTAAACAAATAAAAGTTTCTATGAATGTGAATCTCCAGTTTTTTTTTTCATAAACTAGTTTATAAAATAAACGATTGTGATTTTTTTCTTTTAAAAACTCTATTTCTAAAAGATTTATTATACGTAGTTTTTTTACTAATATAGATTTTTTAAAAATCTAACCAAACAAGTTTTTTATTTTTTAAATTTAATGTTCAATCATCACATGATCTTATGTTAAGAGTAGTAAATATATTTAAATTCAACGATTATGATATTGTAAACAAATATATGAATAATTATGATATTGTAAAAAATAAATTAAGTCATAAATTTATTATTGTATATATATAAATATTGTATCTATTTATTAACCTCATTTGTGTGGAAGACCGAGGAAGAGCATAGAATCAGCTCCAGCAGGTAACGCGTAAAATAATACTATTTAGAAGAGATCTTAAGATTTTAGTATTTCTAGTTTTTATTTAGAGAGAATAAAAAACAGTCATGAGAAATATTAAACTTTTGTTTGTAATCACTTTTCATTTGTTAATAGCCATTTAAAAAAAAATCAGTTTATGTCCAAAAATTACAAAAATACTCATATATATATTTTTTCTTTAAAACTGAAAACAAACTTGATATCATGATTAAAATCTGGAACCAAACTTGAAACTTAAAATCTTGTCTAAAAATATAAAAGTTTGAAACTTAAAATATTGCTTAAATTGAAATGTTGAAACTTGAAATCTTGACTAAATTGAAATGTTCTGGGTTTTTAAGTTTTTCGTTTTCAAATTTTGAAACTTGAAATCGTACTTAAATTGAAATGTTGCAACTTGAAATATTGACTAAATTGAAATATTGAAACTTGAAATGTTCTGGGTTTTTAGGTATTTCGTTTTCTTCCATTTTTTCCAGCAGATCTACTCACCGACGGAGGGGGAGCTCGACGACGTTGTTGGACGATCGTGAAGCCCATGCGACAGTACTCCGGCAAGCCGTCGACGACATGTGAGAGAGAAAGGAAAGGAGAGTGAAAGAGAGAGAAAGAGAGAGAAAAAGAGAAAGAGAGGTTCAGTGAGAGAGAGAGGAGGTCGGCGACGGTTCACCGGTCTTCGTAGGGACGCTGACGACGGTTCGCAGGCACACCGCCGACGGGAGGGAGAAAAAAAAAGAGTGCGAGAAAGTGTTTGAGGATGATTTTTATATGAGGTCATTCAAGTAATTTATCAAAAAAGTAGATATTAACGAATAAATTTTCGTATGTAGCTAAAAACAAAAATTTCATAATAGTTTTGGTTATTTTTAACAATTTCCACTTTTATTTATCTGGATTTGGTTCAAAAATTTTTAAAATTTCTGACTTTAATCTTTCTATTAGAAATTCCGTTAAAATAAACGGACTACCATTGTCCAAAAGTAAAATGACCGAAATACCCGTAATGAAGGGTAATATGGTATTTTTTATTTAATTAAATAATAAATTAAAAATAAAAACAAATTAAAGTTAAAATTAAAATAAATAAAAATCTGATTAAAAAATATTATTATTTATAATTAATAAATTAAATTTTAAAAAAGGATTTGGTGGAGATCTAGATTGTCCATCTCATGGTCCACCCAAACCTTTCTTTTTTTATTTTAAAAATGTCAGAAAAAACCATCATCGATCATCACTATCATCATCTATCATCACCATCATCGTTCATCGCCATCATCATCGTTCATTACTACCATCGATCGATCACCATCATGATCGATCATTAACATATTCAACGATGATCACCTTTTATTTGAAAATCCACCAAACACCGTCATCGATCATCGCCATCATCAATCTCCAATCACAACCCTAACCCTCAAATCAAACCATCCAAACCCAAATCCAAGCACAAACCCAGCTTCAATCCAAATAAAACCAAATGAAAATCAAGCTAAAATAAAACAAAAATCAAACTAAAGCAAAATCTCAAATCCATAAAAAAAAATCAAACCCAGCAACAACAAAATATCAACCTAAAAAAAATTCAAACTTATAAAATCGAAAATACAAATCAAACAAAAAAAAAATAAAAAAATAAAACCCAATAAAATAACCGGAGTGATTATGCTCGAAACCTAAAATCAAATACAAACATAAACCCTAAAATCAACCACCAATACCAACTCTCACACGTATAAACACTTGGTTCGATCCAAACTGGAATCGAACCAAAATATGGGTTTGAACCAACATACCAACCCAATCCCACACCCAAATGACCACCACCCAGTCCACCCCTACCTAATTGAACCCATCAAATTCATATACCCAAACCCAATCGACAGCGATGAAGAAGAAGAAAAGAGAGAAAGTGATCGGTCGAATTCATGCGAGCGGTGGCTAGAGTTTGATGATGAAGCTTTAGAGATGTTGAGATGAGAGAGAGATAAGAGAATTTTTTTTATTCAGATGGAGATGAGTGAGAGAGAAGACATTGTGATAGAGAGAATTTATTTTGGTTTTTTTTTTTCATTTTTCATTTTTTATTTTTTATTTGTAATACTTATATTGATTTTGTTAGTTTAATTTCTGTTTTTGTTTTTAATTATTTGTAATATTAATTTTTATTATTAAATTTAAAAATTACTATTATACCATTCTTCCAAACGGTTTTTAGAATCTTTTGTCAAATTTTTCTATAATGTCCCTATTGACTTAACGGAAGTCAACGAAAAACTATCGGAATTGGATGATAGGAATTGAAATAGGTATTGTTAGAGAATTAGTTGACTAAAGTTAATAATTTAAAAAATTAATGGATTAAACTCAAATTAACGACAACTAGAGTAACTAAAATCTTAATTTTCTATTTAGAAATATTACATTAATTCGAGATGTGAATGTTTTGGGATAACTATCTATATGTTTAATGGATAATTTACCCCTGTACTTTTATCTATTTATTATTGGTCACAACATTTGTTCCGATGGAAGTGAGAAAATAAAATTTATAAATAAGACAAGTTTGCTTCAAAATGCATAGTTTTTAAAGTTCCAGACAATATAAAAAGGCCATTGTTTGCAAAAGTATCTCCACTTCATACAAGGGAGCCGTACTACGACTTTTTGAGAGAGATCCTCTTTACTTCACATTTCACAACTTTGAGAGATCTACCTCTTTGATCAATCTCGATCTCACCCAAAAGATGTTTCAAATCCCTGCAGATACTCCACCACCGCCACCACCGCCACCACCGCCACCACCGTACCCAAAACCACTGAACCCACATGCCCAACCTTACACACCATACCCATCAACACCGGTCTTGTGCCCCCCACCGCCTCAACAAATATTTAGGCAGCAGACACCTCCTCTTCTACTACCGGGTCTAAACCCCGTCTACTTCTCTTTTAAACCTGTTTTTGTCTACCAACCCAAGGTTTTGTTGCCACCGATATTCCCGCAAAAACTTGAACAATACAATGCGTTTTCACAGCCTAAACAAGAAAAGAGCGAGTCATCATACCCTTTGAAAGAATTATCTGGGTGTTCAAGAGGTTTAGTGGAGAAGGGTATCGTCAAGAGGTTGATTTCTACAACTTGCAGATCACCCCATAGAAAAGTTGAATCCCAAAAGAAATGGGCTCTCAAAATGTCTTCTGAGAAGACTGGAGCTGCTTCTGCTGCAGATTATGAATCTATGCTTAATGGGAACACGTCTTTGATGATCAGAAATGTACCTAACCACTTTAAGTGAGTTCATTTTTATCTCCTTTCGTCTCTTCATTTCATTTGTCCTGGTGTTTCTACTTCTAGTTTTCTTTGTATTTTCCGGTTGTCTTGCTGCCATGTTATGTTTTGTTTTGTTTTTGTTTTTGTTGCACCTGATATTGTCCTGTTGTCTGTGTGTGCTTGCTGGTTTTTGCTTTGTTATTTTTTTGTCACGTATTCGTTATAGGAGATTTTTGCATTTTTGTGTGTGTGGGTTTATTCTTTGTTAGAGCTTTGTAGCTTAATTTTCTTAAATTTTTCTCCAGGTGATGATGGCCATCTTCATGTACTCTTAGAAGTTTTTTTGTTTTTGCTGTCTGGTTTACTTTTATTGTTCTCTCTCTCTCTCTCTCTCTCTCTCTCTCTCTCTTTTCTGAGGCCTTGGTTGGGTATTAAACTACTACTGTAAACAGAAGCTGAAAAGGGGTAGAAGTTCAGATGGTGATTTTGTTATGCTTTTCTTGTCTGTCCAAAATGAATCAACTTCAATATATACATGCACTAAATCATTCGCATACCAATTTTACATCTGGGTTCTTGATAATTCATGTGCATGTTATATGGAATATGGATGTGGTGCATCATCTGATATGTACACTTTTTTGTTTGTCATGTGAACTGTGATGATAAAAGCAGTAGGTGGGACTTGATCAGAATTTTGGACAAGCATTGTCGAAAAGAAAATTCAAAGGCTAAGTTAATTTCTGATCCGTGTAGGTCGGAGTACGATTTCGTTTACCTGCCCATGGATTTTGGGTATAAAACTATAAATTAACCTCTCCCACTTCTCACTCCATTTTTTCTTCTCTGTTGATGAAATTATGATCACTTCTCTCATTTATCGTTGTTTTTGTTGTTAGCTTTCGTTCAAATCTTGGATATGCATTTGTCAACTTTACTACCGGTGCTGCTGCTCTACAGTTTTGCACAGCTTTTGATCAGTACCAGTGGGAGGTTTCAGCTCCTGGACAGAAGAAAAAAATATGTGAGATAACATGTGCTGCCATCCAAGTAATTATTTCTTCTCTTCCTGGTACATATTTGCGCATTTTTAATTTATTTAATTTTTATTGTTGGGATGTTGAAAATGAAACGTCCTAGGGCAAAGATGGTTTGGTGAAAAACTTTGAGAAGTCGAAGTTCAGTTGTCATACCCGGAATTATCTGCCTGTGACTCTATCACCACCGCGTGACGGCTGGAAAAACACCACACCAAGCCTGATTGGAAAATGTGTAGGGGTTGGTGCAGCTCCACCTGTCAATATGAGAAAGGTCAGGTTGTTGATGATGAGGAAAAAGGGAATGGTCAACTAAGTGATGCGCCTCGCCGCAGCGTGTTCTTTGCCTTTTCCATGTTAAAAACTGTTTCTAGTTCCATGTCTCGTCTCTCTTTTCTTGGATTAGGAGCTAATTAGGTGGTGTTATAATAGGTTTCATTTTCCTCAATATACTTTAATTATCATTATTATGGTACGTATTATTATGATATGACACGCATGCATACCATGGTGCGTCTCGCCTGTGTTTTCATTTATCGCCCTGCAGGGTACATTTTGGCATGTCTGTAACTGCCTGGCTATCTGGGGTGAAGTGGAAACA
This sequence comes from Dipteronia dyeriana, assembly GCA_032871835.1. NCBI lineage: Eukaryota > Viridiplantae > Streptophyta > Magnoliopsida > Sapindales > Sapindaceae > Dipteronia > Dipteronia dyeriana. Next base: position 102,152,535 of record CM065296.1, on the reverse strand, counting down.
TAGGTTTTATGCTTGTAATATATTATATTTATATATACTGTACTTTTTGTCGTAACTTTCTTTCTAAATGGACGACAAATTTCTCTCATGTATGATATATATGTATGACTTTTCTTCTTCTGGTTGCACAGGTGTGTGCTAAGCTATTAGGGTTTAATTTTATTAATGGATGTGGATCAATGTGTATTTCATTCCTGAATTGGCATCTCTTTTCATGTTTTACTATGGATGTTCTGACTTTCTGGATTCGTTTAAATGTAAATTGGCTCTGGTTCATATGTAAAGTTGGAACGAATTAATTTGATGTTAGCCAAGATTAGCTTGGAGGTATAGTTGATATGAATTTCATGTTAGCCAAGCTTGGAGGTTTTAGTACCATCGTTGTAATATTAATGGCTTAATCTGTGCTTCAGTCAATGGGAAACATATATAGATTGATAATGTGTTAATACTAATAGGGATTTTGAGGTAAAGGTTGATTTGATTGGGATATCAGACTGGATTTGATTGGGATATTTGTCAAAATTATTTCAATTTAGTTTCAAATTAATTTTAGTAGATTTGATTATATACTAATTGGTTGAAGTATGTATATAATGATAGATTATGTTATTGTACTTAGCTCGTGTAAATTATTAAACTGATACCTGGAATGAATCTGACCGCCATAGATTGGGCACTTGTAATAGTACGATACTGTTGGAGTAGTACAATGATAGGTTCAGTTCGTTATTGTAGGAAGTTGTAATCCGTTAATCGTTGTTAGTTTTGCTAAACTTGATTAGGTGATTGTGATATTGTGTGATAAAAAGTTTAGCTAAACATGATTAGGTGTTTGTGATATTGAGTAGTAAAAGTAAATATTATCGGAAATCATAAATTATATACAAATAATATTTATATGGATAAATTGGAATGGAGAGATATGGGACGTAAATGGTGACATAAAGAAAACGACTCTAATGTAATAATCTTTCTAATTAAGTGTTACACTCATTTAATCTTTCAAGTGCAAGTGAATGTTGTAGTTTTGTATCCCTTAAATTAATATTTAATCTCTATCGTTGTTATAGAGAATGTATCCATACATATTTAAAGTGTATCTTTGAATGTATCCATACATATTTAAAGTGTATCTTTTAATTATTTCAGACAGTATGTATGATTCCATTAAGATCCAGCACACTCATAAGCCACGTCAACTTTGTGTATCTCTACCTTACTGATAATATATCGTAAATATCTATATGAGTTTGTTGTACACGTCTCCTATCATACGATCAACAATCTTTCACAAGATGACTAGTCAAGTAAAAGCATTAAACGATCAAAATATCCATATAGTAGCACAAACACAAGAGAAACGTCGGTAGTAGCAAGGATTCAGTTTAATCAATCTCAATAATGAATGAAAGTACACATAAAAGAATAGATAGAAATACAAGATAAATATAAAATGGATAGAAAGGAGAACTCATTCGAACCGGGATTCGAATACTGGGTTTTTACGGTTATCTATCGCGATACTCTTAGTCACTGGACGATATGACGGTCTCTAATCTCTTGAATGCACAACTCTCTTAATAAAAGAGATAGCTCTCTCCTTATTTATCAAATCTCCCTAAGATGAATGTCTAAAATGGGAAACAAGTTCACCAAATAACAATGTACAAATAGTTGATTATTAAACATTAAGAACATTCATTTAAGTTAAGGGTTCATTCTCTTGATTAAGAAATTCACCAAAATTAATTCATCACCCAACCCAAGCCATGTGATGAGAAAATGTGTCTTAATACAAAGACTCACTACACACAAGAATATAGAACCATAGTTTAATCTAGCATGTGAATGCATAATAAACCAAGCTTCTCCCACTCTTTGGAGCTAATACTCAAACACTCAAGTCATTTTAAACATGGTATTTTGGTCCCTCCAACATAGAGACAATCATGAGATGTTAAATTACACTACTTATAAATTAAGTTACTCTACTCCTAATCTCATTGATACATACACATTAATTTTGACAATCAACACACATAAATATCATAATAAGAGAGAGAATTATGCATAAATCAAAGAGTAAAACAAAACCCATTGCATTTAAGAACTATCATACATATATTATATAAGTGTAGGTTTACAAAATTCCTAAATGGTGATTACAAAATTAAAAAAACAAGAAATACAAAGAGAATGAGTAAAATGAGATACAACTCTTGAAGAAAACACTTGAAGAGCTCTTTTCCATGCTTTGCTTGAAATTGGTAAAAGACCCCTCCTATTCTCCTTGCAATATACTCTAAATTGTGGTGAAAGAAGTGAAAAAGGGTGGTAGATGTGTATGGTGAACTTTTTCCATGGGAGTGTGAATCTCTCACTTATTTGGCGAAGAAGATAGAGAAGATGAAGAAAATGGAGAACGATTTGTATAGGTTGCGGGAGATGTGTGGGAGATGGAGGAAATCCTTTAGAGAGGAGAGAAAATGAGGGTATTTATAGAGTTAGAACGTTACTGCATGAATTGAGTGTGAAATGATGAGATTGCCCCTCAAATTCGGGTTGAAAATGGCTAAACCGGGCAAAAAATGTGATATGGTGCTTAGGTCGTATCCAAGTCGCTATTCCCTATGGTGAAGATTTTCAGCTTTGCGCACTGTTGCGAAAACGACTATAACTTATTCTAGAAACCTTGGAATCATGATCTGTAAAAAACATTGGAAACTAGACATCCGGAGCTTTCTAAAAATAAGTATTGCAAATGTAGTTTGATCTGAGGAGGGAGATATGGTCTCTGAAAGTTGAGTATTCTGCATGAACAATTTCAATTTCAGTTCATTTAGCCTCTAAAACTCTTCGATTTAGTTCAACCCCTTATTTCAAGAGATATAACCTACACAAGACTAACAAAAGATGTTATATACAAAAATAAGCTTGAAAACGAGAACAAAAGATAGGAAATGAGGATCTCAAATAGGTACATAAATCGTTCCGATCAGAATCTCAATTAATTTTGATATGTAATTACAATGTTTTAAAGTGAATCATGTTATATAAATCTCGTACACATAAAAAACATAAGTTCGGGAACATTAATAGTTCATCTTGTAAAGGGAATTATGTTCACTACTAGGAGAGATTGATTTCAGGCAACTTCGGAAGTAAAAAGTTAAAAGAGAAAGTTGAAGTTAGAGGGAGAAAGTTGTTCAGAGAATTAGAAGAGAGTGAAAGTTTGATGTAAGAGAGACTTTTAATTCATTCATTTCAATTTCTAGAAAATTTTACGTTGGCATTAGCGTGTAAAATTTCATTTTTAATTACCATGTCAACAGAGGCGAATTTAGGGGGGTGACCATAGGGCCATGGCCGCCCCAAGATTTGTTTTTTCTTCAAACTTTTCAACTTTTTCGATATATATATATAATATACACGCACGTGGATCCCTTCTGTATGTGAGTCTTGCTTTTTAATATAATTATTCTTTTAAAATGTAAAAGTCTAAGTAAATAGGTTATTTTTAAATTTAAATTATTATTATTATAATAAATTAATTAATATCTAATTTTATCATTTTTAACTGAGAGTAGAAAATATATATAGCGTAGAATTTGATTTTCCATACATCATGATTTATAAACTAATCTAATCTATATATGTGTTTTTTTTTTTCATATTTTCACTAAAACAATTTCATTTCTGCTGAAATTAAATTCTTCTTATCTTCGGTTCATTTATCCGAACAATTTCAAGTACGATATTATAAATTGCAGTAATGCTACACACTCCACTTTTTTTTTTTATCTCAACACATGACATTTTTTTTTATCTCAACACATGACACTTGAAATGTTAAATGGTGAGTAAATATATGTGGTATGTTAGATAAAATATCATTAATGTGTATCTACTCACGATTTGACACCTCACATGTCACTTGTGTTGAGATGAAAAAAATGGGATTTTAGGTTGGATATTTATCATTATTCTACAAATGATAAATATTTTAACTTTTTTTTATATTTGTTATTTTCTTATTAGTATGATTTATATATTTAATTCTTCTTTAAAAAAAATATGATTTTTCTACATTTATTAGACTAATCTTTTATTTAAATTAATTGAATTATTTTTATCTGATTTTTAGATGAGAAAACTATCGACAATTGATGGATTTTTCAAAAGAATTAAAACTTCAAAAGCTGATTGATCTCAGTTAATATATAATATTAATATTTCATTTTCTGAAAATCAATCAAAGGTATTTCTAACAAATGTGTGACCTAAGATTACTTCGACAAATATGGGATTAACACTTGATAACATTCGTTGAGCTTATTTTAACGTCTTTCCATTCCAATTCATTCTTACATATTATATTTGTTTAACGTTAATTTAAATATATATATTTTTATCTTGACTCTCCCGAAATCAAAATGTTGGCTTCGTCCTTGCATGTCAAATTTCTTTTATAACATGTCAGTGTCATGCAATTATAAGATTCATCGTGTAAACAATTTCATTTATTAAATATAAAATTCAATATGTAAAATTCAGCTTGTGAAGTTATTGTAAGTCGAAATTATGTCAGTAGATGGACGAGCTTACGGTTTGAGTAAATGTCTCTTAAATCAGTATTTTGAATCTTATTAATCATAAAAGTTTTAAACAATGTCTAGTTTAAATAGAGATGTATATATGGATAGTGTTAAAAAAAAGAAGTCGAAATTACGCTTCTTTCCTTACAAATTACTCTCACTCCGAAGTTCTTTTGAAACTCTCCTGCCAATTTCTTCATAATCTCTCTCTTTTTTCATGTTTCTCATTATTTTTCTTTTTCTAACTTTTAACTACTGTAAATTTATCCCTTTTTATCACGCTCTGTTATGCTGGTTTCTCTTTGTACCTCATCAAGGGCATTTTTGTCTATAAAATAAAAAAGTTGACAAGAAACACAAAAATAAAATCATTTGGATGAATTCGAGCCTGGTTATATTATTTGTGATGAGTTTTAAGGCATTTTTTTTAAATAATAATAAGGGTGAATTCCATTGTAATTCATATAGTTTGACCTAATATACAAACTGGTCCCCCGGTAATGGTGTCCACGGTTCGGTTTCGAACCGCCGGTTTCGGTTCCGTGGAAAGGCCGAACCGTAACCGTAACCGGAATAGGACGGTTTTGGGCGGTTTCGGAACCGGCGGTTTTCGGTTCGGTTTCGGTTTCGATTTCGGTTTGTGAAACCGAACGGTTCGGTTATGTTTCGGTTCGTTCGGTTTTTTTTTTTTTTTTTTTTTTTTACAAAAATTAATATATATATTATTTTATATACATTTAATTTATATATATATACATATGTTTTTTTAAAATGAAACTATACAACTAATATTTGTAATTTTATATACACATAAATATGATTTTGTTTTTAATGGAACTATACAAGTATATACAACTAATAGTCTAATTACTAATACAAAATTACAAATTGATAAACTTAAAATTTAAAAAATGGCCAAACATTTTTATTTGTAATCAAATTTCATTTACAATGTCTATATTTTAAATATTCACATAAAATATGAAATACAATTATTTAAATATACAATTGAACCGTTGAACTATTTAACAATGAATGTGTAAAAATAAAAGAAATTGACATTAATTAATAAGTAAAAATTTACAATTGCATCTAAATTTAATATAAAAAAATTAGAAGTTAGCCTTAATTGAATATAAAATCTAACAAAGTTCAAATAACACATTGAAAAAAGAAAAAATTAGCCTTGCACTTAATATTGACCACAATTAAGCTGCCTACATATCCTCCGCCAATGTAGAGGAATCAAAAGCCACGTAGTTCTTTTACCTATAGTGGGATAGTCGGTGTTAGTGGTTGGAAGATTTGAACAGAATCTATTCGCTGCCTTCTGTTCCCGCGGTTTGATCATTTTTGAAGAAATCATTCACTATTTCTGGCTCGAGTTCTTGTTGTCTAAATTTCACCTTTGTCCAATCATCAACACATGCTTGGGCTTCAAGTGATTGTGGACACAGAACCGACCGTCTTGGATCCAAAATATTTCCACCTGCACTAAATTCTTGTTCCACAGCAACGGTAGAAACCGGTGTTCCAAGAATTTGTTTGGCAATAATAGCCAAAATTGGATATTCTTGTTCATAATCCTTCCACCAACCCTGAATACTAAATTTATCTTCTAAAAATACATGATTGGCTTCTAAAAATCGGTCAAGCTCAGAATGTGTGTTAGAGGATGAAGAAGATGCTCGTAACTTTTTGGCTATTTGGGAAAACAATCGATCCCCTAAACCCTTTAATTTAAATTGTGAGGAACTGGTAGTACCATCAGATGTGGGTTGGGGTTGTGAAACCGATATGTTCAAAGACGGACCATATATTTTAAGATATTTATCATATAATTCATATAGTAAAGTCTTAACGGAATTACAACAACTAAGAACATCAGTTTCTTTTCCTAAACTATTGTAGTAATGAGTTAAATAATCTTGCAAACATTCTAATTTAAAGCGGGGATCAAAACAAGATGCAATCAAATAAATATTTGGAATATCCTTATAATAATGTATCCATTTTTTTTTCATTGCAGCAACACATTGACTCAATTGAACATCTAATTCACAGTCACTGAATGCACCAGCAATATTAACACTTTGAACAAGAAATAAATGAGTAGTGGGATAGTAAATACCAGATAAAGCATTGGTAGCATCATTAAAAACACGTAACAATTCAAGAATTTTTATACATACATCCCAATGCTTCAATTGAAGCGAAATTGAAGGAACGTTATAAGTAATAAAAGAAACTAATATTTCCTTATATTCAACACTTTCATTAAGCAACTTATAAGTAGAATTCCAACGAGTACTAATATCTCGAGAAAATTTTATGGGACGCCTATTATTTTGAGAACAAAATTTCAACCATTGTTTTTGGATTTTGTTATGCGTCCAGATATAATTAATACTATCTCTAATTGGTCTAATATAATCAGAAAGAATTTGTAATCCAGTTTGAACACACAAATTTAAAACATGACATGCACATCGTTGATGAAATAATTGACCCCCAAAATAGGGATTGCATAATTCCTTTAACATAGGAATAGATGCGGTATTGCTCGCCGCATTATCAAAACCAATTGCAAAAATTTTGTTTTGGATATGAAATTCTTCAAAAATAATTTTAAGGTGTCGAAAAATATTATGAGCTGTATGTGACTCATCGAAAACACGAAATGCAATAATTCTTTTTTGCATGTTCCAATTATTATCAATATAATGACATGTCACACCCATGTAATGGTGGCTACCAAAATTATCGGTCCATATGTCAGCACATACGGAAACACGACCTTGATATTGGAAAAAAAATGATTTCAATTTGTGTTTTTCTTTTTTGTAAATGGAAAACAGTGCACGTGTGAGAGTGACTCTAGGAACACGTTTCATTGTAGGATTTAATGCAGTTTGACAATAATTAACAAAACCAACTTTCTCACAAAAACTAAAAGGTAAGTGTTCTACTGCAACTATTGTTGCTAATTCTTCCTTATTTTTTTCAGACGTATAATGAAATAATTGATTGGTAGAGGTACCATACCTGGATATTTGCCCTTGGTTACTAGCTTTCATCAATTCAGAAGGATGATTTCTTTTAACATGGTTCCAATACGTGCCATATCCAAAGGACTTAACGGCCTTGTATGTTTTGGGGCAGTAGTTGCACATGATTTTGATTGTTCCATAATCTAACTCAATTTTCTTCATATGCACTCTGAAGAGATCGGACTTCAATGGCTTTTCTTCTTCATCTGCATCAAATTCATCTGAAGGGGGTGGCATAGTAGAAGGGGTAGATATATTTTCATTACTAATGGGGATATTGGGATTTGGCTCAGCAACAAAGGGGGGGGGGGGGGGGGGATTAGGATTAAGAGGGGGATCGGATTCAAAATGACTTTGAAGAAACTCGTGGTAAAGTCGGTCATTGTAATTGACGTCTTCACTTTCGTGTTCCAACAAATTTTGCAATGGACCCTTTCCTCTGTCCAAATTTGTAGGACTTGAACCTTCTCCCCCACTTGCCATTAAAAAATTAATTATAAATACTAATTGAAAAAAAAGAAGATAATTGTAAGTAAATAATATATTATTAAAAAAAATGAAAGAAATATATGTTTTTTAATTTATATGAGAAATGAGAATAAAATAAAATTGTTGAATGTAGAGAGAATTTAGAATTTGAGATTGAGAGAGATTGAGAGAATGTGGGAGTGGTGTGAAGAAGAATGAATTGTGGGGGGGGGGGGGGAATTGGTGTGGAGGGGTAATTTGGAAAATAAAAGAAAGAAAGAAAAAAAACAATATGACCGTTGGGCGTTGGGAACAAAAAAGGAAGATGACCGTTGTTCAACGATCATCATCCTCCAACGCCCAACGGTCATTTTTTTTTCTGAAATGCTACCACGTGTTAGCATTTCATTGGTTGTTTTTTTTTTAAATTTCGAAACCGACGGTTTTTGGTCGGTTTTTCATATCCCATAACTGTAACCGAACCGTCGGATCCGGTTTCCAACCTGTTTTGTAACCGACGGTTTCGGTTTCGGTTTTGGTTTTGGTTTCCAGAGGCCGTTTCCGTTCGGTTTCGAACGGTTTAACCGAACCGCGGACACCTCTATCCCCCGATTTTGAGCTTTATCGTGATAAGTTCCTAGAGTTTTAAAAAATCTCAATTTCAGTCCTTACCGTTCAATTCCGTTAGGGTTCCTAAACATTCCGTCCAAGTACCAAGGGAGAAATGGTAACTTACGTAATAAATATAAAAATTTGATTTAAAATTAATTATTAATTAAAAAATAAACATTAAAAAAACATCTCTCAATCTTAGATGAACACAAACCCAAACTTAAATCTCTCACCAAATATTTTAGAACAAAACAAGATAACCAAATATATAAAATTTTTGTTTTAACGAAACTAGATCTCTAACGACACCGCTTGTAATTCATATATATATATATATATATGAATATATATGAATATATATATATATGGGGAGAACTATAAAACTAATCATAAAATTAGTGGGTTTATTGTTTTTATCCAAGATTAACATTTTTATTGTTTCTACCAAAATATCCACTATTTGGATAAAATTACCCTTCTTTATTATACAAAAAATTCTCTATTTTCTTTTTCCTTTTAAAACAATTTTTTTCTCTATATTTTTTCCTTTTCTTCTTCTTCCCATACCTCTAGTATTGTTCTTCTTCTCCCCGGGTGCGTTTAATTGTGTTAGACTTGGTGTGTTTAATTTGGTGTTGCCCTGATGTGTTTAATTGATTTTCTATGATGTGTTTAATTGAGTTATCCTAGTGTGTTTAATTGATCTATCATGATGTGTTTAATTGAGTTGCCCTTGTGTGTTTAATTGAGTTACCACGTTGTGTTTAATTAATCTGTTCTGGTGTGTTTAATTGATTTACGCATGGTGTGTTTAGTTAGTCGGTATGTTGAATTAGGTTACCGTGGTGTGTTTAATTGGCGGCCATGTGTTTTTAATAGGTGGTCTGGTGTGTTTAAAGAAATCTGGAAAAATTTCCAGATTTGAATAGATTTAGAAATTTTCTAGATTTCCTCATACAAAAAAAAAAAAAAACTTTGAAACAATAGATCCCTAGTAAATGTTATTTTTTTTAGGAAGGAATTTTTGTTTTAATGGAACAAAATATGGATTTTTTTTAAAGAAAACATAATCCGGAAAAAAAAGTAATAAACATAATCTGATTTTTTTTCAAAATTAGGAAAACCTGGAATTTTTCTTTAAACAAAATCAAATATGGACAAAATTTTAGCAAACATAACATGAAATTTTTTCAAAATTAAAAAAACCTGAAAATTTTCTTTAAACAAAATCAAATATAGGAAACAAATTAACATACATAATCTGAAAAAATTTCAAAATAAAAAAACCTAGAAAATTTTAAGCTCTAGAATTTTTTTTAAACAAAACGAAATTTGAATTTTTTTTAAACAAACAATACCCAAACTTAAACACAACCATAACCACCCTTAAAATCAACATCTAACACTCAAAACATAATATGAAAAATTTTCAAAAAAAAAACCCTAGAAATTTTTAAGATTTGGAAATATTTTCAAACAAAACGAAATCTTAATTTTTTTTTAACAAAAATGCCCAAACTTAAACACAACCATAGACACTATTAAAATCAACATCTAAGACTCAAATTCGAATTTGATATTTACAACCTAGATCTGCAAACCAAAGGAGAGAGAAGAGAAACAAAAAAAATAAGTTTAGATTAAAGAGGAGAGAGGCATGAGAGAGCTGATCTGGTTGTAAATTTTTTTTTGTGGTGGAGAGAGGAGAGAGGCGAGAGAGAAAGAAGTGAGAGAATAGAGAAAGAAGGAAGAGAGAGAACAAAGAAAAAAATGATTCTGACCAAAGGAGAGAGAAGATGTAACGAAAATAATGAGGGGTATTTGGGTCATCACAACCAATTATTGGGTAAAAACAATTATAATACTAATGTTGAGTAAAAACAATAAACCACTCTATTTTTTGATTAAAAAGGGGTATTTCCTCTCTCTCTATATATATATATATCTCGAATCCATCTCTAGCAAATCCACCACCGCCCCATTTCATCACTTCAAACACACCATCACCCTAAACTGATTGAACACCAAACCCAATTACTAGATCTCCGCGTGACACCGGCCCGAACAAGCGATCAACGATGAAGATCGACGACAAAGAGCCAAACTCATCTCTCTGTCTGTCTCTTTCGTCTTCTTCATGAAGATCGAAGACGAAGAGCCAAACCCATCTCTCTCTCTCTCTTGTCTTCTTCTTTTTCTTTGATCGGATCAACACTGGTTGGGTTCGATTGACGGTGTGGGTGGTTGGGTTTGATTGGGTTTGGGTGTGGGAAACCGATTTTTTTTCCGGTATATATTGATTTGATTTGGGTGGTGGTGATAGTTGTTTAGTTATGAATTTTCTGTGTTGGGAGTTGGGCATTGGAATTTTATGGTGCTTGGTTGGATTCTTCATTTGAGAAGCATGAGAGTTCTGGTGTTTTAGTGGTGTAGTGGGAGGGGGTTTTGAGTGGGTTTCGTGGTGGGTGGTGGCTAGGGGTGTTTAGCTTCGCCGATGAGGCAAAGATGAGATCAGTGTTTGCTGGTGGTGGTAGTGGTTTCTGATGATGGTGGTGGTTGATCGAGAGAGAGAGAGAGAGAGAGAGAGAGATGATATCTGGGGTGTTTGGTGGTGTCTGATGGCAAATGAAGAAGAATAGATGGGTGTGAAGATGTATTTGGTTTGGGTTTGGTTCGATTTTATTTTGATCAGATAAGAAACTGGATTGGTGTAGATGATTTTGTTTGTGTTGAAAATGGGTTTGGTTGATTAGGATGGTTTTAGGGTTGGTTAAATCTAGGTTTAGAGTTTGGATCAAGGTGGATGATGTTTGATGAACCCAGAACTGGGTTCAAAGATAATTGTTTTTTTTAATTACAATTATTAATTATAATTGTTATATGTAAATTTTGACAGATGTACACGTCATTGACAAGATGGATAAGATTGCCAGGTAGATATCCAAATAGACATTTAAAAAATACCATTCAAGACAACACTAAGGAATGAAAACCCGAGTGGGTGTGAACACGAGTATTCAGCAAACCATGACCTGCTCGGGACCAAGTGACGTCCTGTTCTACTTGGGATCAGCTGACGTCATATTCCCCTCGGACAAAAACGAGAAACCCGAATAAAGGAGTCTAATAAATAATTCACACGTGGGTAAGCCAAAAGTGACGTTAAAAAACACAAAGACATCCATTTCAAGAACTTCTAGAAGAACAAAATACCAAACAGGAAAACATGTTCCTGATCAAGCAGCAACTTTACTCCTTCAAGAAGACTTCACATTTATACGGAAATAAAGTCCTAAACTGACTATATCTTCGGAATCTCATTCAATCTCCATACAATCTCCGAACGAGGAAAAAAGTTGAAGACGACTCCAACAAGAAACCAAATTGTAATTAAATACAAAATTCTTTCATTACTTGTACAAAAAGGATTAGGGCTCTATGCACATATAAATAGACCCATAATCTCGTCTTAGAAAGATATAGAAGAGCACGCAGAGAGAAAAAAGAGAGATTGAGAGTTGTAAATCTTTATTTCAATAGTGGATTTTAGCTCGGTTGCTTGTTCAACCACCCGTGGACGTTTCTCCGATTACCGGAGTTTTACCACGTAAACTTGTGTCTAACTAGTTTCAAATTGCATTCTCTTTCTCTTTCTCTTTGAGGTCACGACTAAAATCCAATCTTGTTGACTTTCTCACAAATCGAGAAATCGACGTCAATAATTGACGCTAGAAGGAGGAGCTGAACCTCCGATTTGATTAAAAGTAATGGCTGGAAGTGGAAGCATAACCAGTTTTGGGGATGTCCAAAAATCTCCAGATAATGTTCATATCGGTGGTAGTTCACGAGATCTCGCCACGACTACCGAGAACCAACCAACATCTCTGGCTGGGATCCAACAAATTCCTCTGACCAGTGAAGACTTGACACGACGCTTCCGTGAGGAACTACAACAGCTGTTAGCGGATGCGGCAAAAGAAGGGGTTGATCTACTAGCTGTAAAAGAAATGCAACCTCCTAATCCCCACTTACAAGGCTTTGTTCGGTTATAGTTGGGACAGAACTAGATACACCAAAAGCTGGTAGGAACTCTGTTCCAATCAATCAAGCTGGAGGTGTAACACGCAATCATGATAAGAGATGTGAAATGCCCGAAGAGGGACGACCACGCTAAAAGCAGAGCCATGGTCAGATAGCCCATGATAGACACCGCAAGCATGATTGACACAGGGATCGGTCGTCATCATCAGAGGATAGTGATTGGCACCATCGCAAGAGTCGTCATAGAACCATACGCTTGTAAGGATCAACCTGTGAGACTCGGTAACAAAGTGAAAAGGATCTGAAAATAGGCATGGCGGTCACTCGACGATTTAACCATCATGGAGAACCGGTGGGAGACAGAGATGTTATGATTCAGAGCCTAACCTGAGAAGTCAAAAACAACAGGCGTCAAATGGATGCACTGGTTAGGCGATATGGGTATAATGACTTATCTGACGATGACTCCGGTAGTCCATTCATTAGGGACATCCGGTGAACCCCATTTCCAAAAATATTCAGGATGCCACACGTAGAACAATTCAAGAAGGATACAGATCCTAAAGAACACATCAGACGATATAAAAACGCTATGGTTCAGTATGCCCACAGTGACCCTTTACTATGTCTCAACTTTCCACAGACTCTGGGACACACATGCTCAAGATGGTTCGGAAGGTTACCCCCGGCAAGCATCAAAAGTTTTGGTGAATTAAGCAGAAGTTTCTCAAGACAATTTCTGGGCAATGTACACAGGAAAAAATCAGCGGCTTACCTTTCTCAGCTGAAACAAGGGAAAAATGAGTCGTTAAAAAAATTCCTAGGGAGATTTGGCCAGACGGTATCAGAAATTGACAGTGCAAATGATGAAGCAATAATTGCTGCATTTATAAACAACTTACAGAATGGACGACTGTCTTTTGATCTAAGAAGGGCCCGTCTAACCAGATATGCAGATATGCAGATATGATGGACATGACTAAAGTATATGCACTAGCCGAAGAAGAAGAGTTAGCCACGGGAGGATGCTACTTGCATGGAAGGAAACCCGAACAAAAAGATGTCGATTCAAAGGTACATAACCAAAAGGGAAAACAAAAAGGAAACGACAAAGAAAGAGGCAAGGATGGAGGAAACATGCGTAATGCCTACCCGACCACGGAGAAATACCGAAGAAAATACACAAATTACACCCCTCTCTAAAAAAAACAGGAAGAAATCCTGGTCATATTGGAAGAGAAAAATCTAGTAAAAGAGCCACGCCGACAGTCTCTGTTTACCCGACGAGATACAACAAAGTACTGCAGATTCCACAAGGAAACCGATCATGAGACTTCCAAATGTTACCAGCTTAAAGACTGCATAGAGACCCTCATTCGGGAAGGACACTTACAAGATATAATCTTGAAAAGAGATGAGAGGTCGTAAACGAAGAAAGAGACTAGGGCCGATCATAGTTCCGGTCAAAACAAAAGGGTCAGCCCCGAGACCAATGAAGTAATACAAACAATATTTGGAGGACCATCAACTGGAAGAAGTAACCGAGAGCGAACTCAGGAAATCAGAGAAGCGGTGGAGGCAACATAAAACTTTGATGTCAACTCTGTCGAACCAAACCCAAAAAGGGTAAAAGAAGGATGAGACCCAATAATATTCACAGAAGCTGACTCACATGGGGTCGATGTTCTACCAAATGACGCCCTGGTCATAAGTGCCCGAATTGGACACAGGGAAGTTAGAAGAATTTTAATAGACAGTGGTAGTTCGACTGATATTCTCAATGTAGCTGTCTACGATCAACTCAGGTTGGACCGAAAGGATTTACAGCTTTTTCATACCCCACTCAAAAGATTCGGGGGAGTTAAGGTCAGGTCTCTCCGGATGGTAAAGTTGCCCGTAAATATCTGAATAGCACCTTGTTAGAGAATAGTATTGTTCGATTTCGTAGTGGTAGACTTAAACAATTGGCCTTATAACGCGTTGTTAGGCCAACCATTCTTGAATAAAACTAAGGCCGTAATAACTACCTACGCTTTAATGATCAAATTCTCGACCGAACGGGGGGTCGGAGTAGTCACGGGGTCTTAGGAGATGGCCCGAAGAGCTAATCTGTCAGTTTACAAAGATAGAGACAATGGTGGACAAATATGCACTATAACACAGCTAAATCAGAACAAAGAGTTACTATCATTCGAGTTTGACCTTAGGGAAGAACCGATGGAATCCAAAAATGAACCGGTTGAAGATTTAATCTTGAATGAAGTGAACCAGACAAGAAGATCAAAATCGGGGCCAATTTGGAAGAAAAAGTTAAACAAAACCTTACTAATCTGCTCAAAGAATACAAAGATGTGTTCGTCTGGAGTCATGAAGATATGGTTGTGATAGATGCCCGAATAATATCACATCATCTCGTGGTAGACCCGAATGTAAAACCTGTAATACAAAAGAGAAGGTCATTCAACCTCGAAAGAAGTTGGCAATCAAGCAGGAAGTGGAGAAGTATTCGCTGTAGAGTCAATTAGAGAGATCAGCTACCCTCAATGGGTAGCTAATGTGGTCCTCGTCTAGAAGAAAAATGGTCAGTGGAGAATGAGTTGGGGTTTATGCCCTAAAGATGTAATTTATAAATGGATTTATGAAATAATTAAAATGAGAAGTTCAATTCATTCTTGTTATGTTGTTTATTTTATAACTTGTGCATATATTTAACATCCAAGATTCCCGGATGTAATCTCGAACTGTGTATATGAGTGTCATATACGGATGGATACAGTAAGAGAGGTGCAATCTAAAGAGTCCATAGATAGCAAATAAAGCTGTGTACTTTATTTGTGGTTAATCTATAGCTGCGGTCTATTCCGTAATGTACGATGATTCTATCCTGAATCATTCATATGAGATATGGGAATGGAGGCACCGTGTATGATGTGATCATATAGGACCATGCCATGATCTATATGAATCTCTCACCAAGATCCGTTTACCGATGAGATTCATAAATATATCAACTAATGATGGCTATATGTGGGTGATCTTAATCCTGAGTGTCTTATTGACTCCTCAAGGTTAAATCGTAGTCTTTGATATACCATGGGTGAGGTCAGATGCATTTCCTGATCAATATAGATCGTATATTGGGATTGCGGTTTGGCTTGTGGCTGGGAGGGTTTGTACACAATAGTGGAATCCACTTATTCTTGTGAGAAGTAGATGGTAGTTCCCATAAGGGTTGATTCAGGGCATGGACAATATGAGCGCTCTCCTAATTCCGTAAGGAAATAGGATATATTGTTCATTATAAAATAAACGGTACTTAAAGGATATATGTAATTATGGGGGGGGGGGGGGTATAATGAACATTATGACCCAGTTCTAATTATGAACTACTGTGGAGGATCACACCATGTGTAATAGCTATATCGATGGACATCGAGTAGTATCGGTCTGTGTAAAAGAGTCTACATTTGAGAGAGTGCAACTTCGAGTTTTTAGTGGAATAACACCGGAGTTAATAATCAAGGAATATTAATTAAAGAGTTTAATTAATGATTCAGAGGATTATTGGAACTCAAAATACTGTGGGTCTATTAGGTCCCCTTGCTAGCCCGATCGATTTAGGTAACAAGGGTCTTAATTAATTGGATTGTCCAATTAACTGTGTTACAAAAGTGACACGTATTTATTTGGAAATTAATTGAATAATGAGATTATTTAATTAATGAATGTTAATAGTTAGATTAATTAAATAATTAGATTATTTAATTATATTGATAATTAAAAATTATTAATTAACTATTTATTGACGGGAAATTTTCTCGGGATGAGAAATTCCTGCTAACACCCTCGAGACCACTACTACAAAAGTGGTGGCCAGGGTCGGTACCGTTGGTACCTGACCTGTTAAGAAATAGACGAGAGGCTGGATCGTAGTAACAGTAAATGAGAGCTTTTATTATTGATATATTGCTTTAAAATATAAATCTCTCTCTTATATGCTCGCAGTCTCTCTAAGATGTAGGGTGGTGGCAACTCTGTGCCTGTCTAATAGTGGAAATAAAGGTGGCCATGTTCTGAATACAGAATTTAGGCCTTCCCCTCTTCTTTTCTTTCTCTCTTCTCTCTGTTGCTATCTATCTTTTTTCTGTGTATGTGAGCGCCTGTCTCCTTCAGTGTATCCTGCTTGGCCCTATTTGTATATGGTTCAAATCGGTTTAAATTTGCTGATATCCCGTTACGATTATTTGAATCCGTTTCCTCCTTATCGGGCGGGATTCTTTATTCAAAAATTGTTGACCCCGAGTAAATAACGGAAAACAATTAACGTGAATGAGTTTGTTTCCTCTTTGGAATCAAACTCTTGTCTCGCACGTATACGGGATTAATGATGGTTATTTCCTAGATATGATCTTGAATGTTATCGCGGCATGGTTGTTCATGGAGGTTGCCCAGCTAGATGCCTGTTCCCCTGTAGAG
Organism: Dipteronia dyeriana; assembly: GCA_032871835.1. Lineage (NCBI taxonomy): Eukaryota > Viridiplantae > Streptophyta > Magnoliopsida > Sapindales > Sapindaceae > Dipteronia > Dipteronia dyeriana. Next base: position 102,135,290 of record CM065296.1, on the reverse strand, counting down.
TGAGGTAGATCCCTGCTCCGAATCTGTTCTAAGAAGCTTGAGATGGATTTTCCCTGACCCTTAGAGCTAAAGTTGTTCCTTTAGACATTCCTGGGAGGTAGCCGGGGTAATGTAGATTTAGGCGTGATTCCTTTTTTATGTCCAGCAGAGACAACGAGCTTCTGGAGAGGTTGGCGGGCTTCTCTCGAATGTCTCTTGAGCTTGTAGACTTCTATTGGCATTCACAGGGCGGTTGAGGAGCTCGACCTCAGAGCTGAGATTCCTCGATAGATGGCCTGGAGAAACCCAGGTTCCAGTATTCTTGTGGGGGCTCATACTGGTCGCGCCTGACTTGTTTTCTGGTGGTTTTGAAGCCGAACCGGCTTTCCCTGCTCCTGCGAGGTGGCTTTATGGTCTATCCGGGTTTCATGATTGTCGAATATAGGTTTTGACTTGTGGCGGGAAAGTGGAAAATTTCTCTTTGACTCCTGACCAAATTTCACTATTAACAGAAGTCCCCTCGGACTTGAACACCGGTGGTAGAGTTGGGGTTGAAGTCAGATTCCTTGTTTAATTGAGAAAATTTTCCCCAGTCACATTATCCTGTTCTATTGATCCGGCTGTATCCTGGGCAGTCCAGGTTCCCAAGGAGCCCGAAGTTACTCCTGAGGTTGCCCCTTCTCGCCCCCACCAGCAATCGAGCTCGACGGGCCAGGACGAGGTCCTGAAGCAA